>JAQQZY010000024.1:27434399-27449108 GCA_030068375.1 Ostorhinchus rueppellii | reverse complement strand
CACAGACCTTCAGACACAAACACACACATATTTAGTCATTTTATTCACATAGAACAATGTGTAAATGACATGGATGGGTTTGATAAGAAAAAAAGTGCCAGAGTACCACCATGGAAGAGCTGGAACTAAACTATATTCCATTGGTTTCCTGGTTTGGTAAATACTGCAGAGAAAAATAACATATGCAAATACAAGTGTTCAGGTCTTGGACAAAGTTGTGCTCTGAAAATATTGACATCTTTTCAACATTAATAACATGTAAACTGTCATTCAACCAGCAGCAGTAGAATTTCAGTTTTTTGGATAGAAAAACTAGCATGTTCGAGTGATAGAGAAAACCACTGTGGTACCCCATGGTGTGGAAAACAGAAAGTTAATACAAAGAAAATTATTGAACGTCTTTGCGATAGGAATATTGCACACTCTGTTATCGCGATAATGATATTTTTGTGATATATTATACAGCCCTACAGGCAGGTGCACCTGATCGTCCCGAGGTAAAGTCCTTATTTATGACAGCGGCCACACATAATGGATTTCTGAGAGAGAATTGTACAGAATTCATCAGCGAATTGTAGATCTAGAATTTCCGAATGACCCAGGCAACATTTAATAAACTATTATGTTATTGAACCTCTCATGGCCCTGGAGTTGTCATGCCTTTGACTAGTGAAAATGTGTAAAATGTGGTTCCATTACACTTTTGCACAGTATATCTATAATGAAATGTCTCACAAACTGCCTCATGAGAGCATAAAAACCTTTTTTACGACATTTCTGTTTCCATTACCAGCTTTCCACGACACAATTTACATTTGGCACATGTCTGACAGTAATGAAAACCCAGCTAGTGATTGTCAATGCATCTTTAAGTATCAATCTCCAGTTTTCTGTTTGACTACAAATGGCTCATTTTTCATAATGTTAATAAAACACCATCAGGTAAATATAATCTTGCTTTTATTTAGAAAATGCTTTCCATATCTACATCAAATGTGAAGTCTAAAATAAGAAAAGAGGCCTCTTGTCTGAGTTAGCCACCCTAGTATAAACATTACAAATGGAGAACATATATTATTTTTCAGTAAATTACATGTAAAAGTATGACCTCCAGTATTAGGACCTTATCCCAAATGGACACACATCATTGTCGCACCTCGGGTACATGTGATACAGTGCTTGAACACTTTATTTTGGCTAGAATTTGCATCATGTCCATCTGTAATTTTAGTCTGATTGATGACATTATCATGACTTAAGGTGTTTATGATAGTTCTCAGCTATCAGCACAATTCCTTAACCATCGAACTAGGTTCATATCTACTCAAATTGTAAATTTTAACTGAATTTTCAGAATTTTTTTCAGAAGAAAATGATAATTTCTGTGTTTTTCTCCACTGCTGTAATGCGACTATTAAGATCTGTTTGTGTCCATCACTATGTTAATCATATGTTTTCTGCTACATGTAGTGTGTTATACAATAATATGCCCTCTGGGCTGTTGATTAAAGAGATGGCGGATGTAAGAAAAACCTGTTGGTGGCATGAGCTTTGGCCTCTGAGTCGCAGGTAGACATCTGACACGTCTTCCTCATATAACGTTTCAGACTCTTCCGCAGTTTGTCAACCCCTTTGTCTGACATTTGTCTTTGCAGCTCATTGTACCTGATGGTGTTTGGTTGCCATTTCCAGCTAAAATGGCATTTCTGTTTACTTTTTTTAATGAACTCAGTAAAAATTTCAATCTCCTTGTTGATCCATACTTGGAGCAAATAGTTATTTAGCAAAATCTATTTACAGTGGACTTATTTGGATTTACTTTTCTACCACTCTTAAGCAAAACAATTTTTATTCTGTATGTCAAAGTTGACTGGGTTTCCATCCAAATGCAACTAAAAACAGCTGGATTGAAGTGTGTCCTTGTAAACAAAACTGTTTTTGTTACCATTTGCATACAGGTATCGGATGATTTCAGAAGGAGCAGTGCATATCAACCACAGACGGACCGACGACCCAGAGAAAGTTCTAATCCCTAAAGTCCACATTCTATCCAATGGCCTCTCCTTGCTTAGAGTGGGCAAGAAAAACTTCTACATCATCAAGTGGCTCAGTCTCTGAGGCCCAGTGCTCTCCCAAGGGACCAGTTTACTATGAACGACTGAGTAGGAAGGTAGGGTCACCAAGGAAGCACGGATGGACTGATCATTTGGAAAATATTTAGTTTTGCCGTTTAAGCAATGACCTTGTTTTGTAAATATGTATATGTACAGATGTGACATTTATGTAAAGCTATGGTATTAAAAGCCTTTCTTAAGAGAGTGGTTTCCTGTTCATTTTGTGCTGCCTAGAGGCTGTGTAAAGGTACCACTAGGGGGCAGCATCGTCCCAGTCACAATGGTGTTACTCCTGGCCGCCACAGCTGCTTCATAGCCTGCTGTGACCCCATAGGTAAATAATTGCCTTCAGTAAAAGTAAATTGCATCAATTTTTTTTTGCAAACAATTTGTGGTTCTATTTAAAGAGAATTACCAGTATGTTGGTTTCGATTCAAACATGTATTTTTCTTAGTGTGGCTGTCATGTTTTTGTGCTACTAGTAGGAGGTGTAAATAGCAAAAGAAAAAAGGAATTAAGATTTTAGATAAATTCTAAAATGAATTAACCCCGCTTGGAGTTTACTTTAACATGACATACATTTTATTTTCTCATTAAGAAAATATTTTCTTGTGATTGCTTTTAAAGTCTTACCTTTGAGAACAAGAATTTAGTCTGAGGTGTAAATAATTATTTTCTTACTTGCCTTATTGCACAGTTGTCGTTGTTCTTGTATATTTGACATACACTCTTTTGGATTCACACATTTAATATATATATTTTGTCTTTTTAGATCTTGTTCATTATTTTTTTCATGGATTGGTGTGCATCACTTGAATTACACCATTTCAGATCAGTTTCTGAAAAGCATATTTTCCAGACTTTTTTTGTTTTAATATGATAAAGGTTTGATTTTTTTTCTGTCTTGATGAGGGACATTATCTGAAAATAAAAAGGGTTCACAATTCTTCGTGTATATCCTCAGAGGTATTAGATTTTTAGCAGTCTCAATGGTTTGGGTGTAATGTAAATGTTTGTGAATACACTTGTATTGTGATGGCTCTAAGGTAGTGTGAATTTAAAGAAAACTAAGTGATACATTTCACTGTTATTTTAAGTCTGTTAAAATGGAGGAATATACATCGGGCCATAATTGAACTTGATGCCAGCTGTTATATCCATTTAAAAAAATTAATATTTTGTTTGGAATAGGAGGCATGAGTTTAAAAATTCAACTTCTTTCTGAAAAACTAATAATTAAACTATGTTTCTTGAGAAACTTTATGAAAAAAACAATTTAGGTTTTTTTTTTAATTGTTCGAGCAGTTATAATTTTACAGAAACATTGTAAAACGCAAAGGGTTTCGCAAACAGCCGGTCCGCTTTAAGACGAATGGGCGGGCTTAAGCGGCTCGACCAATCAGCTGCCTCCTTTGTATTTAAATAGCTCTGTGTGTCAATCATTTTTTTTCCTCTCCCTTCTCAATCCCAAGTACATCTCTCAATCGCCATATTGGGTACTGAGAAGGGTTGTCTGCAGTTTCGCTCACTACAGGACGAAATTGACAGAGCGGCTTCGGTTATTCCGCGCTTTGTTTTGATGGTCGGCGGAGACTACTTTGGGCTTGAAAACAGCGCGTGCGTTACGGTTTCCACTCTGACGTCTGCATGGCATTAGGCCGTTTGACGCTTGTTTTGGATATTGCGCTGCGTCCAGGAGATACCCGTTGTTATTGAGCTGTGTGTTTTTCTTGTAAAGAGAGGGGGAAAAATTGGACGCTCCCGGCCGATTGAATTTTTTTTTTCTTTCTTGGGGGGGAAAATGTCAGATGTTCGACTCTCAAACGGGAGCCCGTCTTTGGAACGGACGGACTCCCGAGTGCCGGATCACCCGAAACCATCAGCCTGCAGAAGCCTTTTTGGATCGGTGGATCACGAAGAGTTAAAGAGGGATTTAAAGGGACATTTGCGGGAGATGGAAGCAGATGCCTCCGCCAAGTGGGGCTTCGACTTCGCCAATCACACGCCGCTTTCCAACGGCAGGCTGAAGTGGGAATTAGTGGATTGTAGAGAAGTCCCGGAATTCTACATCAGACAGCAGCACAACAGGGAGAAGGGCGTCTGCTCCGCTGGGAATAACAATGTGGATTTAAATGGGAATCATAACTGTGTTGTGGTGGCTCCCACTGAAGACGGCGTCAGGTCGGACGGGCAGATGGAGTGCACGGAGCAGTGTACGGGGATGAGAAAAAGACCTGCATGTCACGGTACTTCATTCCACGCAACAACAAATGATCAGTGTTTTCAGCCGAGTGTGAAACAGGTCCACAGGCTTGTGCAACAGTGATGGCATTTGGCCTCAGCAGGCTGAAAATGCACTGTTTTATTTAGCATTTTAATACACTTTGCAGAACTTGAAGTAATAACATTGCACAAACTCATCGTTTCAGTTATGTAGATATTTTTTTTAATTATTATTATTTATTTATTTTTTTACTGACGGTCACCTTTGCTTTGCAGACCCCTCGGCCCAAAATAAGAGGTCACACACCAGCTCAGATGAAGTTAGTTGTCCGAGCCTGAGCCACTCTGCAGAGCACACACCCAGAAAGACCAGTCCCAAGAGACAAACGTGAAGAAGATAAATGGTAAGAATGGTGCAACTTGATCGTGTTATTTTAACCACTTTCTTACGCAGTCGGTTGTCCATAAGCGTCACTTTACAACGCAGACTTTATCTTCTTTATCCCCATGTTAAAGTCGAACATGTCAGGTGACTGAATAATCGAGTCAGGTTAGAAAAAGCACTGAAAGGCAAAGCACCTATGTTATTTATTCTATATATATGTGGGCATATAAAGGGCGTTGTCAGGCTTCCCCATTCATTTACTGCTTGTAGTATTATAGCAGTGACAGAAGTAGGTGCAAAGTTGGTGCTCAGCCGGTGACAAGGCTTAAAGCTGTGTTTTTACGCACAAAAACACACTTCTATACCTTTTGCGATCGATGCAATAGGAGCTGGGAGAAAGCTCCAGTACCGTGGCTGCACATTTACACCTTTTACTACAACCGCTGCCACAGCGAGGCTGAGTTTCCGACTAAACTGTAAACAACAAGTGCTGAAGAACAGTGTAGTAGTAACACGTCAGCAGCCACTGCCCTCAGCGCGGAGCAGAGCAGGGACGGGAAGGGGCTGGTCTGTGTCTGCTGCATGCACTAATGTTACAACACACAGCTGTCTACGCCGGTGTCAAGTGAGGAGAGGAGTCCTGCAGGTCTGGAATAAAAGTGTGGAAGCAGGCGTGCAAAGTGCATAGTCCTGCAGAGAGTCATCCACAAACCCTGCAGTTGACAGAATCTAGTTTTTCTGTCTGTTATTAATTAATATGTGCATGCATAAGTGGAACAGAATGAACAAAGATAGTATTTATGAAGGAAGGAAAAAACATGTTGATGATTTTATGCAGGGAAATGTTTGTATTTAGTTAACAGATGGTGTTTTTGCCACATAGAAGTGGAAAAATCAAAGTATTAGTATCTGTTTGAAATATGCATGTAATTGTACCTTCTGTAAATCCAGTTTGTGCACTAATTTAAATAGATGAAGAATGATTTAAAGTGTATTCCCATTTCCCTGCTTCACTATCCTGGTGTTTTTTGAGGTTTCACCTACTTGCCTTCTTGTCAGATGTATCAGAATGTACAGATTCGTGCATTAATATGTCCCTAAATGTATACTGTGCACAAATGTCCTCAGGACTTTGCAGAAGTTTTCTGTAATTAAATAAATGGAACTCGGCCAGAAAAGTTTGTTTCAAACCTGCAACCTTTATTGTTTTTTAATCATTTGATTTATTCCACAGAGCCGAAGATGTATTTCCCCTTTAACATGGGAAAACTCAGTGTTGGCCGATTTGGAGGAGGAACTACACAGCATCAGAAACATATCAACTCTCCTGAAGACGGGGGAGGACGCTGTTGAAGCACTGAATAGAAACACTAAAGTTGTGGCACTCAATTAAAGTTACTGCCTCAAAGCAGTCAATGTAGCAGTGTGCAATTAGGTTTGATTTCCTTTTTTGCTCCTTTTTTTACTACCTGTGTGTAAATAAATATATATATAATATTATATTTCTCTCCATATGTAGCACATAAAAACATTATGATTTGAAAACAAATCCTTTATGTAAAAGGTGTGAATTTTGATTTGACTTGAAGAATTGCAGTGTAGTTTGATAAATGTTTCCAAAATGCTGTTCTGTTTTTTTTTTTTTTGTTATTTTATTTTCTGAAAGGCAGTGTGACTTTGACACAGTCCCTAATTGCTACATTTAAAAAAATAAATAAATAAATCATGGTTCCTCACAGTTTCTTAACAGTGTATCTTCACTCCGTCATCTTCCTAAGTCAGCAGTGAAGAACGGTACAAATGTAGCTCGTCTTATTTTATTTTCTTCTTTTGGTCATTTTAGTTTCACCAAGTGCAGGTTCTCAGATTAGATTTGTTTCCCCAGGAAATTAAAACCAGAAAAAAGTAATACTTCTATTTGTATTTTGCTCAAATCATCCAATATTTATTTACCGAGGTGCTTTAGCATCAGTTGAATTCTGGAATATTATCTTTTTTTTTTCCTCTGGAGTTTTGAGGTACTCAGATATTGAAGGACAAAGACCATACCAACTGCACAGGGTGTGTTGTGAAGTCATCCTCTCCTTAACTGTATTCATTGCCTTAATGCTCTTCACAGAGAGGTTTGTCTGAAATGGGCTGAATGTCCTACAATACCAAATACATGGTTGCTTCAGTATGGTTACCAGTGCTGCTGGTGCTCGACTTCACATTGTATTACTTTGTGATAACCTAGAATTAAATTACCATTTTGTGTTTTTTGTTTTTCTTTTTTTTTTTTCCTCACCAATGTTGTTGGCCTGCTGGGGGTGCAAATGTAAGCATCCAAAAGCTTCCCTTTATTTGTATTAAGTATGGTTTATATTCGTAGAGACCAGCGTACACCTGAATGGAGAGAAAACGGTTTGTCTCTCAAGTGCAGTCACCATGCCTGTGTATTTGTGTAAATCTTTGCAATGTACCTATGTACATAATTTTGTAAAAACACTGAGAAATTATACTAACTTATTTATGTCAAGCTTTTTTATGTAGAATAAAAAATGGGGTTTTGATTACGGTTATCCAAAGTGGCATTTACTTTATTATAATTGTCTTATTTTGTAAAAGCATATTTTTGGTAGGTTTTTTTTTTTTTTTTTTTTTCTTGTAAGGTTGCAAACTGAGCCTGATAAAATATTTGATGTGCATTTTGTAATGTGTGGTTATAAAATGTGTTGCAATCAATTAAAAGAGAAAATTAAATTTATCTGACTTGTGAATGCTTTTTACACTTAACATCACACACACACACACACACACACCACATACACACTCAGGCTTGGCTTTAATATAAAATTTATGTCAGACTAAAAATAATTGCAGAGACAAATTACATAAAAATCCAATATTATTATATGCATTTCAAAGACACATTCTAAAGTGCAGTGCAAGGTGTTTGCCAAAGCATTTCTGTCCATCGAGGCAGACCGGTTCACTGACACTCCCAATATGAATCCAGCACTTTTAGGCAGGCTGATGATTGACACTTTGTTCATCCAATCAGATGGAGAGTGAGGAAAGCAGACCACTTGTTGCAGCCAGTAACATTCAGTAACTTATCATGGGAATGGCTTTCATGAGGAAAAAAATGAAAGTCCTTTGAGCTCAGGATAAAAGCTGCAAGGTAAATGCTGCAACATAATTAAAAAAAAAAAAAAAAAAATCTCCAGTATTCTTGCTCCCTGCAGCATCTTTTATTCCTCTGTGAATGTGTGTGTAAGTGTGTGTGGGGGAAACTGCAAGTGTGTCTTGTGTGGTTTGCTTTAAACTGAATTTTAATTTTAAATTTAATTTTAAGTTTAAAATAATTAAATATTGCTGACTCATGTAATGATTGATATTTTATTTTATAGTAATTAATTAAAAAAAATGTCAGGGTAAAATGCTCAATGTTAAAACTTTAGGCGAATTGTACTTTGAAAATGTAATTTCGAAGAAAAAAAATATGTGTTGTATGTTTTATATTTTAAAACCATTAAATATAACTGTAGATTCCCTTTTTATATTATGTGCTGATAGGAAAAAAAAAAAACCCTCATCTTTGCAGTCAGCTTACTCCTAGAAATTTTTTTTTTCTTTTTCCTCTTGTTATTCTGAACATTGCATGAGTACAACTTTTAAATCCATGCTCTGCTGCTTTTACACCTGTGGTTGCTGCACCACACATGTGTCTCAGTGTCTGTCTGCGGTCTGTCATGGTACATCTTCTGCTGTAAAACCCTTTTTTCATGCTCACACTGCACACATCTCCCTGCTTCCTCCTTGTTCCACTGACGTAGGAAGACACCTGCAGCAGCAGCAGCAGCTCTGTTCAACCGGGTGGGGTGAGGGGCTGTGCTGGATGTGTGTTTGAGAGAGAATGGAGGGGAGGGGTCCGGTCCTGAAGTGTGCAGGTGGATAACCTCAGCTCAGCCGTCCACCCCCACTCTGAGCCCAGCCCATTGTCCAAGTGTGTGGGCCTTTGTGTGGAGAGCCATTGTGAGGGGCCAGGGCCGACCACTGTTGTGTCTGGGGCTTCTCTGCTCAGACAAAGGGCCCGTCTACAAGCCTCCACCCTGCCCAAACAGCAGACTGACTGACTGATGGACGGACTGACTGACAGACTGACTGCTTGACTCGATGGCTAACTGACTAAGTGACTAAATGGCTGAGTGGGTGTCTGTTTGATAGTGCAGAGCAAGTCAAGTATATTTCCCAGTGTTTCACTTCTTTCAATGAGGAGTTCACAGAACACAAACTGCTCTGTAAATTATAAATGATTTTTAGTTTTTAAATATAGTATTTTTTGTTGTAATGAGTTAATGGTTAGTTAGAAAAGTATTGCTTTATTTTGAGAATATAAAATAGTCAATTTACTACTGAAACATAAAGTAATCTGGACATTTAATAAATTAAAAAAAAAGTTAATAGCTTACAGAAAATTTGCAATCATGGCCGCTTTAAGGTTCTCCTGACACAGATAATAAATATATGGAAATGATCAAAAATATGACAATAAATTAAGTGTCATGATGCAGGTTATGAAGTGTGTGTATTGTCAATGAGTGAGTGTATTGCACAGCTGCAGAGGGCAATCCATGGGTGAAATACAATAACATTAAAAAAAAAAAAAAAGATGTATTTCCTAACTATACATTAAGTACATGTACGATAATGTAAATCATGTCAGTAAAGTCCCTATTACAGAAGTGCAGTAGGGTATTTTCTTATTTCTTCAGGCAGTGGGAGGTGTAATCACACCACACTGATGTCATAATTATAGACAGTACTTTAAAAATGTCAAGTTTAACACCGACAGATTTTCTTCAAAATTATATACACTTTAAGGATAAATTACAGAAGCTCAAACTTGTTTTCACAGATTTAATCACATTTTCTATGAATTGAAATGACCCATTAAAGGATAATGTTTTGTCAGTCTATGTCATTTCCCCTGTCATGTTCTAAGTAATTACTCAGGAGTTCCTCTTACACAACTCTTTCCCAATGCAGGATTATGTTTACCTCAATGAGACAATTAAATGTGTTTGTCAAGATCTAATAAAGACTATACTTACACTCCTGAGTTGTTGGAAGATATTGATTAGATTATAACCATTATTAAGACTTCTACTTGTATAAAACACCTTTTTTTTAAGGAATGTCCCTGAATGCATTCCTGTAACACTCCATCATCCGCCACCCAAACAAAACCACTGTGAACTCGAGGAAATTCCCGTAAGCCAGTCAATCAGAGACATGGAAGGCATTGCAGGCCTGTTTCTCTCTGCGACATCTCGCATGTGCCAAGAATTCACACTTCCTTGCTATATCAACAGAAACAGGTTATCTTTTCCTGTTAACCGCCCCAGCACTTAATATAAAGCCACAAGTTCCTCCCCATGTTTCCTGCCCAGGCCACAACCCACGTCATCAAGCTATTCCCCTGGCACTCAGGCCCTGAATGAGGGGAAAGCATGTGGCTACAAACAAACACCTAACATCTCTCTGTCACTGCGTTTTTACAAATTTCTCCAGTATGCCTCTAACACATCTCAACAAGCCAAAGTGCATCTGAATTAGTGGGACTTTTTCCATCTCTTGGAGCGTTTGTTTTCTGCTTCCTGGAATGCCCTGAGTGGGTGGGGTTTGGAAGCTTTCTGGGCAGCTCAGTTGGATTCAATGAGCTGAAGAGGCCGTATCAGTACGATTTCATTGAATGCAAATACACTGTTTGGATTCTCCTCAAATATTGCAGTGTGTGATGTGCAGAGTGGGTGAGGTGAGAGTTTGAGAGTGTGTGAGTAATGGGCAGGGAGGAGGGGGAGGAGAGGTTATGGAGATGCTGCAGAGCATCGAATGACAGATGTGCAGATGTGCGTCTGTGGTGCGTTTTTGTAAGGAGTAAAAGTGGAGGGGGGGTAACGCTCATTAAAGCTGCGCACCTGCAGCCTATCAAAGAGCCTTTATCTTTTATCAAGACGAAATCTGCTCAAGCACGCAGCATGATATGTGAAAACAAGCAGACTGTGCAGTGCGATCAGTCCTACTCATTCTTGCTTTATCTCCTTCTCTCTCTCTCTCCAGAGCCGTGGATGGTACCTGGGCCAGTAATCCTATCAGGAATGCTCAAGGATGCGTTTAGATGCATTTGGCCGAGAAACAGAGGGAGAGCTTCCAGCTGAAACATCTGCGAGGACTTTCATCAGTCAATCTTTCTCTGATATCCCTTTTCATTTCACATCAAGGATAAATACAGGTGCAATGAAAACAGTTCTATAAATATGTAACTTTTAATGAATAAATTGCGTTTTGGAAAATTCTAATAAGGAAGAAGAAGTGGGAAACTTTTTTAAATTTTTTTTTTTTTTTTTGGTCTGTCTCCCTATCCAAAACATAAAAACATATTAAACACACTGTTCAAAAAAAAAAAAAAAAAAAAAAAAAAAGAATGTATTGAAACTTGACAAAAAAAAGCCAACATTTTATAATTCCTTGATAAATGACATATAGATCCTTTTATTACATTTTTTACACTGACTTTTTAGAGTCAGGTGTCCATATCCTAGTTTTCTCTCCAGTGGTGTTGTGGGATTTTGCTTTTCTTTTGTGTAAGATAACACTATACACAATATAATAATGTGAAAGCATGAGCTTTCTGATGATGGTGACAGGCTGGGTGTGTTCTGATGTGATGTAAATTTGACACCATGCAAAATATTTCCATATGATGCAACTTTTTGTAACATTTGGAGAAGTGTATGTGGCAATAATTCCAGTCAGTCAAAATGCACTTACAAGAGTGACCACAGTATACATCAAATTACATCTCATCAACGATGCCGACCAGCCATAATGTCTAAACCAATGACAGGGGAACACTGTCGGTTATAATGACACAGAATGGAAAATTGTCTTCACTTTTGTTTTGGATTAGTCCCAGAAATGCATCAACTTTCCACTTCTCATGAGCAATAAAGTGGCCCACATTTCATAGGAATATACTCAGACTCTTGCTAACTTTCATTTTGGCTCATTTTTCTCCTTTTTTCTTCCCTCCTCTCCTGCTTCTGTTGCCCTCATCAGGAGGCTTGCGGGGCCTCTGAGCTACACGGTCCTCAGTTCTGGTGTTGAAAAGATTCCTGCCATAAGAAAGAGTGAACATGTTCTCCAACACAGGGCCTGATGAGGAAAGCAGACCTCACCATATGAAACCCACCTCTGCTTCTGGACGGCTGTGGATGTGGTCCATTGGCTTCCCAATATTCAATTTTTCACTCTGTTTTCAATTTTCACTCACTGCAGATTATGGTGATGCTGTCTCGGTAATTTTGAAGTTACTCAATGTTGGGGTTAGTGATTTAAAAAAAATAAATAAAATCAAGTGTCAAGAACAGAAAAGCTTGGAGTTTATTAAGATTCCGATGAAATACCTGTCATGTCTAAGAATTAGTGGTGTAAATGAGAAGTTTTGTGCATCAGTGAAACTATGCTGCAAACAAATTTATGAAAATGATTAAGTGAGCTTTGTGTTCATGCTCTGTTTTCACTTCCTTCTTCTGATAAATGATGTTTTTTACGAAGCTAAACATAACCCCAGACTGACATTTAAAGCTACTATATCACTTCTGTGTTGTTTTACAATAACTGCCCCCCTTTCTTTCTTACAGTAGCTCCTTGGTGCAGCTGTCTACCATGCCTAACATTCTGCCTCGGCTGGCCAAACCCCAGCACCACTGAAGTCCTTCCAGTTTCTAGCCTGGAATTCTGTGCCTGTCTGGGGCAAATGTCCCCAATAATCTGACCTATATAGGCAGCCCTGACAGACTTTCTTTGCCCTTTTACCGCACCTTACACTCCCCCAGTCCTCCCACCCCCAGTGTGTGCCCAGACCTCTGCTTAAATCCACAGCAGCCGTAACAACACATTAGGAGCAGTCACACTTAGCACAGCCAGCCCTGGGTGGGGTTTCTGTGGCTGGCTGGACCCAGGATGTGAAACTGAGTAGCTCAGACAGATCTTTGGATCTGAAAAGGGACGGTTTTGCTGTTGTACTTGGCTGCAGAGCTTTCCTCTGGTCATGGGGAGGGGTGAGCCACAGACATATGGCTGAGGGAAATCTCGTAGGGCCAAAGGTCACAGGGGGTCAGTCTAACCTCCTGGCCTTTGGTTGATTTATTATCCCATGGGGTGATGTCGCCTTGGTCAGGCCAAACAGAGAAAGGGTCAAAGGTTATACTGTATCTGTTGCTGTTGTGAAAGGCTGCATAGAAAAGCAGCTTTAGGAGTTGGAGTAAGAGGACGCACAGGGTCCTGCAAACAAGGCCCGTGGTGTTGTGGGGCCATTTAAGTCAAGGCACTTTACCACTGCTGCATTTCCAAAAGAAAACCATAGAAACCATGTCAATACTTCAGTAATAAGAGGGCTCAACACTGATTTGACGTTAGGATGCAGCTCTTGAATGGTTGTGTCTCGTTCCACTCGTTACTTAAGCTTGACCTTGGTTGACCTGCTTTTAAATCAAGCTCCAAACATATTCAAACATTATCTTTGTAACAAATTCAGTTCCAGGTGCTTTAGGTTATATGGTTTTCTTCCATTGCTCCTTTTTTGTGACAGATAAATAAAGACACTCGTACAATTACCGGTGTGTGTGCTGGGTGTTTAATTATGACTTTGAGATAACTTCATAAAATGAAAAAGTAAGAAGCATTCTCTAAAAATTAAAATGTAAATATGGTAAAGAAAGATGGGGGAGGGCATAAAGCTATAACAACTGTCTTCCAGGCAACTGCTGGCCTCAGCTATTTAAGGGTGACTCCTGACAGAGTGGCTGGCATCAGCTGCTGCTGACATTGTTTGTCACAGTCTTGGTTTATACAGTACAAACACACGCACACATGTGCATGCACACACACCTGTTGACTCATATCTGCTTTCATATAATACTGCTGGGCCTCACTAGACAGGTGGCCTTCAAGCACCCCCACAGAGGCCACGCCACTCAGCAGCCGCTGCCTCCCAGCCGGGCTTGTTTGGCTTTTATTTATTAATTTGTTTCTCCTCTTTTTTGGGGTAAGCTAAAACACATGTCAGAGAAATGTGAAAAATTCAGTGAATTATCAAGAGACAAAAAGCCCTCTGGCAGCCTCACAAGGTTTTGATAATTCTATGAAATAGAAACTAAACACTTCTTCTTTTGTGTTGTTTTAATAATGCAATCAATAACTATCATAAAAGTTACTATATTTGTAGGTTAATTAGTGTAAAAAGGAGTTTTAGTTGCTATTAGTGGTAAGAAGTAATGCATGAAAACTATTAGGTATAAAATTCCATGATCTCACACTTTTTTGTGCCAAATAAAAGTGTAAAAACGACACGAACACACATTAGAACACACAAATGGCTGACATTTTAGAAAATAATGGCTTAATTATACACAGAAATAATATTAGCATTTAATTAAAAGTTATGTTTTGCCATATTTCATCTCTGTTTTCACCACATCAGCTCCAAAAAGCAGTGACTGGCTCTTCATCAGATCCCTGCTCACTAACTCTGCTTTTTTTGTGCTTTTGCTGTCCATAACTCACTCTGGTGCCATTCACTTATGTGTAAAATAAAAAGAATGTGCAATATTCAGCCAGATTTTATTCCCATATGACGTGCAATTATATTTTATATTCCAGTCATTTGTCCTTCTCCTCTATGTCCATTTATTTATTATCATTAATATCTGTACTTCGCTTTTGTTGTTGTTTTTCTATCTTGAATGTGTGTGTTTTTTTCTTTTTCAATTTTAAATGTTGTTCATGTTACATGTTTTAATGACAATAAAGGATCTTGAATCTTTGTGAAGGATGTCTATGTATGTGTATGTATGTGTGTGTATGTGTGTGTGTGTGTAATGGTCCTGAACATGTGACAGCTGTAGACATGATGTGTCCACAGATTTATGTTCATATAGT
>JAQQZY010000024.1:27409549-27424102 GCA_030068375.1 Ostorhinchus rueppellii | reverse complement strand
TTCTGATTCATCTTATTAAACTATGTAAGATTTAGCACATTTAATGTCTGAAGCAGATATTTTCTAAGAAATTATAGCGCAGTGTTACAGGAATATACCTGATTTTCACTTAAAAATGCAAAATATAGAGAATAATATTAAAATAAATTGTGCTAAATTAAATTAAGGATTAAGTGGGTATAGAAGATGAATGAATGAATGTGCTAAATTACTTTTTAAAAAAGGTTAAAAATAGAGAAAAAAATCTTTTGGTAACTGCCACAAAAGTAGCACTGGGTCTTTATGGGTTAATCTTACTAATGAGATCATGGTGAAATAAAATTAAATGAGACATGCGAGCAAAATGACTTTTCCTCTGGGGTAATTTTTCTTCATCGCTAAAATGTGCAGCACAAAGGCCAATAAAATCAGCAGCAAGAAAACAAAAATAGACCCAACACATGTCAGGCCTCTATTGTCATAAACCCAGAGTTAATGTTTGGTTCACGAGCGGTCACGTCACTGCAAATTCTGTGCAGTCAAGTGTAAATCCCAACCACCTGTATATGTTATTATTCCAGAGATACGCTATTTGTAAGGAGAGAATGTGGTTAAAATCATGCACAAGTCATGTTCAAGTTATTCAGTCATAAAAATACTGCATGGTGCCTTGGGGTTAAACATTTTACAGCAAATTACAGGTTTTCAACAAGTACATACTGGATGTATGTCATGCAGCCTGAGAATATACTTTCTCCTGACTGTTGAGCTACATAAATGAATAATGAAAAGAAAAATCAGTGTTCAAGACAGTGAGAAGAGAAGAAAAGGAGAAGCTGGCCTGCGGTGATATGACGATTCACACTGCCATCTGTTGGGGAGTTATAAAGCCTGGAGAAAAGCTTCGGACTGCTATCACTGCATTTTTTTCATCCGTTCCAAATGTGAGTGATCGCATGATTACTCAGAAAATGAAGACATGACATGTAAAAGATACTGGATGCATGCATGGTAGCCTGGATATGCAATGAATGGTAAGTATTGTGAACTGGTGTGGTTAATTCAGAAGAGACTTGATTACAGAGCACACACAGATACACCAGCAAATGAGAAAACACAGACTCATAAATAGAGACGTATCCACCTCCTCTCCTGCTCCTTCTGACAGTTACTTTGAGGAAAAGGAACTGAGGAAACAAGGAGCATAGACAGAGGTGCAGTGTTGCCAGAAGGATAGACTACCAGCTCCAGGAATGTCTTGGCATGTGTGTCCGACTAGGCCGCGCTATTCAACAAAACAAGATTCCTGTCATTGAAATGAGCTAGCTCTCAATCGCATCAGACAATGGAAGCAGAGCAGGGACAGAAAGAGAGATAAGACAAAAAGAAAACAATTGCGCAGATCAGAGTCCTTGCATGCTGTAGTGAATATGCAATGTGTTTTCCTCACCCTGTGACCTCAGAAGGTCTAGTGGTCCAACGTGAGCACCGCCACCCAGAATTACTGTGTCATTCTTTCTTTCTTACCTTTGTTAGGCCTCCCTCTACTTGTGACTCACATATGTTCACTCCAGATGGAATGGATTTTTTTTTTTTTTTTTTTAAATGTCCAATCGGAATCATAAAGTAAGTTTAAAATTGCTGTTAAGAGTAAAAACAGCAAATATCTCACTTAACTTACGCTGGAGTTTTTAGATGTTTCTGAAACCTGTTGTCTCATATTGAAATGTCTTAAATCAGCAAAATACTGCATTATTTTTTGTGTTTTCCATTTGTATTTAGTCTAAACAAAAGGTAGAAGACACCTTGAGCAACCAAGAAAAGATAACCTGTTATAATGCATCAGTTCTTCAAGCAAAAACAGTCTGTCTGTAATCCCTAGTATTCCTAACATGACTCATTTTCCCATGCAAAAAAAATACCCATTTAAAATGAAGATAGAGAAGAATAACTGTTTGATACTTTAAAAATGTGACACCATGATGGTAAAACATGTAGCACGACTGAATTTCAATAAAAATACATAAATAGTAAATCTAAAGTGATCTTTAGCTTTTTTTAAAAAAATGGAATTATGCATTTTAAAGCATTTCCTTGTGCTCTATATAAACTGTAAATGCTATGCATGGGGCTGAATTCTTCATTAATTCAACTCCACGGGTTCATCTTCAACAATATTTCTGAGTAATGACACCTGAAAGGTGGTTTGGAGTGCTGACCCTTTAAATGCAAATGAGCCACTTCAGGCCCCGCCCCCTCCAGGTTGTTGGCTGTGCTGCTCTGTCCCGTTCAACCAACAGCTGAACATTTTAGGTAATGTGCGTCGAAATGTGCGTCGGAAGTGTTGACCTTATATGTGCAAATGCTGTGATGTAACTAGTTATAGACGTAACAAATTAAGCAGGAACTATAAGAGACTATAAAAATCCATTCAATTCATGCTAGAATGAATAGACAGACAGCTTCGCAGCACCTGGAGGGTTCAAATTAAACATTTTTGAAATATTATAGTCCAAATACACATTTATTTTTTTTTTTTACCAAAGTCTAATAAAGCAAAATATGACCTCTTTAAATTATATAACAGTAGATGCCCTTTTTAAAACTGTTGTTCAGAAAATTAAACAAATACTTCATTCTTTGTTTATATGCAGAAATAAATACAAGTCTCAAAGTTTTCCATTCTTTTTTGTATAACCCTACTTTGTAATACTTGGCATCACAGGGTCAGTTCAGGTGAATTTCCCTGCATCTCTATAGACCCCTGTGCAGCTCGGTCAGACTGCCTGCCTGCTCTTTGTGCTTCACCTACACAAACACACACACACACACACACACACACACACACACACACACACACGATCCAGTGTTTCACTCTTAACACAATGGACAATGCAGTAAAAAGCAACAGAGGGTGTACACACTGGCCTCGCTGGTGGGCCAATAACAAGCTAGCATTACACAGAGGTCATCATTATCATCACTGTGACAGGGCTGCATGAATGGAGAATGGAGATCAGGCGTGAGGGGTGGGTGGGAGACACCAGAAAAAGAGTAAAGCAAGGAGGGAATTAAAAAAAGCCAGAAAATGGAAAATCATTTTGGAAGGAGCAAAAAAAAATGACACGAGTGGGTTTTGTAAGCAGAAGAGTGGTTACCACAGGCCAAGGCCCACATGCTTAAACACACTACATTAACATCAGCTGACCACTGACATCCTGACATTGTTTACAGAATGAACTGGTGGTTTTAGACAACCTATATTCATGGTTAGCAGGGACCTATCACAGGTAAGTAACATTTATATAGGAATGCTGCTGTAGGTCAAGGTCATGTCACATGAAAGCAACACAACAGACCATTTCAGCCTTCAAACTATATGTTCAAGGTCATTTTTTTGGTATAACTCACAGAAGGTTCAATTACACGTTCGTCATCACTCCAGGGCATCTGTCTTGCCTGCACTGGCACTGTGCAACTTCTGGGTTCGGGTCAGGACCCCCATACAAAAGAACTACAAAATTTGACTGTTTTACGGCATATGCCACTGATACACCACGTAATTGATGGGCGCATGTGCACGCAAGGAGGTTGGCATCCTGGCTTTAGAGCTTTTATGTTCATTTTTACAGACTAAAGGAGATGAGCTCGAGGGGAGGGTTTGCTTCCAGAAGGATTTTAAAGGAGCTGTATGTAAGAATTCTGTTCCAGGTAATCATAAAATGGCCCTGACTGTCACCAGACATTAAAGAATCATGTTCATTTCAAATACTGATATCACTGACAGTAGAAGTCCAGCCAGAATATTCACATTTGAAAAGCTAAGTGTCAGCACAGAAATAATGTTTATGTTGTCATTTTGTGTTTTGGACTGATGCTCCACCCATCCCCTATCTCCTAATCTGCAAGTCAGTGGTGTTTCAGCGTCCAGGTTGGCAGTTCCCACTGAGGTGCATCTGGAACATTTCTGATCCCAAATGTCTGACATTATTAAACCTAAAAGGCCTCTTATTATTCCTAAATGCGTTGTGACAAAGTGATAAACAAAACAAGCGTATGTATAGAAGATGCTTTTGAAGCCCAGAGGAATTTGAAGAGTGATGCCGGCTCTCAGTGGCTCTTACTGGGTGGGGAGATCGCAGGCCCTGGTGGTGATATCTTTTCCGAGGCCAAGCCGTGGCGTTTTCTTCCAGGCCGCACCCGGGTGAAAAGACTGAGGTCCGGCCCCAGGAGAAAACTCCAAGGCCCAGTCCCAGAAGAACAGACCGTGGCCAAGGTGAAGAGACTGAGCCCAGTATAAATACTGGTGTAGGACTTGTTGCTTGCCATGGTAGCTCCTTGTAGTAGACGCTAATGCTGGATCTGGCAAACCCTAGTCTGGGACGAAGGGGGAGGGGATACCACACTCTACAGCATTTTGAATGTGATTGCAGTACTTGTTTTGGCCACAGTCCTACATATGACTCTTTCCCTGAGACATGGCTCACCGAACAGGACCACAACTCTGATCTTGTCATTGATGGCTTTGGGACCCCTTCTGACTGAACCGCATTATTAATGTGACAGGTAAAAGACAGGTGGGTGGGGTATGTATGTATATTAATGAACAATACTGCAACTCTTTTATTATCAGAAAACAAATCTGTACACAAGACACTGAATTGTTGTTGCTGCCAATTTACCTGCCCTGGGAGTTCCCTCTGGGGTTGGTTCTAGGGGAGGGCAAATCCCCCTAGAACCAGAAAAAAATAAATTAAAAAAACCCCACATCCTGCCCCCTTAAATCAAACTTTGCAAAGTTTCAGGAGGTAGGAAAAAGGTAAATGACCTTCACAATGGAGGGAGACTTAAAAAAATTAGTAATATGTCTTAAGTTTCACTTTCACTTTGTAAACAGAAATGACGATTCTGCCTCCTGCACTGTATTAGATGTTGTACAGAGATTGCAGACTATCTGACCGGAGGCTCCAAACTTTATATTAGGTGATTTTAATCATCTTTTGTTGAGGAAGACCCCCTCTCGTCTTACCTGAGGAAGTTCGCTGGCATCAATGGCTTGTCAACAAATGCGAGAGTATTACAGAGATTTGAGATTTTACGACAGTTGTTACAGACAATAAGATTTCTTGACTTTAGGGGGAACCCATGAGCAAAGGAAAGCAGCACCATTCAGGGCAAAAAAAAAAAAATTAAATTAGAAAATGCAGGTGAACTTAGCGGTGGAGGGATTAAGAAAGGCTGACCCAGGAAATGAATGGCTGGATAAACAGATGATGAAGAGGAAGAAGACTTCAAAGGGCTCTGGTGGCTTTTTCTTGCTTTAGTTTGTTTTCACTCCCTTGTGAGTGCACTGACTTGTCTTCTGAACTCTTTCATATTTAAGGGGAGGAGAGGAGCTTGTACTCACTTTCTGACCCTGGAACATTATTGGAGTGTTTTGTCACTGCATGTTTACATTGGCTGCTTTTATTAATAATGTTAGATGATGGTTATTATATTTCAACATAGTTTTTGAGTTAATGTGTGTGTACTTTTGTTGGTCTGATTTCAAGCTTCCCGCTGTGCCTCTCATGTAAACTTGCTGACTTTTCCATGACTTTTCCATAACTAATTCATAACACTTCTGTGACCTTAAAATGTTCTTCATCTCTGGTTTCTAAAGTGCTCAACAGTCTGGTTTCCATACAGATGGAGAGAAGCAGCTGAAAACCACCAGCTAATGCAACGAATATGTGAAAATATTAGTGCGGTGTATGCATGTGACCCACTTCCCGAGAGAATTAGTTAATACCTAAAAATGTTCCTTTCTTTGTTGCAACTCTTAAGTGAAATTAATATTTGCAGCAGTTCTTTATTTGCAGAAACCTATAAGAGAGCGACCTCAAAGTGTACACATATGAGGTGAAATGGGGTCATGCTTGCATATTGAGTGAGAGCTAGAAAGAAAAAGAGCAAAAACGACAAGCTGCATGAATGAATCCTAAACCAACGTGTCATTTGGACTCAAAATCACCAACCCAACGAGCAAACCAACCCACTCCACCAGCAGCGTTGGTGCCAACTGGAAAACAGAGCTAGAACAGCTCAGATTCACTACGGACCGGGCCACTGCCAAGGAGAATGGATTCACTTTAACGCTGGCTGATACAATATGTTCTTTGTGTTTGTAAAAGCAGGAGAAAGAGATGGACAGAGAGAGGGAGAAAGAATTAGAGAAAGAAGAAATGAAGGGTAAGGCTGGATGGCAGCGGTGTGGATAGATTGGTTCTGGACTGAGAGAAGGAGAAGAGGGGGGGAGTGAAAGAGGGAAATGGTGGTTATGTTTTAAAGAACAGGAAACAGAGCGAGAGCACCTGACGCACATGATAAGTATCAAGGGCTGTGCCACGTGCCGCTAAACTGCAGCCAAAGCTTTTTTCTGCAGGGGTGGTGGTGGTGGTGATGGTGGTGGTGTGTCGAGGGGGGTGTGTGCCAGCTAATCTCTCTTCTGAGTGGGTGCGCACTCAAAGCTGCTTTTGTTTCTGAGGGCTACTTTCATGAGGACGCACAATCCCCTACGTCCACTCATTCCCCCTCCTCCTCCCGCTTGCTTCTCTTTTCTTTTTTTTATCATTCCGTTGTTCAGAGCACACTCCTTCTCTCTAAAACACTGTGGGTGTTTTATTTGATTTACTGATCATTCTGTTTGGACATGACTGAGAGGGAGAAAGTGCATGAATATGAGTAGCTATACGTGTGTGTGTGTGTCTGTGCACAAATGTACAAGGGGGAAAACACTAATGGTCTTTCATGTTTTAGCCATAAATCGAAACAGCCAGAGAGAATGCTGGGCAAGAGGGAGGCTTTGATGTCCCGTTAGAGGCGTATTAGCGTTTTTAACATTGAGAGATGTGAAGGAAATGTTACCACAAACAATATAAATGTGTAGCATAAACAAGCCAAAAGAGATGAATTATTAGGAAGTTGCCAAGAGATGAGTTGCTGTTAGCTTATGGGGAATACGGGAATGCTTTTAGGATTCACTCCCATAGAAAACGTCCGTTGTTAGTGTAATAACATGCCCATCAGCTAATGTTAAGAGCTGACTTTAAATCATCATGTCAAAGTGTGTATGTAACATGTGCGACCATTTGCATTCTGACTGTAGAAAATACTAAACACACACACACACACACACACACACACACACACACACACACACACACACACACACTTATAAACAGTAGTAATGTCATTTTGAATGTGCATTTCTCATTATTCTATACGTTAAATTGACCATCAGAGACAGCTCATACCTACAGGGGCCAGAGAGGGGCCAACATTTGTGTAACCTGAGAAAATACAAAAATAAATTCAAATCCTCATTACTTTCCAATACATCTGAAACCCATAAAAGAAAAATCCATAAACACTTCAACCTCCTCCCACCTTCTTCCAGGAAGCTGTCATCATGTGCAGCTATGCTATTCCTGCCCTGATAAAAGCCCCCAAAACAGCTTTTAAGTGTATAAAGTCGAGTAAACACTCTGGGGGGTGAGGAGGGAGGGAGGCAGGGTGGAGTACGAGGGGGGGCGAGCAGTTGCCTGATGGACCATTTGTCCCTTAAAGACAGCTGAACATGATTTGCTCCTAACTGGTCCCCAGTGTGGTGGCCCTCGGCGCAGACAGAACACAGTTGCAACAGCATTTTTAACCGCATTAAGAAAACAGCAGCACGTAAACAGTGAATGACATAAAAATCTGCTTCACTATTGGGAATATTGTTGCTTCAACACAATGTAAACACAATGTCGCAAAAGTGCTACATACAAAAAAAAAGAAAAAAACATCCAAAAAAAGTACACACACGCACGCACACACACACACACAAGAAGACTTCTTGGTTCTTTTCAAGGAATTATTACAACACATTCAATAAGGACACAAGACTAATATTTCTTCATCATGGACTCTAATGTGGGAAGATAAATAGACATCTCATGATTCCATCAGAACAGTTTGATTACATTCCCCCAGCCTCCTTAAAGCTAATAAACAGCTCAGCAATGTGACACCACACAAGATTTCATCAGTACGGCAGCAATGACTCAACATGACACAACCTTACACTGCTGTGCCCATAACTCATGTACACATGTGCACTGGAAAAGAAAATATGCTTAGACAAAAACAGAAATACGCTCTCTCACAAAGATAAAAGGGACAGTGACACATGTGGGACTAGAGGAGGTATTCAGTTGCCTTCCCTACTTCTGCATATTTGTGTGGTTTTTGAACCATTGCATGTGTTTATGAATGCTTGAGCATGTGTACGTGCACCTCGGTGGGCAATTTAAAGTTTGCATCCAGGGTGTGGCCTTGCATGGGGTTCGCACAGGGGAGTCTTTATAAATGAGAACCCCCCGCCCCTCCTTGTCTTCTTGCTGCCAGCTGCCATAACCACCAAATGTACCCCCCCAACCTTAAACACTCACACACACATACACTTCTTCCCCACCACCCCCCTCCTGTGCCAGGCTGAGGTGGCAGCCAGCGTGGCATCGTCAGTCACCAGGGAGGTGCCATGTTACTACGGCCACTGCTGTAGGTCGGCCACACTGTGGCTTTGTTCTCATCATCAATAGGCCAGTCAGCTTGATATTATAAATGATGAAGGGTGTGCCAGCCCTTTGAGGTCAACTATTGAAATGGATACTAATGGCATTAGAGTTTACGCACATCATTATTATTCAGGCACTACTGTTTTGTTCTGTAACAAAAACACACGCATGAAAAAAGTCAAGTTCAACTATTTCTTATTTTCATAAAAACACAATAAATTCATGTAGAAGATATGGGGAAATCTAAAAAAAAAAATTAAAGAAAAAAATATAGACAGTAATTTCCATTCTAAACAAATTTCAAGCAAAATTATGAATTATGACATATACAGATGTAGATGCATATCCAGATCTTCATTGATCCTCAAGGGGATAAAAAGAAACAAACGCACATCAGGCATATTTTCATGGACTTTGATTAAAGTAGGCTGCATAGTGTCATCAGATGGTGGTATAGGTTATGTGACATGTGGCAGTAATAAACAGAACAGAAAAAAATCATAAAGTAACCACATGTACGTGTTGTTACTTTTCGGCCATGTTTTCACAGATCACAAAAATATCTGTAAATGCAAAGTGTCCTCTTCTATAGAAGCAGATGCAGCTGATCAGATATGTCAGCTAAAGGTTCCTATGCCAAGTGTTATTTTATTTAAAAAAACCAAAAAAACCAAAAAACAAACATGGTGTTTCCATCTCCTAATACGCACAGGAACAGTTAAACGTCTCCTTATGAGTTATGTGAAATCAACATTTTTCAAATTGTACTGTTTCTGTTAACTTTTATTACAGTTCTTTGTCAAACGTGCGAAAAATCCACAGGCACATGAGGACTGGGGTTAATATTAATGCAAACATTTCCTAGCAATTGATTCAACAAAAAAACAGACTCATTGTTTGAGCTCTTCAGACGCTCCTCATCAAGGAGATCGTTGTAATCATTTATTCTACCACATATTTTTGTCATGTAAAAGGCGTCATACACGATATCACACACATGCAATGTAAACAAGAGGTGCCTATGTGTGTGTGTGTGGGTATACCAGCCACAGAGAATCCCCTGCCCCTCCCCCAACCAGCTGTCCATCCTGCCCAGACAGTGGCCCCGTGCCTGGTGCCACGGCCCCGACAGCGTGCCAGCTGATCCTTGGGCGCAGGAGTCAGCATGACCCCAACCAACCCCCTTTCCCCTTTTAACCAGCCTTAAAGTCGTTATTTCACATAGAGAGCCTTATTATATTATATGACCACAGCTGGCCTCGCATTCAGATGGACAGAAAGATGAGGGGGAGACAGTATAGTAAAGACAGAGTAAGACAGAGAAGAGACATCTTGTCGCTCCCTCATCTGCTTCCAAATATAGCCTCTTTTCCCGTCCCCCCTCAGCCCTCTTTGTTTTTGTTATGGTGCCATTTTCCTTCATGAAAGATGCGGACGCTACAGGCCTTTGCTCGATATGTCTGGCCTTCTGAGGATGTTTTGATGGTGTCTGCAAACGTAGGAAGAAGCTGAGGAGGGTGATTATGTAGATCAGAGACGCCGGGTTGGACAGTGGCAAGATTTAGAGACAAGCTGTTGGTCAGGGTGTCCGGGGAACTGTGGAAAGGTCCCCGGGTCTGGGGAGTTCTCAGGAGTGAGCTCATTTATCCATAATTTATGAAGAGGTTGTTAGAAAGTCTGAATGAAAGTGCTTCCTTGTGGCATTACTGAACGCTGATGGAATGAAAGTTGGACTGACTATTTCCCATTTACTGCAGACAGGGATGTCTGGCATTATTGCGGAGCCAGATTTTACAATAACTCAGTGGGCTCTGCTTGATGACCCTGCATTCTTTCTTGAAGACCAACATTGGGCCTGCCTGGCTCAGCAGACAAAACAAGACATGAAACTGATAAGGCCATATGAAACTATTCCAGTCCCTTGGCCAGCCACAGTGCTGTAATGATCTTACTTAACTCGAAGTTTTCACTCTGACTGAGGGTCAAATGCATTATTATTCATCAAGATTAAGTATGATTGAAACTAACATAGAACAATCAACCGTAAGCTCCTATGAAAGCAATAAAACACACAAGAATATCAAAATGTGTTAACTTTGCTGTATCTCTCATTACCATCTGCACGTACTTCCCTGCATCAGCGCAGTCATCTCCTGTTTTTTTTGTATCTTAGGTATTCTAATAATGTCACAGGGAAGTGTGCTGGCCATGAACTTTACCTTGTTTTGAAGCCTTGCATTCCCTACATGGTAACCCTTATCTGATCACTCACACACAAACAGGAAGGTATTTAATCACAGAATCTATAACTACTTTCAGTTTAGATATATGGAGAAGGAGTGACAGTGAAAGAGATGCACAGCTGCCGGGGTACAATCACTCTCACAGTACCTAGTCACTGTCATTTGAGAAGGCCAATTGCCTCTTGTCATCAGGGTAAAAGTGGGTAGTGGGGAAAGACACACATGCAAGTCGTGGTCTATGCACACACATGTAAAAATAGAGGCCTAGTGAGTGAGCTGAATGGCCGATACAGTACTCAAACCAGAGCTGTAACATTCACATCAACAATACAGTCATTAATTTTGATTCATAGCACCAGTTCAGTTGGGATTTCAATAGATCAGAGAGCATGAATGAAGACAATTCATGCTTGCGTTTAGCCAGACACAGGCCCTTGTTTGTGTGCAGAGCTCAAATATACATATACATATATGTAAATGTAAGGTTATTCTGGCACACGTATACACAACGCCAATCATAACAGAGCGGACAAACACACTGTATGTACAGGAGAGAGAGCCACACGCCATTTCATCCACCTGTTGTTCCCTTCGCAGCGCTGCGGAACCCTCTCTTTGGCTCGAGCGTACAGCTGTTGGGTTTTGCACGTCAGAGGCACATAATGTACACAGTCCCCCTCCTTACGCCTGCTGCAAACCAGGCTGGGTAGTATTTTTAGCTTGTAGTAAACAGAGAGCCAGCTTTCATTAAACACAACCCCCTGCCCCCTTCTCTCTTTTCTCTGTTTTCCCTGTGTCTTCAACTTCCACACTCCCCTCCGTCACTGTCCATCCCCCTCAAAGGAAGCAGTCAGGACAAATCACAGTCCTCATTTACAGGACTGTTGATCTAGAAGAGGAGGAGAGGAAACATGGCCTTGCTCAGGAAATGTCTGCAGGTAGTCAAATCTTTTCAAGTGTCCCAGTGCTGCTGAATTAACTCTTTATTTTTAACAACCGCCCACCGTAGCACAGTGTGCCCACTGCCTGCCAAAGAATCAAAGGCCTACAGAAACATGTTTTGCTGCAGTCACATTTACTACACAACATGCTGGAAATATGGCGTGTTACCTCTTTTCCCCCCGACTGAGTCTATTTTAGGCTCAGCAAATAAAGAAAAAAAGTGGTTTGCGGGTAATTGCGTGGAATAGAGTAAGAGGAAAATTAAACTTCCACTTGAGATGCTAAGCGTTCATCACTTTGGGTGGAAAAAGAAGCCTTGGCTAATTTGATGTTGTGCAATTTTCCTGGGTGAACGCAGGCGATGGGAAGGGAGGGGAAGCCACCCAAGTTGGGCAACGGTGGCTGCATGCCACTCCCCTTCACAGATTGTGGTTTATAATAGAGGGAATAGCTCAGTGTCACACATCACGCCACTTGAGGTTACATTATTATGCTGCCCCAGGCAACATGACTCAGACAGACCCAGCAGTGTGAGGCCGATGTGTTCCACTGTGATCTTAGGACCATCCTGCTACACTTTTGTTTGAGTCTTTTTTGCAAATTTCAGCAAGACTGATGGCAACAAAGGAAACTTAAAGGGGTTAAATGTAATATTACTTCTTTCAAATATAAAATATAAAGAAATAACCTAACATGATCTTTCCTGTGTTCATAATAAAGAGCTGTGAAGTTCTGTCAAAGATGGTAATGTAATGGATCATAGAGATATGAAGTGAATTTATTTATGCTGAAGGGCCAGAGGGTTTATGTGTAACCAAAGCACCAGATGAGGCGAGAACCGATAAGAAACAACTTTTAAAATCAAAGAATTAGACTCTAGAAGCACGGTTGTTATTTTCACCACTGGACACCGCTCCAAATGAAATGGTAGCATTTCCTCTACATGGGTGACTTGGAAAGTGAGGCTTATGAAGGTATAAACTTTCTTTAGTGCAGTTATTGACAGCATGCTGTATAGGAAATTGAAGTTATTTGTGGTTTGACTGTGTCTGTTGAGTTTAAAATATAAATATTACATTTAACCACTTTAAGGCACATTTAAGAAAATATAGACCATTGGTTTCATACATTTCATACAAAACTATTTAATTTTATTATTTTATTTAGAGCATTGCTGTAGTTTTATGTATTTATTTATTGTTTTTAGTTTTTCTCTTAATTCTTTGATTGTTTTTATGATTTACAGCACGTTGGAAACATTCTTATTGTTTAAATGTGCTATACAAATAAAGTGGATTGGATTGGATACATCACCAAAGGCTGATCGGATTTTGTATTGCAGGACTGTATGTTGCATGTTAAAAATAAATAAATAATATAACATAAGAATAACTGATTGAAAAATATAAATATATTACATGATATCAATGTGTGCATGTGTTTGAATTTTACTGGTTTATATAAACTGACCCAAGCTCTACCGGCATCACTCACACCCATCACCCACAGATCTTACTGGGAAGTAACATTTAATAAAGTACTATCTGTTTCAACATTTTAATAAATACTAGATAGAAGAACACAACTTTATCTCACTGGAAACCTTTCATCGTCTCTCTGAAACTGTAAAGCTTGCTTTAACCTGGATACACCCACTATCTTGAACGTGTCTTGGTTGAATATTTACTTGAGGACCCTTAAGGGCCAAAAGTCAAAAGCGAAACCAGTAAACAGATAGCCATGTTTGGATAATATGTGTAGCCTAGTGACCTTTTAGTGTTAGTCCATATGAAGGTGACGTTTTGTTACTTCCAGGAATAAGTAAGCAGCAGGTCCCTGTAACTTCCTCAAAATACAGCCTGAGTCAGGAGGTGGGGAATATGACTGACCTCCCTAAAATACATGTGGGTTACTTCATGTGACTGTATACGTAAATATGTGTACAGAGGTTCCTGATTATTGGAAGTCATAAGTCTTTCACTAGCACACACACACGTACACACACAAGTCCCTGTCTGGTGACACAGCACTAATGGTGGCCAGGCTGTTTAGTGGAAACAAAGAGCTGTATGGTTTGCTGGTTCCGAACAAGGCCAGAGGGTCTGAGCTCTGATCCTGATTAACCTCTCTGTAGCCAACCCCTAACATCCGGACCATTCCTGCCAGCACACTACTGAACCATCAACTTAATACCTGGGAGGATGCTGCAGGACTTGTGGTGTTTGAGGATGTACACAAAGCAGAACAGATTTCAGTTCCAGTTTTTTTAGGGTGTGACTCAGAATGAAAAATATTCAAATAAATGCATCATATGAATTAATACAAATGTAAATAGGTCCTTCACTTTAATTTTTTGTTTTTTTTTTCCTTTTACAGTAAATTGGTAGTAGAACAGGGCGGTAACACAACACCAGCACAGAATTATGTTAAAAGTTTAGTTGATAAAGAAGATGATTTTTTTTGGACTTTTTCACTTGAAATGGATAGGATTTACAGTTTATGACACAACAGAAATAAGAGAAACACTCATGAAACAGGCAGATATTTATCAAGTAAATAATGGAGGGCGCATTTATTCATTCATTCTTTGGTTCCAGTTCATTGCAGAGTTGACATTTACAGATGAAAAAGATGAAGTCTCTACCACCTTTCCAGGGTTCTTCAGATGGTTTAGTTGCTGTCTAGGTTCTAATGTTCAAGTTTATGGAAGAATTACATAGTATTACATAATTTTGGAGCATTATTATTATTATTATTATTATTATTATTATTATTATTATTATTATTAT
>JAQQZY010000024.1:27389345-27405815 GCA_030068375.1 Ostorhinchus rueppellii | reverse complement strand
GGCAATTTTAGATTAGCCCATTAACCTATCAGTGCATGTCTTTGGATTGTGGGAGGAAACCGGAGTACCCGGAGAAAGTTAATAAAAAATAAAATTAAATAAATTATTGCACATTTTTGTTGTTTTTTGCTCACTCTGTTATTGTGATAATGATATTTTTGCGATATTTTGTGCAGCTCTTATTTTTGGTAATTTTTGTAATCCTGTACCTCAGTGAGGTCAAGGTGCATATTGTTTTTTATACCATTATACAGGGATTCGGAGAGATTTTGAAGGTGTAAATAGTGAATATGAGTGGTTTTCATCAGTTTATGATGTTCTAACACTTTTATTGCATGTGTTTACTTTTTTGTAAGTGCTGCTTGGATGCTTTATGGCAAGAGGGGGGAAACTGTTGTCACGCTAACTGATGAGGAAGTAGATGCTGATGTGTTAATAACACACTGGTTAAACTTTAGAATTCTAAAGTATTCAATGAGTGTCCTACAAAGGGTTAACATCAAATACATTAATAGAAAAGTAGCTTCATAATCTATTTGTTATACATCCTGTGTAATAGACTGATGACACGGTGACTATGGGCTATAAATACACTATTGGATCTGAAGGGCTGAGGGCTGTTTATTTAGAGAGAGGAAAATATGTCATTACACTGGAATAGCATATCTGTTGCTTTGTAACAGAAGATTTACACTATATGGATAAAATATTAGGACAAATCACACCTACAACTGGAACAACTGAAAATAAAAATGTTCATATCCGTTGACAATAACAATCATGATGAATGTGACATCTAAATTACAGTACTTCTAAGTTTAAAGGACAAGTTCTCTTCCTGAGTGGGAGTAAAATGTTCATTTGTTATATTTAAAACAATTCTAATGCTAAAAACAAATGTGTTAAATAGAATGAAGTAACAAGCACTGTGTTATTGTATGTCACAAAGTATTAGTAAACTATATTATCATATTAACTTCAATGTAAAATGCATCATCGTCGTTCTGTAGCTCAGCTTTCTGTTTGCAATGAGACACCTTCATTCTGTCGCGGCAAAATTATCTGTCACTTGTGCAACTGTCAAAACCAGGTCACTTAGGCTGCTGATATCTGACATTTGTGGAATTCCTATCTAACTAGGCAAACTCATATCAATATTTAACTTGTGTGCCTCTTACTTTAAACCTCTTCTATTCCTAAGTGATCATGCTGACACATGATACAGACCATCCTACACTATCCATATCTAATGTCACAGTCCATCCTTGGACCATTGCACAGTAGAAGAACATAGAATGTTTTGTCTAACACTGACGGACATGACCAGGCCCCCACATCTTGTCTCCCCTTTTGATAGGAGAGGGACTCTGAAGGTCTCCTGTCTACCTCATGATGGCTCCATGATGTTTTGACCACTTGTCAGCTGACTCTAACCTTGTCCTCTTTTTTGTAAGAATCATGTCATTGTCTGTCATGCCATTATCTTGTGTGTAGAAAAACTCACTGCCCGTGCTCCTCCTTACCCCTTTTACTCCTACACTTTAGCCTTGAGCTTTCATTAGAGAGGGGTCCTCCTTTGCAAGGGGAGAATAAACTCACATTATAAAACCAGCCTTGTCTTTGTGTTCTTTATTGAATGATTTTTTTTTTTTTTTTTTTTTTTTTTTTACACTAATTCCTAAATTCGCCTTGAAATTCATCTGTTGATTTTGCCCAAATAGTGTAGCTTGACAACTTTGTGAAGTTGCATGGGGTCATGAGGTTTTTTTAAAAAAAAATTTCCGATGAAAATCTATTTGACTTCAATGAATCGTATGTAGGATTGTGGCCAAAACTGGTACAGCAATCACATTCAAAATACTGTAGAGAGTCGTATCCCTTCCCCCTCCCCCTCCCCCTACACTAGGGGTTCCCAGATCCAACATAAGCGTCTACTGCAAGGAGCTACCATGGTAAGCGACAAGTCCTACACTGGTATGAATACCAGCCCAGTCTGTTCACCTGGTCCTGGGCCACAGTCTCTTCACTCAGACTCTGGTCTTTTCACCCGGGACTCTCACTGGGCGGTGAGGCCCAGGCTGAGATGGATGGTGAAACACTACTCATTTGGCGATTAGGAGATAGGGGATGGGTGGAGCATCAGACCAAAACACAAAATGACAACATAAAAACATTACTTGTGAGCTGCCACTCAGCTTTGCAAATGTGAATATTCCGGTTGGACTACTACTGTCACTGATATCAGTATTTGAAATGAACATGGTTCCTTAATGTCTGGTGACATTTATTCAGGGCCATTTTATGATGACTTGAAACATTTCTTACATACAGCTCCTTTAAGCAGAAATCCTGTTGATGGAATGTTACATTAGATTTAGTGACATATAGTCACACTTTAGGTCATCTCATTCTAATTAATAAAGCCAAGTTAGGTAACATTTCCTAAAAAGGTGACAACTTATCTAATGGTTACATCCGCTTTAACATTGCATTTACAAACACATTAGCTTGGTGGTTTGTATAAGTCATAAAGCCGCATCACATAAAGTTAAATCAGTATCAGAAATAGCTCTCAACCAGAGTACTGTGTGTGTGCAAAATCAACAAAAGTATAATATTAGTCATTTTTTCATATTGTAATTTAGAAATGTTACATATTATACCTTTAAACAAAGTCAACAGAGGTAAAAAGCAACTTTTCTGGGTAAAAACTGCCTACTTCACCTCCCTATCCTCCAGCTTGTGAAGCCATCAGTGAGGCTTTCTGGCTGGCCTGCGGCGAGCCTGAGGGTAAGGGCTCTGGTTATTGAAACGCATGCAGACAGACACACAGGTGGTGTTTCACTTTCACAGAGAAAGTGACTGACTGACTGACTAAGTATGACTGGGCTCCCTCTGTCCTCACACATCTGGAACGGGCTGGATGATTGGGTGGGGAGGGGTGCATTGCATAAAAAAAAAAAAGTGAAGACAGTGAGGGTATGTATGTGTATGTGTGCGTGTGGAGGGCGGCAAGATGTGTGCTGTGGTTTTGATCTCTTCATTTTTGTGGATGAGAGGGTTCTTGTGTATGTGTGAAGGGTGAAGACAGAAAGACCACTACAGAGAATGTTTTCCATGAATGTTTTTCTTCTTTTTTTGGTAAAATCCTAATTTACTGCTTGCAAAACACAGGCGTTTTTATATAAAGGAAATTACGTGCTTTCAGAAAAATCTTGAAGCACATATGAGCTTTAGATCTGTGTTGGTGTACATGTTCAATCTACTGCTCTGTAGTTCTTCATTGTTTATCAGTTTGTGTAGTATTTCCTTCCTTGCTCCTATGTTCTAATTGCTGCATTATATGGCCTTTTATAAGCGTGATATGTTCTTTTCTTAGTGTATGGGCCGACTGAAGTGAGTTCATATTTATTTAAAGAGGTATGGCTGATTATGTACTGTAGCGTTGTATAGTTCAAACACTAAAATTGCAGTTGTTTGTGGAAAAAAGTCATCTGTGTCTGAGGGTTTTGCTGTATATCCGCTTCTCTGGTAACACATTTTCAGTTTCAATAATGTGACATTAAGCCTGAGAGAGGGGAACAAATTTACAAGAGTAAACAACAAGAACAGAGAGAAGACAAAAAAAAAAAAAAAGCACAAGACTTCTGAGGGAACATATCAAAACACAAGAAAAGAAGAAAAAAAAGCCTGAGTGTGAGGAGGAAAGAGAGAGACAGGAACAGAGAGACAGATGTTCCAGTGCTGCCTCTCTGCCCAGTGAGTGGCAGTGAGGCGTGCAGCTGCAGCTCATGATGACGATCATTTCCCAGATTCAGATCAGTTAAAAAACAGGCAGAAAATTTCCACTTACTTCATGTGTAAGGAGCTGATTACCTGTCTGTACTCTGAAGACTCCATGCACAGACCAGATAACAACAACATCACACACTTTTTAGACACCACACACATGCCTTATACCAGGGGTGTCAAAGTCATTTTAGTTCAGGGGCCACATACACCCAATCTAATATGAGAATGTAGAAGTAAGGACTATTCAAAATTTGTGTTTTAGTTAAAAAAAAGGAGAAAAAAAAGGGTCGACATGGTGGTACAGTGGTTAGCACTTGTGCCTCACAGCAAGAAGGTCCTGGGTTCAATTCCCGGGGAGGACCTTGTGTGGAGTTTGCATGTTCTCTCCGTGTCTGCATGAGTTTTCTCCAGGTACTCCGGTTTCCTTCCACAATCCAAAGACATGCACCGATAGGTTAATCGGCTAATCTAAATTGCCCATAGGTGTGAGAGTGATTGTTTGTCTCTATATGTCAGCCCTGTGATGAACTGGTGACTTGTCCCGAGTGTACCCCGCCTTCACCCTTAAGTAGCTGGGATAGGCTCCATGCGACCCCCGTGACCCAATGAGGATAAAGCGGGTATAGAAATGAATGAATGAAACAAAAGCATTATATTTATAAATTATCCCTAAACAAAAATAGGATAAGGGGTCCTGTAGTCCAACAGCATATGTGAAGACATTAATTGACATTTGTTTGACCTTTCCAGGTCATTCAAGGTTAAAGGTCTTGGCATCAAATGTAAGCCCATATGTGATTTCCTATCTATTGCCAATAGTAACTTTGTCAATATCTTCAACTGTTTTAGAGTTATAGCACTTTGAAATGTGTCCCATTATAAACCAATGGGGATTTTTTAAAATTTCTAAAATTCATCAAAAAATCAAACTTCAATACGGCTCAATTCTTGAACAAACTTGGTAGACTTTGCTCCAAGGAACCTCTGGAAGGAATTTCAATTGATTCTGGCTGAAGGTTTTGGAGAAGAAGTTTCTTGCACAATTGTTAACATACAAATGTCCATGGGGCCTTCGTGAACAATGTGAACTTCCATGAACAACCGGAAATTTCTTAAGAAAAATAATTGCAACTTTAATTACAATTACAAATACACAAAACATTAGCTACAGGTGTCTGGAACTGAAAAATATAGAATTTAGCTTTGTAATCAATACAACTTGATAGTCAGTGTCTTTTGTGTAATCTTCAAAAATTCATCCTGGGGCCGGATTGAATCTTTTAGACGGCCAGTTTTGGCCTGCAGTCCATATGTTTGACACCTGTGCCTTACACAGTTAATTGGCACACATACACATTAACACGCATCACTTATGTGCATAAACACGTCCTAAAACAACAAGACAAGAAGAGTTGGATAAACATATAAAAGTAATTAATGTAATAGCAGCGAGGCTCAGGCCCTTGAACTTTTATTTTTCCTGTGCTGCCTGGTATCGGTGAGCAGCAGCAGCTCTTCATCTGTGTGCAGTGGAGTGTGCTTCACAGAGAGTTGCTGCTACATTTGGTAAGGGAGGGGTCGCCTTCACACAGCTGTGCAAATCTTCCTGTGGATCATGTCTGTGTGTATGTGTATGCATTAGCTAAGGCACCAGCACCTGTACAAAATCTCATCGTCTCATCTCGGAGGCCCACTAAAGAATTCGACACCAGGACTGCTCAATAGTAGGTTAGTGCCGCCACATCATCCAAAAGCAACAGTGGGGGCTGAGGGGGCCTCCGGCGCTCCTGTGGCACGTGCCTGCCGCTCCCTTAGCTCATGACCCAAGATGGAGTTACGAGGTTTAGGGGAGGAACAACTGCCTGATGCCCCCAGAGCTCCCCTCAGCTCTCCAGGCTCCACATTCATGGATACAACTGGCCTCTTCAAAGGCCGCATCCGCCGGAGAAGAACAGTCACAGCTCATTGTTTTTCTCTGGTGATAGTAGATGAGTACATTGGTCTGCAGGTGAGGGAGTGAGTGTTGGTGAAGATGAGTGTGAATGAAGAGAAGAGAAAAATGAAAGCAAAGACTTGATATGATGATATGAAACACACAAACTCAAATCAGAAAAAGTTGGGACACCGTGTTAAATTAAAATTAAAGAAGTGAAAACAATGATGAGGAAATTATCTGAACTGTCTTGAATGTTCAGCATTAACCATTTCACCCCTGAGACTGTTTTTTCTCCACAAAACAGGCTGCTTGGAATTGAATATGTATTTGTGTTCCTTTTCTTCAGTGGTTTTGTTTTACTGTGTATTTTAGGATCAAAAGAGAGTGGAATAACAGAAATAGACGAAGACAGGAATTGAAGTATGACAGGTTTTTACTAAATAAGGCGCTCAGAATTTACATCAATGAGTGCTTTATGATGTTTAACATGGACTGTGAACTGGAACACACTGAACAATCATAAGTATTGGAATTTTGGCCTTGTAGTTTTTGTTTTGGGGCTCTTATTTTCTAAATCAGTCCAGCTGCTTTTTGGCACCTGATTGATCTCCAAAAACCAGTTGCACAGTCAAAACTTAAAAACACAGTAAAAAAAAAAAAAAAAAAAAGGAAAATCACAACAACACTACAAACTACTTTTCCTATTGAGCAAACAATTGAATTTTTAGGAACATTTGAACTAAATAATACATACAGAACGAACACATCAGGGGTTAAAGCGTTAATGGTGTCATCATAGAAGAAGTGACCTTGACACAACCCCAGACCATGACAAACCCTAGCCTCTGGACTTGTTGCTGCTAACGGTCTGCAGTCTCAGTCAACATAAGGTTGTCTTTGTCGTCATAACATTAGAACTGGTATTTGTGGGTGTAATTCTGTAGTGTTGTGTTTAGCGAAGGTTTACCGCAGTATTACTGAGCCATGTGGTTCTATGAGCTGTAGATGAATGTGGAGTTTTGATGCAGTGTCATCTGAAGGATTGCAGATCACAGTTTTCTGTGATCTGAACTCTTGCTCTTAAGACACTGAATTACTTTAAAGGGGTCATATTTAGCTAAACCCACTTTTATTACCTCCGCCAAGGAGGTTATGTTTTACTGAGCGTTTGTTTGTTTGTTACCATCCGACTTTGTTTGTTAGCAACATAACTCAAAAAGTTATGGACAGATTTTGATGAAATTTTGGAGGTGTTTTGAATCACCGTCTGGATCCAGGAACTTTTAAAAGGATTCTTTATCATTGTGAGATAGGGCATGGTGACACAGATCTGCATGAGGTAATTCACTGCCATCTAGTGGAGGAAAAGTACTAACACTACCTTAAAAAAATACAAACACTACCTTAAAAAAAATACAAACACTACCGTAAAAAAAACAAAAAAAAAAAAACAAACACTATCTTGGCGGAGGTCTGCGCTCTCCGAGTGCTTTTCTAGTTAGTACATTTATTTGTGTATTTTGACCCTAATAGTTCATAAAGTTTGAATTTGAACCCTCGAGGTGCTGGAAAGCTACCTTTATATTCATTTTGGCAAAAATTGAGTATATTTCAAGAACCTGTTTTAATTCCTGCATAATTTGTTACAACTCGTTACATCACGACATTTGCACCTATAAGGTCAAGACTTCTGATGAACATTTCTCAGAGTACGACATAATTGTTTATCAGCAGCAGCGGTTTCAGTAAAAACCATCCAAACTTTGAGCTGATTACCTAAAATGTTTAGTTGTTGGTTGGACAGAGCAGCAGAGTCAACAACCTGGAGAGGGTGGGGTGTGAAGTGGCTCATTTGCATTTAAAGGGCCAGCGCTCAAAATGACCTTTCTGGTGTCATTGCTCAGAAATAGGGTTGAAGATGGACCTGTGGAGTTGAATTGATGAAGAATTCAGACCCAACAGAGCATTTACAGTTTATACAGAGGACAGGTAAATGTTTTAAAGTACATAATTCCATTAAATAAAACAAAAAAAACAAAAAAAAAAAACATATCAGTGCTCCTTTTAGATTCATTGAATCTTTTAGTTTTCCATATTATCCCAGCTATTCCTGATTTGGGATCCTACAGAACTGTTGGAAATGCAATATGTTAACAGTACAGTAACATATATAAACAGAAAAATAGCTTAACGGTAGTTTCACATGGAAGTCATTCTGATCTGTCACTCTGCTAATATCAATTTGACTTACTGAGCTTTACAGTGGCATCAGAAGTGTCTTTGTTGGACGTTCAGGCTCTGTAGGGAACGTGGAAACACTGTCATTTTCTGCAACACTGATTCGCCAGTAAAACCCATGGAGTTTGACAAATGGAAGTGTTTGTGGATGTGTTTTTATAGTCAGTTAATGATAGATTTTAATGGAAAAGGCTTCCTGTGTTTTCTTGGGTTTTCTCTGTTTTGATATAACCTTGACATTTACTCTGAGATTTTATGAACATCTTTCATGATCACTGTATTATTTAGGTGATATTGGAGGATTTTCATTGAAAACTGCAAAATTCTAAGTATCATAAAATAATCCTTTAATATAATATAATTAAATGATTATATAATCACCTTTTTAAGTGATAAATCACTTAAAAAAAGGTTAAAAGTACAGAAACATTATTTGGAACTCTAAAAACTGTTCTAGGTTTTAAGGAATAAGTGAGCAAACTATGGATTAATATTACTGTTAGTATTTACAGAACACACATAAAATACGAGCCTGACACATTTATATGGAATTTGTTATTTCTCAGCTTATTATGAATCATATCTTGGCAAAACTTATTGTTTTTCACACAAGGTCTTGAAGCTTTCAATGCAAAACATCACCAGGGAGATGAGGTCAGGGATGAGCTGAAAGGAGATTACGATTTACTGAAATAAGTGTTTGAGGGAGTATTTTAACGACTACATGGGAATGTTCTATTTCAGTTTCAGACCTATTCTGGGAATAGAAACAACTCTAGTCATAACAACGGCACGCTCGCAAGATGGCTGATAAGATGCCGATTAGATGAGCTCAGTCTGAGGAATGTGTGTGTGTGTGTGTGTGTGCGCGCGCTTATGTGACACAGGGAAAGACAAAGAGGAAGAGGAATAGATAAACATACCAATAAAGAAAAAGGAGGGAAAGAAAAATTAAAGACAGAAATGCAGAAGAAACAGGTTTGGTGTCAGATGCTATGGGTAATGTGTAATTGACGTCAGAGTTCTGTTAATGTTTGGTGTGAGCTTCCTGTTGGAGTGGTTTCCACAAGGGGGGGTGTTTGTGTGTGCGTGGGGGGTGGAGCCTAATATGATGCATGTTTGTTGAAAATAGACAAGTGTGAGACAAACGCTTGCTTAAAGACAAAAGCCTCAAAACGTACTACAGAGCCAATTCCCAAAACAGGAATGCTAAAAGGAAGCAGACAGATGGCGATTTGATTCAGTGGTGTTTTTAAAGTTCTTTTGAAGTGTGTGCTCACAGGTCCCCAAACCCAGTTTCATGTTATCTATTTGACTAATCTGTCTTCAATGATGTCTGTTTTGTTCCTTTTGTTTCTATGATATTTTCCCTGTAGTTGTGTAGCATTCATTTGTTTTATGCATCCAAACCATCATATATTCACTCGGTTCCATCATATGTGGTATAAAAGCATGAGCTCACAAGATCTCCAAATTTGACAACCAGCACTACCTTGCTAAAAAGTGACTCATCTTGAAGCTGAAGGGGGAGGTCATTATGTTATAGAAGAAAAATGGTCTTTAAAATAGAAAGCTCAACCCATAAAGACCCAAACCTCCACATGTGACCAAAACCATCTATTGATCTAAAATGTTGAATAATTTCTGATCCACAAATCCTATCAATCTATGTAAATAATTGGTGTAAAATAAAGTTGATCATCTTTTCATGGTCATCAGATATGACTCATTTTGACATTTAGAGGATCCGTAGTGAACGTGGAAACACTGTCATCTTCTACAACGTTGATTCATCAGTAAAACCCATAAAGTTTAATAAACGACAATGGATAGAGACACTTGTTCAGTAATTTAAATTTTTGCTGAAAAAGTCACTTTTCTTGAGTTTTTTCTGTTTTTAATATAATTACCCTCAACTTTAATCTGACCTTTGATGAACATCAGAGCAGTTTAATCAAAATCAGCTGTTTAATCGAACAACAGCGCAGAATAAAAACAAACAAAACTGTGTAGACACGAGCATCAATAGTCCTCAGACATTTAAGTAAACCAAACAATGGCTAGCACCTTGAATTTTCTTTTAAATTTAAGTGAACAACATGAAGTGGAAAAAGGTTAAACATTGGTAGCCAACACGCACAGTTAGAGAAAAGAGTGCATTGTCTTCATGAAATAAATAAACAGAATAATCCAAATACACTGTGTGTCCACAGTATTGTTCAGTATTGGTGCCTTCATGGTTCACAGAACATTACTGAGACCAGAGTTTTTCTAGACCAGTCAGTTTAGTTCCTACTCTGAGTCGTTTTCTTCCCTCACAGTCCCTACATTACTGATACGTAGTTCGAGTTTTTTTTTTTTTTCAACCTGCTTTTGTGGAATTATTTGACCCTCCCCGCAAATAAAACAACATTTTTTGGACCCACAACAACCCGACCTAGGTCCGCTGATCTGCACAACACAGCCTTGCACTACATATTTTCCAACACAGTCTCATCCTGAGTCGTCAAAACTTGACGCTTGGTCAGGGCCCTGTGGCGTCGGTATTTGACACGGAGGGTATCCCTTCTGCATTGAATTTCGAAGTGGAGGGCAGTCTGATAGACCTGCATGTAAATCCCTCAGCGCAGTGGCCCTGACCAAGCGTGAGAGAGAAGAATAACACATGACGTGTCGACTCCTCCAAAGTAACGTTGACTTGTGCCGCAGACGTCGACATGTCAACAAACTGGCTTTTCAGTTGATGCCCTACTCTGCAAATTAGATATTTGCACCCTCTGGTTTCTCTACTGTGATATGAACCAGAGCATTTGCTCATAGAAGCTGAGTGTTCATGCACTTTACTGGGACAGTTTTATTCCATTGCCTTGAAACTTGCTTCGGCTGGCCTGGACGCTGAGCTTCTGTCTGATGATTGGAGGATCGGTCGAAAGGCTGAATCCCATTGTGATGAACAGATATTTTGAGATATATACCATAGACCATTTTCTTGAAAAGGAACGGAGGGCAGAAGAAATTGACAAATTTTGTGATACAAGCTGACAGTGAGCTTCCCCTCTTTGAAAGACCAGCAACTGGTCTTAACTAATTTCCATCTGTGTTATTCAAATTCCTGATCTAATTTAGTGAATTTTTACCCTTTTTAACAAAACGAATTCTGTAAATTGCGCAGCTTTATGAGAACATGAGCTGTATGTTTTCATGCTGTAGAGCATCACTGAGACTGTGTGATATTAAGAACATTACAAGGGAGGAAAACTCTACTCAGTGGGTTAGATCAGTGTTAAAGGATGGCGTGCATCAGGCGCTATAAACTTATAGAATGGAGGGAATGACGTGACCTAATGGAGTGACCACCCACTTGACATCATTCAGCAGTGTTACATGCTGGCACCGTCCAAACCCTCTTTTTCTGAATGTGTCACCAGCACACAAACTTGGCACTCTGCATCGGCTGTGCCCTCACATCCGGTCCCACAAGACTAAAACCACAAAGATGCCCTAACCCTGACCTTAATCATTCAGGCCTCAAGAACCACATACCTCCAACACCATAATATGTTCTCTGTTGCTCTAATAAGTTTTACTTTGAATTGCTTTCAGGAACATCTTGCACTTGGTGTTAGAACACTCCTTTGGAAAACATAACATCAATTATTTATATAAATAGATACAATAACCAATGTCAGTACTAGTGTTAGTTTGTGTTCAGTTAGTTTTAACTGTTATTTATCCACCCTTAATGCAAGAGAAACAAAACAATAGCTATTATAAAAACAAAATAATTGTACTGTTATAAAATCGTTTAGGCTATCAAACTAACTTCGGTTCTTTTAGTGTAAATTCAATCATACAAATTGATCTAATGACCTTTAAAAAACATCAGTCAATGTCATTGGTAAAATTATGTCTGGTTTACAAATCACTGATGTCAGTCATCAAGGTCAATATTTGGTGATGTTGGCTGATACGTCTGCTCATCCCTTATCATTATGGTACTAGAGTTACAGGTGAATTCTTAAAATGCAAAAGACAAAAAGGGAGAAATGAGCTCCATAAACACATTAAATACTTCAAAATAAAAGAGCACTTGTGGTGAAGTAACAGGTTCAATTTTAAACAAGCACACGTACGTCACCAAAGTAAACAAGGAAAGACAGAAATGACACAAAACAGACAAACTCGTAAATGAAGATTAAAAAAAGAAGATGCACCGCAGTCCCCCCTCCAGCAATCACGATCATTAGGAATATAACTGAAGTCCTAATTGAGCTCATTGTTGTCCTTTTATGTAACATCTCCAAGATCACTAGGACTCTTTTGTCTCTTTGGCTCTTTCCCATCATGCACAATTATGATAAAGACATTACCAGCCACCATAACACAGTTTGAGGAATGACACATGTGTAGGAGCATTGTCCCCCCTACTACCTCAAAACTAGCCTGTGGTGAACGAGGGAAGAGTGCTGCTCATTTACAGTGGGGGGCCTTCTTCCACTGCTGCATTTTCATGCTTTCAGTTCTCATTAAAACCACAAAAAGAGAACTGGAAAGGCCCCTTGGTGCCTTGGCCTTGGAAATTTCGCTACGCTAAACCACCATAATATGCGCTTCGGTCCCACAAACATACTCAAGGGGGGCTCTTTGGTTGCCGTGTAATAAGTCCTGGCGTGCTAGCCTTGTAATTGGCCATAATTAAAAGGAGGCAGAAGGAGACGAGGATCTTCCTCTCAGCTTCAGCTGCCGGGCAGCAGGAAGTAGTAAAGACACGCTGTCTCTTCCTTTACTAGGTGCCACTCCGTCTTGCTCTTTGAGCCTTTTTTCTCCCTTTCTTCCTGTCACTCAGCATCTTTGTGAGAGTATCTTTCGGGTCCCTGTTTAGAACCGCCATAGAGTGGAAAGGGGGAAACGGAGGGGGCTTGAGTGTGTAAAGTCTATCCCTTTTTATCCTTAAAACCCCCAGCCATCCATACTGTACACTGTGAGTCTGAGTGTGTGATGTGTGTGAGTCTTTACTATCTTTGTCTGTGTTCACTCTGTAATTATTCAGTCTGCAGATGCTCCTTGTGTGTTTGTTGTTTCTTGTTTCCTGCTCGCAGACTTGTCAGTATTGTGTCTATCCCATTTTTACAGCAATTCAACATGCCTATCTACCTTTTTTTTACCTTTAAATTTTAGTTCAAAGTTTGGGAATTAATGTGCACATTCCCACGCCACTTCTAAATATAGTCCTAGGATGTCCTTGGTACAGAAAATGCTCCATGTCGTATGATTGAAGTATGTCCTCCCCTGCACGTCTAATAAAGGTCTTTATTAGATGGAAAAATCCTGAACAAAACAAAAGTGTTTTGTAAGATATATCAATTGAATACATATCTGAACTTTTGCCTCATAAACATCACTAAAAAAAATGCAGTTTCCAAAATTTGAACATCTTCCATTAAAATACAAAAACAGAATTTATACTGTGTGAAGGCTTTTCCCTTCAGTCATAACACATAGTTAAGTGTTTTTCACAGCACCTAAGGCAAATGAAAAGGGGGAAAAAAGAGGTCTTTGCCATATTTGCTGTCATTTATGGTCCCCCTAAATGGCAAAATGTGAAGGATTAGTTCAGGGACTCACACTTACTTCACTATCAAGCATATTTACCTCACTTTCTCTCACTAATGTTTGAGTGCATATAAAATCCATGACCTGCATATTTTTAAATTAATATTTCCATGACTATAGTCAAATATTATGTGAATATGTGTAATTTTTAGTCGAATAACATCAACCCTCACAATCATGACTTGGCAGTATATAAGCCACTCCTGAATACAACCCTTGACCAAATGTTTAGTTTACTATCATAATCTCAAATTCATGACCATTATAACATTTACACAGTAATCATATCTAATTTATAAAGTCCTGAGGGCTGTTTGTATGTTGCAGGCATCTTGTTGGTGGAACAGCGTCAGCTAACATCTGCCTCACCACAACGCTGACAGAAGGGAGAGTACTGAAGGCACAGCGCTGAGCTTTTGTTACCTGAGCGTCACTTGCCGTAACCCAAAACAAGACAGCTGCTTGACTTTAGCATCAAGCTGAAAGGAAGCACAGATGAGGCAGGAGGGGAGGGAGGGAGGGGGTAAATGCTATGAAAGGTGGGAAAGGACATCAAGTTCAGATGCCTGCCAAGTTCATATATGCATGAGGCTGAATGTTGGAGGGCTTGTCTTGGACAAATAGTGTTGATAGAAAAGTGTATTTAAAGATAGAGGGACAAAAAATGCAAATGTTGCTAAGTTGGAATGTATAGTCAATGACACAGGTTATATTCAAAACCATAAACAAGACTATTGCACTTACTGACACAATAAAGTGAGCTAATACCTCTGACTTAACGCCTTCACTGGACCAAACATATCACTCCTTCTAGATTCTTTTCTGCTCTAGAGGCAACTTCTGAACTTAAGTGAACTTTGCAGACTTCTGCTTTCTCCTGTTCTGTTGTCAAAAGATGAAAAAATGACAAGAGGTCAGCCAGGCCACAGTGGCGGCCATATTTCCAGAGGCTCCGCCTGTGGTCTTCACAGCCAAAAACACACAAGGACAGACAGTGGGAGGATTCCACCATGACCTTTCACCCCAGCTGGGCTCTCTGGGGGTCAACGGAGGGCATGTTGCCATGTCTGTAGAGACCAGCACCTGGATCACTGGACCCACAAGGGAAGGAGTGTGTGTGCATGTGCACATGCTTGGGGTAAGGGGTCTCTGGGGAAATGAATCAGCCACTTAGTTCAGCTACCCGCCCCCTCACTTACAGGCCTCGCTTCTGCAAGACCCAAAGGTCAACTCTCACCCTTTCTCGCATTTCTCTGTCTCTTTTTGCCGTTTCTTGCTACCTCCCCCACCTCTCTCATCAGAGGTGAACAAGGAGCTATTTCAGAGTGATATGTGAAACAGAGGTGGGTACTGTGTGTATGCATATATATACCTCCGTGTGTGTGCGTGAGAGAGAAAGAAAGCATGTAGGTTCCTTTTGTCACATCAGAAGACCGTCACTCTTGCCTTCCCACCAAGATTTAAGTTAAATAATGGACACATAAAGTAGCAGTCGTGCTATAGTTGGAACTCATTTTAGCTTACACATAAGTAGAATCACCACAGCAGAGTTTATGTAATATTCTTTCTTTGTAAGTGGGCACACAAAGACCACAACCCGTCAGCTGTAATTGTACGTCTGAAACAAAGCTATAATTACGTATTTTACATCTTATGAAGGTGTTGGGGCAGGCAAACCTTTCCAAAATCTGCTTAAGCACACTGTAAGCCAGTTCAAAAATAGATGCACAGGTTTGATATGAGTGCCTGGATAATTTGGATTTACACTAGGGGGGGCAAATCGCTAACTTCATAAGAAATTCTTTGTTAAAATTACAGCTTTGAGTTAATATGATAAAATGTGCCTCGCAGGCATGATACTCATTCAACAGCCAGGCTTTTATCACACCACAGATTGCACCTCCTCCTCCGTCAAAACACCTTCCCTTTTGAAACTTGGCAAAGGTGTATACTGTTTAGTATCAAACTGTGTAAAATGAGCAGGTATCTGTAGTAGCGTGTGCAATAAATTTTCTATTGGTGCATTTAGGTTGTGTATGTGCAGGAATTCTTTCTTGATATGTCTTGCGTGTCTGTTCTGTATATGTCTTAATAAAAGAGGGGGTTTTGCATGTGTGTGGTGCTAAGCATACCAGGTGAGGCTATCTCTTTCCTTGTCACCTTATACGAGAGCAGTGTGTGCCAAAGGCAGGAGAGGGGAGTCAGATTTGTACGGTGTATGACACTCATGCCCTCGTATCCCCCACTGCCGCGGCTGCCAAACGCCCACTGACGGAAAGTCGGCATCGGCCCAATATGCCCCCACCGGGCATACCAACACAGGCCAACACACACCCTCAAATACAGAAACCAGAGAGAACACTGGAGAAAAACACAGAGAGAAACTGCACACACCCACACAGAGTCACCTAAAGGCAGAGAGGAGAGAGAGAGGATACTGTTAAGGGTGAGAGAGACGGGGAGAAGTTGATTTGTGAGTGAGAGTGTGTGGTGCTGTTATGGGTGACATCTGGCTGTAAGAGAATCTGTGGCTACTTAGACACCCGGGGGCCAGGGGCTGTTGACAGGCCCCCCCCACCACCAAATTGCATCCACCCACCCGATGGCAAAGAGCGATAGCATATTGGGCAATGTAGCCTTCCACTGGCTATGACTAAACCACATTCAGAACAGTTCTGATACACTCACTGCAAACTGGCTCAGTCTTATCAATACATGACAGGCTGATGTAATTGCTCTGAACAGCATGACAGATTATCTTGTAAAATGTCAGAAAAGGTGTTCCACTAACAATCAAAGAAAAAAAAAAGCATCAAGAAATTCATCTTCCCGAATATAAAATACAGAGTAGATATAAAAGTGTATTGGTACTTTTTGAAAGAAGATATATA
>JAQQZY010000024.1:27352377-27366096 GCA_030068375.1 Ostorhinchus rueppellii | reverse complement strand
GTGTACGAAGTTTAGCTTGAAGGGTTCGCTAGTCGTACAGCAGCACAGAGTTACGTGATGTGAGTACAGCACAGTAGCAGAAAAAAACGCATCTTAGAACGGAAATCAATTATATGAATTTTGAGATCGTCTGGAGCCAAAATCGGAATCACGATTAAAAATTTGATTAATTGAGCAGCCCTGATAATGAGTGATGTATTACATCCTTCTTCATGAAAGTTACCTGTTACCTAACTAACAGACAATGTGACGTTCATTTGACTGTGTGTGGTTGACTGATTTTCAGTGATGCTATGGAGCTTACATGAAATAAAAGAAGAATTGAAAATGAGACCTATTTTTCTCCTTGATAATAGTCTCACAGTGATGTCATGCGAACAATAGGTGTCCTGTAAATTCCTCGTAACAAAACCATAAAAACAAGAACCAAACTTTTTTGGGACTTGACCACAAATCATAGTGATGTTTCTGTTCCCATGTCAATGGATTCCTGGAAAGAAGGTTCTCAGCAAAGAAGTGTCAAATAGAAAGTCAGCCGTGTGACCATAAAAGAGTCTGTCTAACTTGGAAAGCAAAACCATCGACAACTTTAGAAAATGGCAGTTTCTCTGTGTGATTAAGTTCTTCATTTAGTTCCGTAAAGCTGTAGGAGCTGAAAAAATGACTTCCCTCTACAATGCCCTTAATCCAAAACTGAGTATAACAAGTGAAAAAGTAAAACTAATACCCCCACCCAGTAGCAGAACACTTTGCCCTTCCTGCCAACCTATACCCTTCCTACTCAGGGATTAATTTGGAGTCTTAACTTTCAATCTTTTCAAAAACTTTTCCAAAATTTGTGGGGGTAAAAAAAATCCCCAGAAATTGAATTCTGGCATCAAACTGTTCACTGCACCGAGTAATAAGCATTGGTTAAATAATATCTGAGAAATGGGATGGACAAAAATCTTGGAAGGACGGACAGACAGAATTCCTGGTAAGATGCCCTGATTCATGCTTCAGTAAGGAGCCATAAAGTAAAGTCAAATACAGCATTTTCACTATGTGGAACCAGCTCGACTCAGGTACCAGGTACTATTCCCGGAGACCATTTACATTACAGGACACTACCGTACCTGGATGTCATGACGATGTGGCACGTAACCTCCATGATGTCTGCTCAGAGAGTTGCTGATAAACTCGTTCGTTAGGTGCTGCCCCGTCAAGCTCACACAGAATTTTTCCAACGGCACCAAGGACAAAAATGTCTGAACCTCCTCAACTGATCGTGGTGTAGTTTTGTGGGCTGCCATCAAGTGGATTAAGCTACCGGTACAAATACTGTAAACTTCCAAATCTGTTTTTTTAAAATGGCAGGTCGCACATTGACAATGCAATGACGCAGAGACAACTTTCTGACCAACCAGTGGTCTGCAGTGTTTACGCATCACATTTTAGAATCTCTTCCCCTGTCTTGGAACCTGAGCAGAGCAGATACCAAAAATTAGTACCGGGTATAAGATTCTTGGTTCTTTTATGTAACAGAAACACAAAAAGGCGGAGTTGATTCGAGTCGAGCCAGTACCGCATAGTGGAAATGTAGCAAAATATACTAATGCTATGGATGAAAGAATCTGATCTGGCTGGTCTGTCTGCTAACCTGAGGCTAATTAGCTTGAACTTCAATCAGCTCCAGGTATAATTTCCTGGATTTCACCAAATGTTCTCCTAATGTTTATGATAGTTAGCACTGTGATACAACAGAGGGGATTTCATAGTTGTGATGAGAGAAACCAGTGAAATACTCACTGAATTAAGTTATTTTTACCATTGATTTTTACAATATAGAGAGGAAAAGACATATAAAAATGCATCTGTGTTGTCCAAATAGAAATACGTTGACCTTTGTGTGGCATTCCACATCCACATCCCATAGATGAAAGCAGCAGAATAGGGCCAAATTGACCCCAAGGAATACACAAGGGTTAAATGGGCCCTTACCACAACAATCACAACATCTCAATCTGTCACTTGTCTCACAAAATGACAATTTTATTATTGTTAGATCTTATCGGATGGTGTCGTAATTTGCTGGTCTAAGTTTAAGATCATGGTTGTTACGGAAGTGACACTTGTCGTTTGTTTGTTGCCCATCAAAAACCCCAAGGCTATGACATGGCTACACCTAAAGACTGGAATCTTACATCTTTGGTCTATACATCAGTTTTAGTCACATTGATCCTTTGATTTCACTGGTCAATCATATACTTAATCCCATGACCTCTCTGAAAACCTCTGACTGTCTATAAGAGTCTATAACAGCCAGGAGCCAAAGAAGAATTGCTGTGTCACTGTTGACTTGAATTACAAAATGCTGAAAAGTAATTAGAGAGGTGATAGTTTATGGAATTAATACAGGTGCAGGACGTAACATTTATTTATCTTCATAAACTTAAACCCTTGTGCAGCCTTCCACATCCACATCCCATAGATGAAGGCAGCAGAATGGGGTCAAATTGACCCCAAGGAACACACAAGGCCTAAGGGAGGAATGTGTTGGAACTGGACATTTGCTGGCATTATTGGACATCATTGTGAAGCTAATGGTAGCAATCCTACACACTGATGTAGAGATGCAGAAGAAAGACAAGTTAATACGAATTTGAGGATTTTTAAGGAAAGTCTGACCTGATCTCAAACATAGAAATCTGTGTACAGTCTGTTATTATTGATGACAGCAACTGAGACTGTCAGTAAAGAATCTAAAGCCTTCACAGATTGGGGAAAAATAACCCCTTAATACATATATAATTATTGCATAAGCTATTACATATTGCACTTTAAAGACAGTAAAATGTGAAGCATACGACGTGCCTCTTTAACTGTACCTACAGTATTTAAAAGGATACAGATACATACGTTGCAGCCACTGTTGCAGGACACAAGCTGCAAAGCAGACAGGGTGGGGGACTGTTTTTGATAACCACCGTTCTAAATTTTGCAAATGTGCAGTTCCCATTCACTGATTTAGCCTCAAATAAGAGCTTCCGGATTCTGTCCATTGTATCACATGAGACTAGACGAGGCCTGTATCCTGTGTGGACTACAAAGTTAATTGCACACAATTGGAAGGTGTGTCACATTAATTGTTCTACAGGGAAACACTGGGCCCAGAGGTATAGAAAAACACCTCCTATTATGCTCCCATACAATCATTAACCCAGTCATTAACCCAAAAAAAACAAAAAAAAAACAGCATATGGACAACAGACAAGCTTGCTAAGCGTTCTGCAAAAACCTGTTAAAGAAAATGCGAGGCAACTGGTGGAGACTTGGCATAAAGTGGACGGAGCAAGATGGGTGAGCACATACTGTACGAAGGTGCGTGCTTACACACAAACATACCATAATTTACTACAACACGGGCACCGTGACTCCACTGTTGCCTGAGGGATGTGTCTGGGCACAGAGTATCACAGGGCCAATGTCTGAACCACAAGTGGCCCAGTCAACTCTTTACAGAGTCATAAACACGCCTGCATTAGTAACAGCTAGTTAAAATCATTCCATGAGCAGAAGGGGCTAGAAAGCTATGACATAATACTCTGCTGTAATTATAACTTTTTGCTTATTATTTTTCACCTAGTCCAGTTTTTGTCTTTATTCACAAAAAGTCTGCTTGAATTGAAAGTCGCTTTTTCGTTTTTGTGTAATGTATCACTGGGTACGAATAATACTACAATATAATAATTGCAAATATTCATAAATACAGTGGAAATTTAGGATGCAATGAATGATGCATTAATTGCAATGGAAGCATTAAATATCGTTGCTGTCAGGCAGAAACCTCTTATGTCCAAAATGGTTATTTTTTTCAGGAAACTGGAAAAATTATCTACATTCTAAATAATTCAGTGGAGTTAAGCGATGTAGTCACATGCTGTTTTCAAAACTTTTCATTGGTTAAATATTTGTAAAGCCATCAGGCCAACCTGAAGACTGACCAATAGAATTTTATTGTTTTATGACTAAAAAAAAGACTAAAAACTGACTTACAAGGTTCCCGCCCGACAGCAACAATACATTGCTGTCAATGTTTTGTTTCATAAATAAAAACCTCAAATTTTCTGTATTTCATTCTAGGGATAAGCAGTTCACAAGGATCATGGGAATTTTGTGGGATGGGAGACAATTTTGATCCATCTCTTCATCATCTGGGATTGGGTGTAAAAAAAAGTCAGCAGTAACCAGGAATCATTAAAATAACAGGGTAATTTGTTTTTGTATAGGCTACAAATCTGATTTATAAATGTTGGAATAATGGTATTTGTTCTGCTGTCATTTTTAATCTCTCCTTTCTGCTCTGGTGGATGACTGTAGTCCCAGAGCCATATGAGCCATATGGGTTTTAAAGACGTTTCTAAGAGTGGAGTCGATCTACTGTGTTATTTCCTTTTACAATGTAGAAAACCTAACAAACAAGCGGTGCCAGGCACAACAAACCCCACCCCTTGCACATATTTCGCCCATTATTAGTAAACAGGAAGAGTTTAAAAAATCATTAAAAATTTGAACTTTGACCTACACAGTATTAAAAAATGCAGTGTCAGTACTTTAGAGTCAACCTATTTTAACTTAGAGTATTTATAGATCTATGGAAAAGTAAACCAGCTCTAACAGTAGAGTTGAAAGTCAGTGTAAAGTTCTGCACAAATGCAGTGTAAAATTCAACTCTACACAGTGATGATTAGTGCCAGTCTGCCGCATTGCATTGTGGGTTGGACTGCTCGATTATGGAAAAAAATCACTATCGCGATTATTTTGGTCAATATTGAAATCACAATTAATCAAACGATTAATTTTGAGTTTCACAATGCATTTATCCAGCATTTCTCTCTCTCTCAGAAAACACTTTGTTATCGATTCTTTATGCAAAACATTCCAATTGAAAATAAATTTTAGCTACAAATATGTACTTTACAGCTGTTTTGCAATGGAATAGAATGTATTGTGCATGCGTGTCTCTCAGACATTGTGGAAAGAAAAACGGAAAATAAATCATTTAAACTCGATTATAAGAGTTTTGTGGTTGTTTGACAACAAAATCAAAGTTGTGATCAAAATTCTATTAATTGCACAGCCCTAATTGTGCGTACTGGACTCATTGCATTCTATTTCATGTGCAAGGGTTCAATGGGGTTTGGTGTTATTGTTTATTTAGGTTAATGTGTCTGTTTTACAGTGTTTATTAGCCTTTTTATGCTTATTTTTATTAATGTGACACCAGCAGAACAATGTCTTACCTGATTGTTGCTGTCAAGTTGTCATTGAAATACAAGTTTTTGCTCTGTAGAAGTAAAAGCATTTCTTGGGTTAATTGAAACATATAGAGCCCATGTACCAATACCATACTAAATAGATTTAATATGATATTGTGGTATGGTATTATACCCCAACAATTACATAGTTTACTGAAAATCACCTCACAACCATTTTGGTAACCCTGCAATGTTTCGGTATTAGCGTTGGCGGCAAGCTGATGAAAAAAATAACAAAGCAGAGAGAGAAATATGAATACATTATAGAGTAATTTTTAAACTAAATTTGGAGTAAAAATAGCTCTATAAAGTGTAGTCATATTAATCTCAACAGTATGAAAACACCACAGTGTTAAATATTTTGCACACGTTTCATTGTTAATTTTGACACAGAATTGGGTTGAATTAATTCTGAAAAATTTACACTGGCCATAGAGTAAATTTTACTCAAATTTTGAGTGGGACCAAATGTCTGAAACAGTGTTAAATCCAACTCTCCAAGAGTTAAACTGACAATCTGTTTTTTAGTGTGTACCTCTGCTAAAATTGTATTGGCATCTATACTGGGTCACTGGCATCCTATAAACTCCATTTGGTATGAACTGAACCAATAGTTTTGCTGCTCGTGTTAAACAAACAAACAAACAAACAAACTGAACCAAAAACAGTACCCCTTACCTCACGTTTTGGGGAGCAGGGTGATAAGCTGTTTTAGGGGCACAGGTGGTGTTAAATGTAACTGAAAATGACTTGAAATGTAAGGTGTTACAGCACAAATCACTAGATGACAGTTACTTTTCTGTCATTTTTCTTGCATCGTGCCAACAGCAGTAAAAATCCGCTGCCATGTCACCGTCTATATCTGTTCAGCGGAATTTTTGCTTCACTTACAGTAGCATTTATTACAAATTTCGGAGGTTTCACGGATACGTGTTGGTTGACTAGCTCAAGTAACACATACAGGCACAAACAGAGCATGCACATATTTTTTTTATTATATTCCCCCTGTACCTGCTTGACTTAACAGCAGCGACATTTACACTTTTGGTCTCTGGAGTAATTTACACAGCTTGGCATTATTCATACCTGGATTACTGTTCCACACACTAGACTGACTTAATAGCACTCAATAGTAGGGTGGCACCAGGGCTACTTAGCACTGTGTATTAGTGAGACTACAGGTCCCTATAAAACACAGACCCCCATTTCATGCTCTGTATATTGACCCATTCATAACCTTCTTAAATAAACTCACACCTCCCTGCTGATAATGAACTGGTCCATGTGGGAGTACATTAGTGGTCAAGTCCAACCAAAAGTAGTGGGGGCATACAGCCAGGACAATAAAATATATGTGCAAAAAATATATATCCCAGGGCCCTGTGAGGCTGGGGCAATTAAAACGGAAATGTAGCATGGGTATTTACAGCCAACAGGAGAGCCCACAGTGGGTGCTAGAGAGAGAGAGAGAGAGGTGGGGGGGGGGGGGGTTGACGAGAGACAGTGGCAGCGTACAACATGATTTAGATGCTGTGAGTGAGACTGCAGACCTATAATCGCGAAGGCACAGAACCAGACAGAGACAGACTAAAGGAGAAGGGGCATATTCAGGGAATGAAAGACCAAGAGCCACAGAAAAAGAAAGAGTCTGTGACAGCAGGCAAAAACAGGGAGTGAGAGCAAACGAGTGATAGAGGAACACAAAGGCAGAGAGAAATATATAGGAGAGAGACTGTGAGATAGAGACCGAGCAGCCAGACATGCAGGCAGACTGTCCGTCTCTGGTTTGTGGGAATGCGGTAAAGACACAGTAGTAGGCAGGGTCCCGGCTCTGAAATTAGAGAGTGGCGCTAAGAGAAGGGAGCCAGAGCCAAAGGCCGTCTGGGAGCTGCCAGGGGCTGCATCCCCAGCACACTGCCCAAGCATGATTTACAGCTGGGCTGCACAACAAACAGCACACTGCTGCTGGTGCGCTATCTAACTCACAGCAGCACACCAATGGTTGTACCCTATCGAGTTCACAAGGCTGTAAAGATACCACATCAACGGTGGGAAGTGTTGATGTGAGAAAGACCAGTTGAGTTTGGTGCCAACAGGGTGGTGCAGTAAGTCTGAAGGGTGCCTCTGGATCAGGAGTCGGGCTGTGTAATATATAATTTCAGCATCTTCTTCGCAATGACTTCAAATCAAGGGACACATTGCTCGCCTGCTTTTGTGTTTGTTGCATTGAGAGAAATTCAGCTTTGTTTTATGATTTTCTGTGCAGAGGCACATTATAACCATTCTAAGGGGATTAATTCTATACAAACTGTCAGTAGTTGATGTCATGTGGTGAAAATACCTGTACTGTTTTCATCTGAAATATATGTTAAAAAAAATACTCCTCTAACCATCTGTGATTGCTTTGAAAACAAACCTTCAAATGATCTGTTCCATTTTTTAATTTTTTTTTCAGATATTAATTAACATGTTATTTGTTATTGTCAAAATTATTTTGTTTTCATTAAAAATGAAATGAATATTTTTTATGTTTTCATCACAAAAAAAAATCGTTAATAGATTTGTAAAGCAAACATTTCCAGAAATGTATATGACCAAAAAAAACAAACAAACAAAAAAAACCATATTGCTGTGTTTGTTTTTTCCAATATCAGACAGCCCCAACCAGGAGTAAGGCTATGAAAAAAAGGGACAAGTATCAGAATTAAAATGTAACAAACAGCAGGATGTCTGACAAATCACCAAACACTGTAATCAGGCATATATTTTATAATATGATCAATAGAGAGGGTTTGGAGAAAGGTTAGCACTCCAGCAGGGATTTTTCTTTTTTGTCACACTGTTAGTTTGACCGTGAATTCTCTCAGTTGATATGTGTATGAGACATACTTGAACCACCTGAAGGGGGTGCTGTTACGCAGAGGACAATTTGACCTCTGACCCCAAAACGAGGAAAAACTAAACAAAACTCTGCTCTCCTGATATAAATCATAAATGCACATGCATTACTGTACAGATCTGGAGAAGTCTAGATCAGGGTTATGGCATGATTCAGAAAACTAAACAAAAAAAGTTCAGCACCGTTCAGTGTGTGCTTGTCTGCAGCACAGGGCAGTAACAGTACGGCTGCTGCACTGAGGCTGCATGTTCCGGGATTTGTGTGTCTGTGTGTGTATGTGTGCTTCCTTTGCCAAGTTTCCTCTCTTTGTTTAGACCGGCCCGGTCAGCCCGGCTCCCCACTGAGCATGCTGTGGCCAAATACACACATATATCAAAACACAGAACAACAGCAGACAGGGTCCTCTCGGGGCAGAAAAGGTGCTGGGAATAGGAGCAAAGGGGACGTTAGAGAAAGACAGAGTGGTCTACATGTGGAAAAACAGAATGGGTGAGTCTGAAAGATAGAAAGAAGAGAAGGAAAAGGGAAGGTGCAGTGGCAGCAGACTGGCCAGTGGCCACAAAATGTGTACAGAGAAGGTCATGAAAAGGACAGACAGTGGGTCACTAGGAACATCACTCTAATTACAGATGGAAATGGAAAGAGTTGACAAATATGCAGAAATGTGAAGGAATGAATGAAGCTGCACCAATGATCCAGAGTAAATGGAGGAGAGGAGGAGGAGAAGGAGGAGGAGGGCAAATGTACTCTGTGAAAATTTAAAATCAGCGTTGGATATTTCTGAGGACTTCTTGTTAAAAGTAGAGAAAAATAATCTTCCATGTCCACATGGAGTGATTTTTCTCCATAAACACTGTCTTCCAGTGTAGCACTGACATCACATGATGATGAGTGACTTTTCTGAGCTCTGGATTTGCAGCCATTGTGGATCTTCCTCTCCAAGCACTACATATTTTATTTTATGTTTTTAATTTAAAAAAACCCCAAAAAACCATCTTTTCCTTAAAATTCAATGGAGCATAAAGTAAGGATGATGATAAATTAAGAGCAAAGAGCTTATGTGTCTGCGTAAGTGTACGTGTATATTCCTGTGAATCAATAACCTAATCTTTTATTCTTACACTAAGTAAAAATATCCTCTAGATTCTTCTCCATTAATTTTATTGTGTTGGTAAAAATAAAATCATTTGTAGAGTAATTAACACTACAGTGGCAGTATCCACTGGGCTTTCCCAAAGAGCAGCAATGCTTTATCCAACTGATGTGGGTGAATCTGGATCAGCTTGTCAACAAAAATCACACACATCTTTACTGGTGCACACACACTTAATCATGAAGACGTTGATGACTTTTTTTCCTCCAGCCTTTCAGTCATCTTCCACTCACTAATGACATACTGAGGCTGGTTTGTTTTGCCATTATCCTGCTGAGAGCTGAGTCACTACTGGATGGACAACGGTGTGTGTTTGTGTCCATTTATATAATTATCCATGGATATCCACTTGTATTTTTGTGTATGTTCAGATGTAAACACATGTATAGACTGCATGAGTGTATGTGTTTACCAGACCCTTGTTTCTTAAGCCATGCACTGGGTCTGACGCGGACCAGTCTAAACACACACGTACACACTGCTGCCCCCCTCAAAGCCTTGCTTTTAGAGACGAGAGGCCCTAAATGCCTTACAGATGGACTCCTAACAAACACAACACTCTGTCTCGGCCCTCAAGTATTCCCAGTATTTGGCCTTGCTGTAATTTACAGCATACTTACCTAATTGAGATGCTATTAAGGTCAGAGCATGCATTCTTCTATGTACGCCCAGTGCTAATGCACATGATATAAGCGTGACATAAACCGCACAGTATATTTGCCTTAATATAGCAGAGTGAAGTTAACCACAGAGTGAGTGTGATCTATGGTCCATGTAGTGTACTTAGAGCAACACAAATAACGATGTGTTGAGCAGAGGCATGTCTGTGCAGGTCTGCAGGGCACGCTACAGGGTGTTTTCCTTTCTATGTTCTGCTGATGGCTTTACACTGATGGAAGACTAATCTGATATTTCCAAAGGCAACTAAATACCACACTGATGTCTATATGATGATGGAACAAATACTGAATGTAGGACAAAACTAAAACAATTGTCTGTAAATGAACAAGGCACATAGTATTTCCACATTTGCTTTAGTATTTTCTCTTTGTGCTGACCTTGTACTTCAAGAGATTTGTCTTTGCAAATGTACAGATATTAAAAATTTTGTCTCTGCAACAATAATTTTAAGTAATTTCAATAAAAAAAAGAGAAAAGAAGACTAAGATTCTGGTAAAATTCTGGTTGGTGTGTAAATGATACAATCAAGGTGTATTTTTATATATCTTTTATCTCTAATATATATATATATATATATATATATATATATATATCATGTTAATTATTAGCATATAATAATGTGATAATGTAATAAATTTAAGCAGAAATAATTCACAAATCTTTCTTTGGAAAAGAAGGATAATGAAAAATATGAAAAAAAAATACCATAAACACTTTAATTGTACCATGTACATGTCAACCAGAATTTTATATATAAATATATATATTTTTTTTAATTGTGAACAATTTTCAACAACTTTAAACTTTAAAAAAATTTCTCTTCCTACATAATTAAAGACTGTTGCCTCCGGCGCTACACACTAATTTCAGTTTTATGCTGCTGGGTTTCTTCACAATATTGTTAAATTTCTGAAGTGAAAAAAAGGTTAAGACTAAAAAAGTATAGGGTTGTTTTTCAGACAGACATTTACAGGCTATGTGAACGCATACTGTTGTAATTTCCCTGCCTTTTCTGTCTATTGCTATGAGAAAAAAATCCCTTTCCTATAAAACTTGGAGAGATTTACCACAAGCAGTGGGTTGACTTCATCCTAAAGCAGGCATGAGATCCTTTTCCTAAAGGCCACGCTGAAGCCCAGGAACACTGGCCACTGTTTGAGCTTGTCGTTTGGGTATTTTTCATCGAGTGTGTCTGACATAAAGATAACACACTGTCACAGAGTGCCATCCATCTTCGTTTCCAAGTTGTTCCTGGAGAATTCAATCTTCGGGGTGTGGGGGAAGACACATTGGTGATTAATCAACTCTATGCTCATGTGTGTGTGAGTGTAAGTGTGTGCAGACCTATATGTGTCTTTGTCTGTGTGTTATAAATCACTGTCTAACCCTGTACAGGACACACAATGCCTGAGCCCCCTTTAGCCAACTGAAGATAAATTCATCCACAAGTGATGTGCTGACAAAAGTTTGACAAGGAAATGATCCTGTGTTACTTACTCAGCCACAGAATAAAGACTAGTCAGAGTGGTCCATGTCTGGTGTTTTACAAGAGAAAAGGGAGTAAAAAGTGGGAATTTGACAAAAAAAAAAAAAAAAAAAATTGCTGGAGGCAGACCAAGAGTGATCGCTGAGAAAGGCATGGGAACACACTCTTATGCACACACACACACACCCACACATACAAACATTAAGGGGACATAGTTGATGAATAATTCCTCGAGGGTGTTGGGAAAGATCCTATTCAGAAGTGATTCAACTGTGACACCAGGGTTTTGCTTTTTGTGTGATTGGGTTTACTATTATGAGCAACAAGTGAGAGGTGACGCAACTCAGAAATTTCACAACGTAAAGTGACAGCGCAGAAGGTTCAGGAACAGACCGACCGAGGACTTCAATCAGAAAACGGATCAAATTACAACAACAAACATTATTGTGTATTTTATCTCAGAACACATATCCTGGAAAAAAACATATCTGTGGTAGAATTTCATTTTGGTAAAGTGTTATGTTTGTATGGAGGATTGTGTTGCAGGAGAAATATTGGTGTAAGAGTGAATATATTTTGTTTGCAGTAAAAATCAGAACTGAAAGGGAAAAAAATATCTGCATCAGATATTTGACCAAAAATGTAAAAATACACCAGGACCATAAAGCAGATGCTGTGTTTTACTACAAGCTATATTTATTTATTACAAAATCACAATCATCTAGAAACATTGAGTTAATCTGTAGTGGAGAATAACTATATGAGGTGCTACTGAAGCTTAACAGAGCTGACTGATTTGGAGGAGGACCAGGGAATGTACCAAGTGACAAGGGTCAACGGGTTCATTCACCTGTTCCCTGAGGGGGAAAAGGAAGCCCCGTTTTCTATATAACAGGTGTGCTCGGCTGTTACAGCCATCAAAACAAGGGATTCACAGGACCAGAAAAAAGAGAGGGGAAGGTGGCAGGTTGCATAAAATAGTAATTATGAAGGACATAGTGCTCCGTAGTGACTGTCTTTGTTGTTAAACTAGCACATGTGGATGCAGCTCTGATTGTCTGGGGAAACAGTGACTGGACCTACATCACTTGGGAGGAAAAACGTTATGCAGTAGTAGGGTTGCACTGATAAAAAAAAAAAAGATTAAGGAAGAAAGATGGAAAGAGAAAAAGACAAGAGGGATTTCATAGGTAGGGAAAACACTTCTGAACACTGGTTTATGTTTCCAATCAGGAGATTGCGATCAAAACATGTAGCCCAGAGCAAATAGGCCGTAACTCAATCACTGAGGGAGGTCTTCAGGCTCTGAGCGTACACTAGTTCAAGATCATTACTTCTCTGTCCTAACAAAAAGCTCTGAGAACGTCAGCCTTTTGCAAACATTACAGAACATCAGTGCTGATGAGTGGGTAGAGATGTGAAGCTGGATGAACAGATAAACTACATTCTACAAAAGTCACAGCAGAACACTTTGCTTTATTGTAGACTATGTGGCTGGGGCTCTCAGTGATTTTAACCCGTTATTGGGCAAATGACTATTTTTGGTCATTTCCAAATACATTACAAGACAGTGACAGCAACAGTTACAGTGAGGGAACATCCTCAGTGTGGTCTCCAGGGTCTGTAAGGTCCACCTGTGCATGAACAGTGAGTGGACCTGCTTTGTTAGGTACCAGGAAGTACTGGTACTAATGATCATGAGGATGTGGATCAACACTTATGTTCGTGAAATGTTCTCAAATTGATGTTGTAATGTTCTAAAATACATGTTCCTTTCGCCTTACATTTGAGGAATGTGGATTTCTTTTTTTTTTCAAATTCAAGTTTTTATTTAACTTTTTCAAGGGTTTGGTACAAGGTAGTCTTATTGTGTTTCTTCACACAGAAACAGATAGGACACAACCACAATTAAATCTAGTGACAGACTTGACATAGCCCTTAATTTCATAAACATAAAAAATCAAAAGTAACATAAACAATACAAACAATAACAAAAATAGAAGACAGGCAGCAAAAAACCAAGGTGAATACACAAAAACATCAATATCTATACACACACATCCCTGCACATGCACTCATTTCTGCATGTATGGCTGTCTACCTTTATGTAATCCCAAAACCTGTTACAAAGAGTCACCCCCTCCCCTCCGTCATCACTTAATCCTACTAAGCATACATTCATAGGATGCAGCCTCAGTCATTG
>JAQQZY010000024.1:27299460-27312482 GCA_030068375.1 Ostorhinchus rueppellii | reverse complement strand
TATATATATAAAATTTGGGAATTAACACAAAAGTAGCACTGGTCTTTTTGGGTTACTTCACGTATTTTGTTATAAAAATCTAAAGCAAATCTATTCTATTGTATTTTATGTAAAGTCATTTAGATATTTGATTTTTGTTTCCCATTTAGTCAGAAAAAACTCTACACACACACCCACACACACACCTACACACACAAACACACACACACACACACGCACGCACACACACACAATCAATTACACCATGAAGACACAGCACCCACTCCAATTTTCAACCGCATTTTTCAGTTTCATACAAAGTTGTTTTTTTTTCATTCTTGACATTCTCTCTCCCCTAAAAAAATACACCTTCTCTTCCCTCCTTCACTGCTCCTATTTCACTTTTACGCTCTTTCTTTTCTCCCCGCTGGAGGCCAAGTGGGACCGGGCTCAAGGTGGGGTGTAGCGATGTCATTTAATAAGGAGCTTAACTCCTGCACACACGCCACAGAAAAAACAGCCGTCACAGGGATCTACACTACAAAAAAAAGTCCTGCATATGATCTGAAAGTCTATTTCTATTCCTGTGTGGATCCAATTCACAGTTTTAATGTCTTGGCAATAGCATCAGCATGTGGGGTAGTAGCATGTACACAGCATGGTCTCAGGTTTTCAAGTGGATACAAAGTTCAAACCACTGGTAAGTTGTCAGTTATTAATAAAAATGTCCTGATTTACATGCAAAAAGGTGAAGATCAATGTTGACAATGGTATACAAATCACCAGAGTGCATTGTATAGTCACTCAGTTGACAAAAGGTCCTACTGGCTGTGTCAACATTTTTTTACAGTGTAGCCCTTTCACAACAGTGAGGTCTTGCTTACAGCATTTCCAGTAATGGGTCAACTTCTAATCTCCTGGAGTAAAAGTCCCTGATAGAAATGGAAACGGAGAGATTTGTTCAACGCTACTGTTTCTGCACAACTGCTGAGGTGTAATTTCAACGTATCAACGAAACAAGGGCTACCCTGTGGCAGTCTAATCTGTCTTAAAATTATGCACAGGTGGTTTGTGATAAGACTACGAGGTGTAGATACGGAGTGTGTATTTGTGTATGCGCAGGCACACTTTGGTATCTCCTGGCACTTTATCAAGACTAAAGCTCAATCCTAAACATATGCATGTGTGCGCACGTAAACACACAAGGGGCTTTCAGTGGTCTCCTCTGACCTGTGAGTGAGGGCTAATTAAGTGAAGGGAGATGACAATGAACAAGGGCCTCCGATAGGCCAAGCCATCACTCAGGCCTGCTGTAATGAACACCCATGTACAGGTGTGCTGATCCCTAGACAACTCTTACACACACCTCTACACACTGACATTCACACACACACACACAGACACATGCAACAACACTTCCTATAACACTGAGTTTTTCACACAAAGGAGTGCATGCACAAACTTGTATCTATGTGCACAGTCATAATGCATGCTGTATGCACACTGTATATGTTAAAATCAAAATGTATGGACAAACACACACACGCATGCAGACAGACATCTCAGTGGACTCTAAGGTCTAGCTTTGCTGAGGGTTGTCACAACAGTTCAATAACATGTGGGTCTGCAAAGAAAACAAAAATGTAAGTGCATCTGTCAGTTGGATGTCAGACTCTTTCAAATGCCATTCACATGGAGCTGCCAAGTGTGAAAGTCTTGCACACACTTAAACATCTATTTACCCATAAATGCACTGAGAGAGCCACACAGACTATACACATACTCTACTGCACATTTCACATTAAATCGTGACACACCTTCCACTCAAATCAAGCTGATTTTCTTATTTGCACAGCTGACATAACTTTTCAGGAAGCATACAGAAGCATATACTATAAACTTCTCCATTTGTAAAGTTAGATTTATATACTGTTTATATAATGTAACCATATTCCTCTTACCCTATGGCACAACACTACTTGGACATATTCCCTTTACAGATTAAGACCAGGTCTACCCTGCTGACTCTACTTTTCCACTTCCATTGAGTGATTAGCATCAACATTTTATTTCCTAAAAATGTGCCAGATTAAGTGCCAGGCTAAGCCTGGAGCACATCTTCTGCCTGCACTTTATGGGTTTAATTAACAGACTCTAATTGTTTCTGAAAAGAAATAAATAAGGCAGCCAGCGGAGTGCATCCTACTGTTAACAGATTATTTCTTATCTAAAAACAATAACAAAATGTTTTTGCTGGTTCCCTGGGGACAGGTTAAAGATTCTTGTCCTCAGTTTTTCTTACAGCAGTGTTATAAATGTTGACATCGGGCTTCCTTGATGCTGCATAACTCCTTCAGAGCTGTGTGTCTAATGAAACTGCATAGAGATTGAGTGTAATGAGGTCTCATTTGTTCTGAAATGTAATATTTTCCCATGTCACAGTAGTCATCCATAAAATTAACCTTGGAAAAACATTAGTGAAATATGGAAATTTCTTTGATGAGTTCGAAGCTCATACAATCCCACTTGGCACAATCACTATTCTGCATGTAATGAGAAAAGGCCTCTAGCCAAAACAAAGGCAATGTTTTTATTCCCGTTCCCTGGTCTTTCTAGTACAGTGACGACAGGAAATGAGTCTCAACATCAAAGTCTGAGGAGGAAGTGACTCCTTTCCTCTCCCTTGTGTGTCCACTACACCTGACACACGATGCAAACACAGACACGTACCTATAGAAACGTACCACCTAACCCCCTCACATAAACGTTAACCATGTTAATACCCCACGTTGTATTGGCAGATTGGGCCACAAACACCTCAACATTTCTCAAAGGCCCAGGAGAAGAGCCACTGGAAGTTTTATATGGTGGGAGAGTTTGCATTTTGTGGGGGAGGCTCATCCTGTGGCGGAATGCAAATATTTAGCTTGCCCCTGGTATAAAATGAAAATTACACAGTACGACAGGAATACCTGTGTAGCTACCCAGGTGACCGCCAGCCTGGCTCCATGCACCAGGATGTAAATATAGTAATTACCCACAAGCCTCTTGGGCACAAAGGGGAGTCAGTAAAGGAGTCTTACTGGTCGTTACTGGACAATGATTCATGACTAAAAATGAACTCGTGCTGGCACAGCTGGACTGTGGATGACATAACCAATCAGTGAGGCCATGAGAATGTTTCTCTGAGATTTAGGACAGACGTAAATATTTGTTGCTCTGTGATAACGAGCAGGGGATTTATTTGAGTGGAAGACATAACAGCCAAGAGTCGGGTCAACAATAGCACTTCAGGACCTGGATTCACACTGCAGTAAGAAAAATACAATACTGTTGTGTGTCGGGTTTCTCAAAGTGAAATTTAAGACCTTAATCATAAATCCTGGCTTATTAACATCTTTATTGGCAAAAACATGCGTCAAGTAAATAAAAGGAAAGTCATTTTTAATGTAGATGTCCAGAGCCTACTTGTGGGAGTCGTTGTGCTTTGGTGATACGCCCACAACAACATTTGGTGACGAAATCTGACTGACTTCCCATGCAACTGTGTCTTTGAATCCAGTTTCTAATATAAGCAGTTTAATGCACAATTTATGTTTCATCCTGCTAAATCATCTGAAACCACATCTTGTTAAACTTGCACTTACCCATAATAGGTGAAAGTAAGCATAACAGCAATGATTTTATCTTCTTTTTTTTATGACAGATGATGTCACATTAGGCCACAGCACATTTTACAATAGATAACAGTTATGCTGTGATAAATTGTGACTGTCTGCAGAGCTTTTATTAGTACATATTGGTTCCATGTTGGTTTAGGTGTGCACTTTAGTTACAGTGTAAACAACATAAAATTTCTCTCAGAATACATTTAAAAGTGAGACAGAAGATAATACAGAACTGATTTTAATGTAAACAAATATAATTATTGGACCGGTTTACTCGTATTTAAGATATTTTAATGCCTGAAAGTGAAATTCTTGGCTTTTTAAGACTTTAAAGCACCTGCAGAAACACTGGTCAGTGAACACCTCATCTGTTTTAAAAGTGTGGCCTAACCCTGACCACATGTGTGCGGAAAAAGAAAAAAAAAAAAACCAATTAAAACGTGATGATAAAAAACATCAAAAATGTGAAGATAAATTTAGAAAATATGCTGAGAAAATCAGAAAAAGAAAGAGATTAAGAAGTTCTGGACTGACTGTAAAAACACAGTGGGAGGGAGGAAGAGGGAGAGTGCCCCCTACAGAGAAGATCGAAAACACTAACTGCAGTGAAAAAGTCTGTGCAAGGAAGAAAAAGCTCTGCATCCTGTTTCTGATGCAATGGCATATGTCTGGTACTTTACCTACCATAGGTAAAAGTTTACAAAAACACAGTTAGATAAACATTAATATGAAGACAGTAATTATGAATGTCGATACTGTTTGTACTCCTGATGGTTCAGTTTTTTTGGACTGGATGAGTCAAATGTTTTTAACTTACTTTACAGACTATAGTGAGGAGCTCAAGTGTTACATATTCAAAAAGTAAATGGACTTCTTTGGCTGTCATCAGCATTTTCTCAGATTGTCCTGATGTGAACGTAAAGATCTAAAAAAAAAAAAAAAAAAGTCCCTTTCTATCCCCGTGTCTGTTCATGTACGTTTATGCTCTTATGTGAATTATGTGCATGTCTTACTGCTTGCTGTGAGCATGTGCCGGGTTTGTGTGAGCGCCTAAATGGATTTTCCAGAGGCCTACTGTACAATACCAGTGCCATGTGTGAGTGGTTCTTTCCCTCGTATATTGGCCATGACACCCTCCCTTCCCTCACTGCTCTCTGCACAGCATGGCAGTCGGCAGCACCTGCTGCACCATAAACACACCTGCAACACAGTAAAACCATGGAAACACCCAGCATGGAAATAGAATACAATAGAGTATAATAGAGGTGGCAACACGACTGTACAAAGACTATGTACACGATGTTCTTTCTTGCTTTAGCCACATTTAGGTTGTACAGCATACTTCCCATCAGAAATATTGGAACAAATTAGGATGTGAATATGATTATCAGACGAAAACACACTGCAGCCAATAATATACTGTATAATAAACACATACTCCAGAAAACCTACTTTGTTTTGGCCTCATATAACTTAAACCAACAGATCTGCCTAAAAATTATATGTTCTGCCTACAGCTGGTAAACACAATGTAGTTGTGCAAAGCCTTGCTCCATTTGCCAGCAGAGATCTTGACCTCAGTGTTTTCTTTATTCTGGACTCCTCGTAGCCTTGAGGCCGGCAGTCTTCTCCTTAAATGTCTGCTCAAACTCTCTGGAGGTGGAAATGCTATCGAAGCAGCTAGTTTCCTCTTCTCCTGTCTTGAGCAAAACTTTCTTGCAGTCGAAGATGTGAAAGATCCCATTTGAATCCTATCAGACCCGAGCAGAGTCCAAAAGGAAGAGAGCTGGCCAGAATAAATTTGGAGGTGTAGGAAATCTTTTGCTCAATGACTTTGCCATGACTAGAGCTTATAAGAATCACTGATCTTCTCTGGCTGGAGTTCAAATCAATGGGAGACAGAAAGCACCGCATTGGATGGAGATTTATAGTAGAATCCAAAAACTGCAGTAGTAAAGTAAGTAGTAATAAAAAACGTGTTATTCTTATCAGTGTAAAGAAAACAATGTATACTATGATAAGATATTCACTCTATTGACTGCATTCGTACAAATAGATTATTTTTTGCTTGCAATTCCTTCTCAGTGAACTGCACTGCTGGTTTAAGCCCAGATTCAGCATCATGGTTCCCTCATTCTATGCAGTAAATTGTATAGCATGTGTGCACCCACAGACCAGCGTCAATAAAGTCTAGGTAGGCTGATATACAAGAACGGAGCGTGCAAGAGCTTGGGATAAACCCAGCAATGAAACGACCAACCGCACTGCCCTCCCTCACTGCACCGTGACTAAATAGCTTGTAAACCACACCCAAACTTTTGACAGTTTTGCGTATGAAAACACATGGGACTTGTAACAATTAAACTTAAATGAAGGAGTGGGGGAAAGAGGGGAAAGTAACCCCACAGCTGCTCTTTTGGAGATTATTTTTAGTTCTTTTTAGAAGCGAAAGAAAGAGGAAGATAGTTGTTGGGTTCAGTGGTAATGATGTGATTAATTTTGGATGTTTATTTAAGTTTGTCATACAGACGGGATGGGTGACAGGTGCTGAAAACCGGTCCAAGTGTGGACACTGGATGATGGTTTGCAGATGATGGCTTCTTTTTCCAGAACCCCTAGCAACTGGACTGGGCCCAGTTGGCTGACTGGGTTGACAGCAGTAACGGGACAGTTTCTCTCGCTTATTCTTTTTTCCTTCTTTCTCTGTTTTGCTCAGCCTTTTCCTCCCTATTCCTTTCCCCTCCACCCAACACCAGCCTCCCTCCCCATCCTCTTGGAAGAACCTAATAGGACTTAGAGCTGGAAAAGAAAATACAGAATGGGGGGGTGGGGGGACTTGTTCCTGTTCTCTTCTTGTATTGATCTGATCTAGGATCAAATTCAAAGCCTCCCAAACATCAGGGCTTTGGCCAAAGTAATACGATACAATCAGACCCAGTGTCAGTAATAAATAGGAACAACTTCTGTCATGTGTTTTTTTTCACCAGGGAGAAAAGCGAAAAAATATCCCCACCCTTACAGTATGTGTAATGTGTACCATGATGTGTTACTGTGTGTGTCTTATGTCTACTCCAAGCATACACATCACAATTAACCCTGTTTGGAACCTCTTTTTATACGCTGTGCCTTCCCAGAGCACTGGAGTTTCTCCGTTTTAGAGCCAGTTATACAATCAGTTAGTCATTAGGACCTGAGTTGTCACTAGCAGGCCTTAAGGTCATTCATCACCTAACAGGCCCATGGGATAAGGACAGACAGGCCTCTAGTCTGCCAGATGCACATGCATATACATACGCAATAGTGACAGACTGGAAAAGGCACCAGGAGTTTCCCGACACAGAAGGCAATTTGAGATGCAAGCATGTATAAAGAATGGAATACACAGAAGTACACACAAACAAATGGTAGTGTGCACATATGCTAATACATGCCACATAATCACTCTTTCTCATTAAGATTTCCTTTCTTTCCTTCAATTTCACTTATATGTCGCAGGGCCCTTTGCAGAATTTGTGACTTTTGTTGGGAATATAGCAATAGTAGTCATGTAACTGAAACCTTTTACAGACCTCAGTGCTGGGACTCACAAATCAGGTGCAAAGAATCATATATTCCTCAAAAACACATCACATTTTTTTCTTTTTCCTGCCATGTTTTGCATGAAAGTTTTTTTTTTTTTTTTTTTTTTTTTTTTTAAATTGCACTATGAATAAATTTTGTTTTTTTTACCCTTTTAACCTGTAATTTAAAAAAAGTTATGTAATATCAACTGAATCTTCCCCCGGTTCCAAATCAGTCCGAGCTACAATTCAAGGCAAAACACCTTAATTCACTTCCTTTTCATTGTGGTTGATTGTGACGCTTTGGCAGAAACTGAACATAGTATCAGTTTGAAAGTTCCCTCTGCGTGACTGGGGCTGGTGGGAGCTGAGACTTGAACTGAATATCACAAGTCCCTGATTTAATCTCATAATAGTCGGCTTTAATGTCCAAATGCAAGACATATGTGGCTTCGCTTCGGTTCGTTCGCTCGGGCCACGTAGTACAATCTCCCAGGGCAAGACCCAGGAAAGGGAATTTGCATTGGAACTGAAGCGTTTATGCTAGTTTAGTTTGATGCTAATTAGCCGAGACATTATAAGCACCCTTTGGTTAGTAGATTTATATGCGCTGCTATACAAGATGAGCATTTAGAGGAATATCTGTTTCATACATGCTTGAACATAACATGACAAACACTGAAGGGGTCAAGAAATACAAGACATCAAATAGTTTATAAGTTGTAAATACGGGGATAGATCACATCAAATGCAAACATTGTTGTAATGTTGTTTTGGGAATTTTCCAGATGAACTTTGAAGTGCTTTAATATAAACACAGACTCCAGTCATAAGTGCATCTTCCACTTTGTCTCTTTCTGTCGCTGAAAATAATCACACCACGCACACACACATACACACACACACACACGTACACACACACACACACACACACACACAAATAAAGTCTACTGCTAGTGGCTGCTCAGATGCTCTCCCACACACACCATGCTACAGTGCTCCTCAGTGGGAGTGTTGTGACTAAGATAGGAAGAGCAGGGATTTGGTTAAAACAACAAGCCCAGGGGAGCCTCAGTGCATACAGACAATGATATGGATCCCTCTCCCTCTGTCTGTCACTATGGGGCCAAAGCTGCACTAACCTGCTCTATTGTTACATCTGTTACTTGAAATATTTCTCTTACGCTCATCTTCTGTGGAACATGTTACCAATGTTTTGCCATTTTCCAGTTCATTTTCTTGAATGAATTCATACGGAGTTAACTCTACAAGTCTGCATTTCTGATCTAAAAAATACTGTAACCACCAATGGATGCACTGTTCCATTACATGTACTACATTATTATTTCACTAGCGCATTGACCAGTGGGGAAACACTAGTTCTAGATATGGTGGACAGAGCTGACTTTTGGGAAAAGATGTTCGTCTATATTTTATAAGCACTGACATAAAAATTTGACTTAAAATAAAAAATAAAAAAAAACACGAACTTAAAATTTAAACGATAGTCTGTATTATTATTATTATTATTATTTTTTTTTTTTCCCCGTATTTTATTTTGAACATGTAGACAAAGAAAGTAAAACAAAACAAGACCCACCAACCAGATATCAATAGTGATACTTAAAGGCTGATAGGTAAACAATATAACAATGTAAGTTGTAATAGTACAAGTAGCAAATAAATAAAGTGACAAATGCTCAAAAACGAGAAGAAAGAAGTATAAACTTATATACTCCTGCGCCCAATCTGTATTCCTCATGGTTTCTACGGAAAAGTCATAAAAGCCAGGTGGCCTCTGGGTGCGTGTGTGTATCTGTGTCTGTTTCGTAATTGAAAAACTGGACAGAGCTAGCCTTTGCCTTTTGGAGTGTACTCACAGTTACGTTGGCCCGGATGGCCTAGTTGGAGCCATCCGGACTCAACAGCAGGGCTCTAATCCCAGGCCAGTGAATTTGGACTTACATTAGCAAAAGGCCGGCCCAGTTCTGCACTGTTGCTACGTCATCCCATTTAGTGACCGTGTGTGTGACCAAATTAGCATAGTGTGATGTTTTAAAACTACTTAAATCACTGTTGTTGACCCTCCTGCCTTTCATGAACAAAGCGCTGAAAGAGAAGCGACAGCATTGAAAACGTCGAGATGGAATATGGAAATGGAAATGTGAACGTTGTACAGTTTCTCGGTTTGTTTGATTATATGTGTTACCGTTTCGAGGAATACAAGAATGCTCAAGTATTAGCCAGATCCAGCACAAGACGTAGATGGGCATTAGCGATGAGACAGCGACAAAGAGAGATTTTCACCATGAACTCTATAAAGAGGTGAGTTTTGCATGTGTCCGTCACTCAGAAAATAACAGAACAAAGCATTTATATGTGAGGAGCATACACTGGGTATCACTTTGTTTCTGAAGTAGAGCATATGCCTGCTAGGTGCCAGCTAATTAGCTAGCTATTCTCCACATATGCAACATGCTTCCTTATCAGTGGTCTTCTTCTCCTTTGGGCTTTTCCCCACAGCAAATCAGTTGCCTCTATCTAACCCTGTCTTCTGCATCCTCTTCTCTCACTCCAACTTCCTTCGTGTCCTCTTTCACTCCATCCATAAACCTCCTCTTTGGTCTTCCTCTAGGCCTCATGCCTGGCAGTTCCAAACTCAGCTTCCTTATCGATGGTAATGTTGTGGTAGTATGGGAATACACTGGAAAAATGTTTATATGCCATTGCGCAACACAGAGTATTTATTTTTGTCCCTTTTACTACTCATATATTTTGGGGCTAGATCTGGATCAACTGAACCACTGGGTTACGACAGGAGAACCAGGTCCAGCTGTTATCACACACTACCAAGGTCAGTCTGGTTCTTATTGTGGCCTGGTTCAACTCCAGCCCCCGCCCCCCCCCCGTAACACGATGACAGACGCTGATCAGACGGATCAGTGGATCTGGACACAGGACTGCAGCGAGTCACAATAAACTGTCATATTCAGTCCTGTGTAAAAGTCTATGAGCTGCGTCTTACAGCAGTAAACTCTGCTCAGCTCCCCTTTTCACCAGATCTACTGCTTCTGGAACCTGTGGATTCCCGTGGGTCAACGTACTTCTACCAATTACTAATATATAGGGACTGAAGTTAGTAAATGCATTGTTCCAGTTTTTAACTTCATTTCCCATAATGCAGCGTGGTACTGTGTTTCCTGTCGACCAACATGAGCATAGCAACGTCATTGGAAGGCTCTTGTATTACACAATTACTAATATGTCTCAAAATATTGGTCCTATCACCTTGGCATTTTACTAACCTCTTCCTTGACCCAAAAATACATAAGTATACCAAACTGCACAAAAAAAAAAACAAACAAACAAAAAAAAAGACAAACAAACAATCCACTTCCCTTTTAAAATATAAGATTGTATGAAAAGACCATTGATATTGCATGTCGATCATACTTTTAATTTTACCAGGACCGGCTTCATCAGGCTGCCTCTTGCATCGAAAATGAATTCGACTGAATAATGCACCTTATCGAAGTTTGTACAGACTGTAGGCTTCAACGCTGACTCTTAACTGAATCTACTTCACTACAGCCTAAGATGAAACAGATTGTGTTTCTATTAATGGCCCAAAAACTGTACAAAACCTCCCAGCAATAATATCTGTAACTGTTGGATTGAGTTTGATCTCTCCATCTAGGCCTATTCAGAATTCAGATGCTATTTCATTGATCACGTGTATTTATAAAAGCTATAAAACTTTAACCAAACACAAAAATTGGATTCACCCTTTACAAACTTATGCTCTGTGCACTGCTTTCTTGCAAAATGGGTCAATGGAATCAATATTTTACAGGGAAAATCTTAATGAATCTACTGATCTCATCCATAAAATGATGCGTTGATTTTCAGTGAGCGATATTAAAGTGACTGTTAATGTTTGGGGAAAAAAATAACAATCTAATTCCAACGCAGTGAAATTCAATGATGACAAATGCATCATCTGGATCCGCAGTTTCACACAGTAGCAGAGTCAGTGTGTCATTGCGTCTCCTCCAAAGGGATTACGCAGTGATAACAATCTGGCATGGTCACAGCCAGACACGATCCCTTTGACCTAACTGGGTGGTTTTGCACAGCGTGTGACCGGATGGACTCGTCCTTTGTCCGTGCAACAGGAATGGGACAGAATGCAGTATGGGAATGAAGAGGGGAAGTAAGGATTTCAGGTCCACATCCACTGCTTCCACCTCACTGGCTGTGGGAGAGTGATTGTAGCTACTATATGGAGCAGTGAGTTGGAACTGAGATTTTCGAGAAAAACATAGTGTTCTTCTAAACATCGGTGGCAATACTGACAGTGTAGATTGCAGTGGCAGATACTTAATAATCATCATAAAACAACTGCACTCCAATTTCCTATTGGACTGTGGCACCAAAATAAAAACACAAGAACATACATTTCTCATCTCACTGTTCATTTGAAAGAGAAATAAAAGTAAAAATTTGTTTTAAAAAATGGAATAAAAACAGTTTGTGACACAAATAAATATTGTTATTACTGAAAAAAATAAATAATGGCAGAAAATATATGCAGCTAATTTGGAAAACAGAAGTTAATAATGATGAAATTACAGGTAAATAGTGACATGGTAGAATTTAGTATAATGACAAAAATCCAAAGAAAACCAACTAGACATAGTCCATTCCCCATTTCCCTTTGTACATTAGAGAGGATACAATCGTGCAAGAAGACTTTTTTATGCACCACAGTTGAAATTTACTACGCATACTGTTACTAACAAATTAAAATCAGTGCAAACAAGTGTAAAACATGCATTTAATTAATGCAAAATGGTCTAACAAAACAAAGAGAGAGAGAGAGAGAAGCTGTGTGTAGTATGTTGCAGTACTTTTATTACTACTTGATCTTACTTGAGTACTGGAGTGGGAGACACATCCTGCCCACTCTGTCACACTCATACACTCCAACAGTGGACTACATTTGCTCCTTCCAGTGAAGTGGGCAGCCTCTCTGTCACTCTACATCCCTTGAAATGGAGTGAAGACGTTTATAAAGGATCTGGTCTAACAACGAACAGGAGAGGTTTGAACTGGCAGCCAAGAGCCACTGGCTGCACTTCCTGCCTCTGTGCGTGTGTTTTGTTAGGTGCTTTTTCTAATTATACTTTGTGAAAACCTCTGGAGTACATTGTGTAGTGCCTTGTGCGCATGTGTTTTTCGTGCATGAACACATGTCTGTGTGTGCATTCTGGTTTTGTAGGAAAGTTCACATAAGGCTGTCGGGGTCCTCCAATGCCAGTGTGTCTGAGTGGAAAACCCCAGCACAATAGGACCGGGGCCGGCACTTCAGTACAGCTCACCAGACTGGCCATCCGCCACCACTAACAGACTACTGAGTGTGTATGTGTGCAGACAACAATGAAAAATGATTTTACAGTCAAACAAGGAAGACCAAAATCATTCTATCCCTAAACATTTCCATAATGTTCCAAGTGTGCTACTTAAGGGATCAGTGGACAAGGGTGGCTGATCTGTTGGTGGGACTATACAATATGATTTATCTCCTCCAATGCAACACCAACTATTTGACTAAATTTAACATGATGAGTGAATGAATGAATATTTTGAATGAATGAATATTTTTTTTCAGTTATACACAAATTGGGCGACACGGTGGTGCAGTGGTTAGCACTTGTGCCTCACAGCAAGAAGGACCCGGGTTCGATTCCCGGACGATCCTTGGGACCTTTCTGTGTGGAGTTTGCATGTTCTCCCCGTGTCTGCGTGGGTTTTC
>JAQQZY010000024.1:27156496-27167538 GCA_030068375.1 Ostorhinchus rueppellii | reverse complement strand
ATTAGTTAAAAGTCAGGTTATAAGCTGTTGTTTCTACAAAATGGATAAGCGACAAGACTTTTGTCAGGCACTGTACTACCTACTATTTTATTATGATTAATCGATAACTTGTCGGCTGTTCAATGAAATCAACAACACGTGTGATCGTCTCCTATCATTGTTAGTAATTTCTTAAAGAAAAAAGCAAAAATCCTCTGGTAGATTTTTCTTAAATGTTAATATTTTCTGTTTTTTTTTTTTTACCCTTCTGTGCTCATAAAACTAAATATCTTTAATTTTACCTTTGCAAACAAGACATATGAGGTCATCTTTTCAAGCTTTGGGAAAAACTCTTCCAACATTTACAGACCAAACACTTAACTGTGTAATCAAGAAACTAACTGACAGATTAATTGACAAGGAAAATAATCATTATCTGCAACTGAATACGATTCCTTTAAATGATTCAGTAGACATTTTTCTTCTGCCAGTTCCCTAATTACTAATTTAGAAAAAAGGAAAAAAATATCTACATGTTCAAGTGCCGTGTATTTGGTTTCTCAAATCTTTTTCCAGGCGGTTTCACGTAACTTTTATTCATTCATTCATCTTCTATACCCGCTTTAGCCTCATTAGGGTCACGGGGGTCGCATAGAGCCTATCCCAGCTACTTAAGGGCGAAGGCGGGGTACACCCTGGACAAGTCGCCAGTTCATCACAGGGCTGACACGTAACTTTTACACCTTGCAAAAAGCATGAAAAGATCGTGGAAAAACCTGTCCAGTACATTGGCTGTTATCCTGTTACAGTACCTGTTGATCGGACAGATGTTCACCAACAATCAGATCATGGGTGCATTTTCGGATGATGAATCCATTTTGGGATGTATAAGCCTCTATGAGCTAATGTGTGATGTATTTGTGTTCATTCCAGACACATCTGTGCATCTGTGTGTGTGTGGATGTTCGAGTGGATGCATGCCTATGTCTGCATGTAAGTATGTGCTGTGTCTGTGCATACTGAGTTTCTGGCTGCTGTGAAAATGTCACTGATCTTGGCTTCAGCACGAAAAGGACAGGGATGAATTAAGCAACTACCTGTGTGTGTGTGTGTGTGTGTGTGTGTGTGTGTGTGTGTCATCCTAATGTAGCGCAGACCTATTAGACCAGGCCTATTAGGGCTGTCATGAGTGCTGCATACAGCCCTTTATACACCCCTTCTAACCTGCCAATTTCTAAAGAGGCCAAGAGAATAGAAGGCCTCCAGTGATAGCCATCGACAAGTAAGAGTTACTTAAAGGAGTGTCAGTGGGATCAGTCAGAACGGTTTAATATTAAATGAAGGACAGGCTCGGGTTCTCTCTTCTCTGTGAAGGGAGAACATTAGACCCTCAATTACTGTTGGGACGAATTAATGCAGGACACACACAAAACACACACACACACAGAGAAAGAACCTCCGCGGTGTTTCCATTCATTTTAGATTAATAAATCAGATTTTAATGAGGCAGACTCTTCCTGCTTTTGTTCAGTCTGCTAATTTAACTGTTTTAGGCTTAAGGGTGAGATTATGTTATTGGGAAGAGGGCGATAAATAATCGGATGGTGTGTGGTTCAGACAGAAAAAATGCAAAAAAAAATAGAAGCATATACAAATTTATATAAAATATAAAAGTGTTTATATCACATCAAGATATTGCTCTTTATTCCTGGCTGTTGTTGTCCCACTTGGAAATAATGTCTTGTGCTGAATTTTTTTTTTTTTTTTTTTTTTTTTTTTGCCATTAAAGCAGATGTGATGGAAACGTGTTAAAATAAAGTAAGTAGATGTAAAAAAAAATTCTTACTGGAAGTGATATGACTGGAAAACATGTCTGTCTGTTTGAAATGGTATTAATTATGTATAATTTAATAAATATAAAAGTACTGTGCAAAGAATGGACTGTTATTTTCATTAGAATTCTTCTCTTGGTGTTGTATCATTATAGCTTGGATTAAAACTGCATACTAAGCAACACACAGGCTGAGGATTTTTAGGATTTTTAGTGCAATTTTCTCTCAAATCTCTCCCTGATGCACCATGACACAGCATAGTATGTATAATGCAAGTGACTTTTCAGCCAATTAATGATCTAATGGGGAATTCACATGTAACTATAGCACCAGTAACTAATCCTCCTAACACCTTGACAAAGTGACTTGGTAACAGAAAGACAGGGCCGTGTTTGCGGTACTCAAACTAAATGTAATCCGAGGAAAATAAAAAAAAAAAAAAAAAAAAACTAAACTGTGAATTCATTGATTTAGTGCAACAAACTAGATACACATGCTATTATTTTGACATTTAGTAAAAAAGGTGCACCCAATTAAACTTGAATTTCGTTTTCTTTTTATAGTCTCTGTGATTCAGCCAATAGAGTACAGAGACAGCTCAATTGAACTTCTATTATTATCATTCATATTTTCATCTAATCTGGTCTAAATCCACAGGCTCAAAGCTTACTGTGACGTCTGGCTCTAAACTGTAGGGTACTTCACAGAAGATCCTTTAGTCACATGTTAGTGGGCCTTCAGACTGATCTCTTCTCTATATTCGTACATTCATCCAAATAACGTGTCCTTTTATTTTGAAAATTTAGACTTTTCTCACATTTAAAAACTTAATTCTACGCATTAAATATAGACTTGAATTAAACTTTAAAGGGTTAAAAACAATGGCATCTCATTTTGTTATTCAAATATGGCCTAGATTCAGTTCCATTCATTACAAATGTCTTTCCGTTCTGGCAAGAAATTCATGATCTTTTCCACACACACTTCACCTTTATGACAACCCAAGCATATTAACACCAAGAAAGGGTAGACAGTATTCTTACGTAACAGTAATTAAAATCATTTCTGTAAACTACGTTTTAAGTCTAGGTCAGCGTGTTCCCCTGGTGGGTTAATTTAGCAGCATGAAGAAGACAGCTCCATGTTTCATGCATGAGGTTACTGGTTTGTTGACAGTACGGAAGAGCAGTATACGGCTCATCTGGGCCAAAGGTGTGGTTGACCAGATCATAATGACCTGTGTCTTTAGGCTGTCTTACGAAAAAAAAAAAAAGAAAAACCCAGACAAGCAGCACAGACACCCCTCCTTTAGTTACTGGGGACCATAATCTAATGCAGGAAGCACCAGCACTAGATGTAATTAACAGGAAACAGACTGGAACTGACCCACTGAGAACACACAGGCTCATGTAGACAAAATCATGTCGCTGTTAAATTCTGTAAACAGACACTTAACTTGTCTGTGTACTAAATTTAATACAGCCTACATTGATCATTGGTGATTAATTATTCATTAACAGAGGTAAGTATAAAGACATAACAGTAGATATAGATATAAATATACAGATATAGATCATAAAAGTTTAGTTTAGTCGTTAAAGACTGAGTTTTGTTTTGTATGTAAGTGGATCGTTCCTCCAAACTTTAGTTTTATTTTATACCTGATGTTTTTCAGCTTCTTGAGTCTAATTCAAGTTGTTCAACCTCTGTGATCTGTTATTAAGTCAGCACTTTTATTTAGTTTTCCAGTAAGTAGACGCAAAAGCAGAGAGGTACTCACACAAGGAAGTGGTAGAGGAAGCATTTCAGTCCAGCAGGTCTCTCTAGGAAGTTGTAAACATCCCCCTGCATGCTAGTCTTGATGTAAGGGCTCTGAAATTCCTTTTGATGATGATGCAGCCAGCTCGAACGAGGGAGAGGTGGTGGGACAGAGGTGATAGAAGGCTGGCTCTGAAGGATCTGCAGCGCTGGGTCCTGTGTGTCCACTGGCCGGCAGCAGGGAATGCCTGATCCATTATTCACCGCTGTGGGGTCCAGTTCCAGTGAAACAGGAGAGTAGTGGCTGCTGTCAGGTGGAAGAGCCTGTGGGGCAGCGCTGCTGGGTGTAGTGGCTGCCGGTGCTGCCGGGGCTTCATGGTTAGCATCCGTCTCCTGGTCCAGGCTGAGGGTGAGGCTGGTGCTGGCGTATCCATTGGGACTGCAGGCGATGAAGGAGCTCCCCATCCTGCTGCCATAGTCGCGTTGCACATGACACGTCATGTGGAAGGAACGTGCTCGTCTTTCCCCCATGTCGCTCTCTCTTGGTTCAAAAGGCCAGGGTGGACTTGCGAGTCCTGTGAAGTCCTGGAGAGTGTGACCAAGGTTCAGGTAGAGGGGAAGAACATGGTTAGCTACCTGCTGCAGACGAGAGCTCTCTCCGGTGATCTGCATGCATTTCCATACCTGCAATGGAAGAAGTGACACGAGTCAGGAGATAGTATGACAGAAAGGACTGTACTAGAGGGCCCCTGGTTCTGGTCACATCGATCATGAAAAATACACCAGCAGGTCACTGTAAAACCCCCGGCCTCTCCATTTACACACATAACTGCAATGTGATGCAATGTCCTGATCTGGGTCAAACTTTATCAACCTTTAACACCTTATTAGATCATTTTTACAGCACTTATCCAGAGGAGTAGATCTCTGTTCTAAAACAATCATGGTATTTACAGTGATATAACACTGTATGACTACAAACATAGGACCTGTAGTGTATACTTCTCTTGTATTTGGGTTGATTTTGTTTACATTGTCTGCTAAAGCACAAAAAAGTTTCAGCATTTTGTTATTTTAACTCCTTTTGCTGATGCACATACATTCATACATTGTTCAACCTCTAGATTTATAAAATGTTCCACTACATTAAGTGTTTGACAAAACAAGAAGAGGTTAAAACCAGATAACTTTAACATTCATTGAAGAAAAGTCAGCCTTTACTCATGAGAGGCATGATGATTGGGTATTTGTTGTGATAATTATCAATATAAACTTTTAACATTTTTTTTAATCAAAATTATTATCATAGCCATATGAATCAGCCCAAGCAGTGACAAGAAATTTGAATAAAAGCATTATAATGTTTGGTCAAAGGATTGTGAGCTGAAAGCTGGCATGTTGACAGTTAACTGACCTTAGCAGCTACCCTTGATAAAAACATGATTTGTGGCAGTTACAAGTTCTTACAGAAAATTAAAGTGGCACTTTTTAAAGTATAATTCAATGATCCAAACCAGTCCACTGCTGGTAAAAGACTTTCACTGTTGAACAGTTGTACTTGTTGCAGTAGTACATATCTACAGTACCCTTACAGAGTGATCCATACTTCTGATGGGCTAAAACAACTGGTGATATAGCTAAGTAAGTGCAATACCCTCATTGCAGGAGGGGCAGTTGTCTATTTGTACAAGTCTATAAATTCTCCAGATAATGGGAACATGCAAAAAAAACATCCGTTTTTCAGATTTTTTTTAACACATTTCATTGTGCTGCAGGACACAACAAAGGAATTTAATCCTAGAAAATCTGTTTTAGACACAAATACTACAGTTTCTTCTAAAATGTAGCCTAATATCACAGTGGCAAATTTATGTTTAGAATCATCACTATGTTTTGTTTTGTTTTTGTTCACAGCGTTAAAACCTAAACTTCTGACTCCTCTGGAAGACCTTTTGTAATCTCAACATTAATACTGCCACATTAATACATAGAATCTGTACAGATAATTCCACATTTCCTGGTAAAGAGGGGAGATTATTTGCCAAGAATAATTTCAATAAACAGATGTAAACATTACAAAGTGTTGCACTGTGAGTCTTGATCTTTGAACATAATAAAAGCCAGACAGTCCTGTAATACGTTCATATTCAAGTGAACACATCAGCAACAGGCCAGCACACAAGGTCATTACGGGCAGCTTTCTACGAGGCTTTTCTCATGAAAAGGAAAAAAATAGCATCCTGTTGCATTCTTGATGGATGGAAAAGCCTCTCTAGCTTCCCATCTGGAAAGGTAAAACAAATGCACATCAGCACCCTGCAGTTGAACAACAAACAACAGCAACAGCTGCAATCTTAAAATAACAATATGCTACAGGCATAGGCAGCATGTCCAGTGGTTATCTGCTGCCATGTAAATAACTACTTTTTTTATTAAACGATTACATATAAAGATATATTAAGAACTGAAATACAACTGGATTTACTCATTAAATGTACACTGTAAAAAGTTAAACATTGAATCAACTTAAAAATAGGTCACACATTTTAAAAAAAGTTAATTGAACCAAATTAAATTATATCGAATGTAATTTAATTCAGTTCACTCAACATTTTTTTTTTTATGTGTGACCAATTGAAGAGAAATCTTTAAGTTGATTCAATGTTTTACTTTTTACAGTGTATGAATGAGGTGTGCAGTAGAGTTCAAGTTGTTCAAAATAACCTACAAATCCCTAATATTCTATTCAATATGAATTCACTGTGCATGCAAATGACAGGGACACTGTAACTGTGTCTTGACAGGATGGTGGAAAACATCCTGCAGCTGCCAAATCCAAGCTAATTTAAGTGACTGAGGAGTTCTGTTAATGAATGAGTGGATCAGAGCAGAGGTAGGTGGCGGACAGCAGTATCATGGTACCTTCTATGAAAAGAAACTGAACCACGCACCGGATGTTGCCTAAAAGGATCGGAAAAAGTTTGATGGGACAAGAGAGGCAGACTAATTGAAAGCAGCCAGCCTCGTCCATATCTGTCCGCGTCTGTGGATGAACTGATGACAAGTGCCACATGCGCTGCTGTCTCTGTAGATAGAGTTTCTGCGCTTAAAACAAGAGACGCACAATGAAATCTGTCACACATGCATAGGATATTATGGGACTCTACAGTTACAGAGTATTGTGTGACTTTCCGGTAAACTCCACAAGCCTGGCAAGAGGTCAAAAATACACAAATACGATTCATTTGAGTAAAGTTTCAGAAAAAATGTTACTCAATAGATCTAACTTATTTGAAATCAGTTAAAGAAGTTGAGGTTTACGCACCAATTAACCACGCACCACTATCTAACGTCCACAAATTAAACACTACATAAAGATAAAACACAAAACCTTACCTTCAACCTTCAGAGAACATCTTAAGTTATCACCGCTGAGAAATAATATATCCTAATATTATCTTTGTAGCCAGGGAATAAGTTCGATTTCAGTGTAGAGTAGTGATAAAAACAACACCTGGGCCTAAAGTTCCAGAGTAAAATCATAAATTCACCCTGCGCTTTGGAAAGACAATGGAAACACCAAAAACACAGAGAAGAATCAGAACCACAGTGAGGGACCAGGTCTTTCATCGGCTGATCCTGCTGGACTCGTCTGTTTGAAGTGCATCACAGCTTGTGCCTGGAAAAATGCTGCGTTCAAGGACCGCTGGAAATACTTACACCATAACATACATAGACATGGTGCTATCAAGATAATCATTTTCCAGGTACTGGTATCTCTTGTTGCTGCCTTTTCTATGTATAATGGCAAATTTGCAGCCCTTTTAAGACCGTGTCTTACTTTACCTGTAAATATATTACATGTCAAGGTAAAAACCCACGTGACATGAACCCACTTGAATATATCAAGAGTTAACATTTTATTATTATATTAATTATGCATGTTTTCAATTATGCAGGAGATGATTTAGGGATTGTTCTAACGAATTTGTACCCGTTTACAAGTGACTTATATGAGAACATACGTTTTTAATACATTATGGAACTGTTTATCTGAAACATCTGACTATATTCATAATTGTGTATTGCTGCATGTATAGCCACTTTTTCTTTTTTTCTGTAATTTTCACATGAAATATTTTATATTCTCAAATCATTATTATTGGGGATCAATTTAATTTGCTATGCACTGCTATTGTACTTAATGTTATGTTCTGGATGTTCTGCTTTTGGGCATTATTACCCAGAAGTAGACAAAGTTTGCTGTAGGTTCTCCTGGTCTGATGGTGGCTTTGCATGGCCTTTAAACAAAGATTTTACAGTCGCAGACAGTACCTTACAACCTTTTTTCATTGTAAAGGACAGGACACTCAGCTGAATGTGGTGATGTAATGTTTACATAGTTTGTTTACTGGAAATAGAGTTGACTGTTTCCAATTTTGAACATAATACTGTGATTTGTTATCGGGTTATCAGAGTTGGATGGAACTGAACGCTCCAATTCTGTAAGTTTTTGGGTGGCATTGGCAGTCATACTGTATAATGATGGACAACTGCAGCTGCATTTATGATAAAAGTGTTTTTTTTGTTTCTTTTTTGGTTGCAAATTGCATTGTTTTGGGTTACATAAAAACTATTCTGATGAGAAACACAGCTGACCAGGGCTGATATGGTTACAATCAAATCATGAAGAAAAATACATAGCAAACCATTCCCAGACTTTTAATGTGGGATGTATGTGTTGTGTGGGATAGGTTAGGCACAAAATACAAACAGAAAAAGAATATAATTATCAGTCAGAAAGTGTTGAGGATCAGGCTGTAAATAAAACCAGAATTGGACAGTCTGGACTGTATTATGTCAGTGTGCTGTGTTGAATATTTGTAGCTCATTGTGTTTCTCTGCCTTAATAAAATATGACACTAATTACACAGAACCCATTAACATAGTAGGGTTTGTGTCACTGACAGTTACTACATTTACACTGTGGACATTACAATGGCAGCAGAGTCATTTCTAGCACCTATTCCGATCGTCTGAAACACTTCTTTGCAAACCTATTGTACATCATATACTTCTTTAAAGTAAAAGATCAAATATTCACATGTAAATTCAGATGTAACCTTTCTTTATTATTATCGTTTCCTTAAATGTGCACCTTAACTACTGCACTTTTGTAAAAACGCTGTTTCCACGCCCAGACTGATAGAGTTATTACTTTAAGAGTGTGTGTAGGTACGCGTATAAGCAGAGGTTGGTTTCAAGGCCAAAGCAGCTCAGAAATCCGATTGTAACTGGGTACGTGAATGCATCAAAATGCAAAGCAGCAGCTGGCGGAGGGACAGCTGCTGGTCACACGTGGATGGTCGCCTGCTCACACACAATACTACAGCCTAATTATAAATGAAGACTACGTATGTTTCTTTACGGTTTTAACACAACTTCTTCTGATAGATATTCCTTTAGGCTAACGTATTACCTTGTCATGGTATCCCTTTCGTACCTGATACTCTTTGATATCACACCTGTGCGCGCTCAACTGCAGGGGGCGCTAATCACACACAACGCGTAAAAAGTTTCAGCTCTGTTTAATGTCCCTCGCCGCTTTCCGTAGATATCAGAAAAAAATATGGCGTCCTACACAGGCAAGGCGTTTTTGTCCCTAGGTCGATTAAATGTTCCTTTTATTGGTCTAAATAACTTAACAGGCAGGGTTACTTACGCGACTGGTGCATCTGTAAATTCACTCCCTGAAAATCAAGGTGAGTTTCGGTGTCGGTGCTAAATAGTCGATGCTGGGTCGGTTAGCTAGCTGCACGGTTAGCTAGCCGTTTTACACACACACACTGGCGTTAGCTAAGGGCCTCCCTCTGGTATTTTCATGGCATTATCTATCTGTCCATTTTATTATATGTAATATCGTATATCTGAAATTTACAGATAAATAAATAAGGGAAAGTATGTAAATTATGTAAATGACTTTCAAGGTGAATGAGGGATATTATGTATTAACTGTAGTCCTTCCTGGTGTCAGAATGTAAATGTCATTTCTGCATTTACAGCAATGATATTGTTAATGTGTGAAATGATGAAGAATAAAGACTCAGAAACAGTACATTAAATATATTAAAAATAAAATAGTGTAACCCTTTCATGCATCCTGGTCACTACAGTGGACAGTTATTCTACAGCTGTTCTCTTGTAAAGTCATTGTTTTGTTGTTTTACTGACATATCAGCCAACACTGGATACTTGTGTACCATCCCATAATCCACTGACATTCATAGCATTACCATAACCTCATCTGCTGTAACATGTTCTAAATCAATTGCTAATTATTATTAGACTGTAATTAACACTTTTTAAACGATTTTTTTTGTGTGCATATGATAGCTCCATGAAGTCAGTGATAACTAGTATTAGAGTATATTAAAATGTGAGAAAACATCAGATTAACACATGTTGCCATGTGGATGGAGATATCAAGATAATTGATCAAACTACTTGAAGAAGTAATAGATAATATTAGAATAAAGCTGTGTAAATGCTATTTTCTTCAATCATATAATTGTTATATTTCCTAAAATGCATTGGTTGTAAAAACCTTGTTCCAGTTGAACATGCAAATAGGATGAACCCACCTCTATGACAGACTATGGATTATACATTTTCATATAAATAGATTATATATTACTACATAGAGTGCACTGTTTCGGTAATATATATATATATATATATATATATATATATATCAACTCGAATAGGATATTGAAGCAGTTGCATCTGAGAGATGAATTATCTTATAGGATGTTTTACAAATAGTGACAGGCAAAACTTGGGGACCAGTGGCTCATGTTGAGTTATTAAACTGGATGTACAGGTTAAAGGAAAACATGAGCTTGAGTTTATTTAATCAGCAATTAATTATTTATCGATTAAATAAACTGTAGTTCATATTTTCATTTAATTCCAACACCAGTCAATGTGGAGTTTGCATGTTCTCTCTGTATCTGTGTGGGTTCTCTTTGGATACTCTGGCTTCTTCTCACCATCCAAACACATGCACTGATAGGTTAATGGGTTAATGTAAATTGCCTATAGGTGTGAATGTGAGAGTGATTGTTTGTCTCTATGTGTCAGCCCTGAGATGAACTGGTGACATGTCCAGGCTGTCCTCTGCCTTTGCCCATAAGTAGCTGGGGTAGGCTCCTGTGACCCTAGTGAGGATAACACAGGTTCAGAAAACGAATGAATGAGGATTCAGTATTTACTTAACTTGTGTGTTGTGTTCATCCTTCATGTAATAATTGTATCCCTTTTTTTCTTTTTATTTCCTACATGTAGATGATAGAGGCAAAAGACCCAAGAGACAAGTAAGTATACTACTGCTGCTGCTGCTGTTGTGTGTGTGTGTGTGTGTGTGTGTGTGTGTGTGTGTGTGTGTGTGTGTGTGTGTGTGTGTGTGTGTGTGTG
>JAQQZY010000024.1:27114724-27128336 GCA_030068375.1 Ostorhinchus rueppellii | reverse complement strand
ATAATAATAATAATAATAATAAAAACAGCACTAAAACAATAGGGCCTCGCGCCTTCGGTGCTCGGGCCCTAAAAATGCAGTACTGTGATTAAAATGAGCCCCATCATTAGTACATGTAATGTTAAAAATGAACACAATATACCAATATTATGCCTTATATCCAAAATCTGAATCGGGCAATTCTGTACTTTTTCTTTTCTAGGTATTCTGAAATACTACTACTTTTATTTTATTAGTACTTTTTAAAATATATTTTATTTTATAACATCTTTTATTTTAACCCACAAAGACCCAGTGCTACTTATGTGGGCATTCCAAAGCAGTTTTTTCCTCTATATTTAACTTTTCTTAAGTAAGTTATCATCATTTATTATAATATTATCCTCTGTATTTTGTGTTTATACAGCAAAAATCTGGTATTTTTCTATATTTAATTCACTGATCATGTAGATGTCCATAAAAGTTTAAATTAAAGTTGAGGGTTATTATATCAGAAACAGAGAAAACTGAAGAAAAAGTGACCTTTTCAGTAAAATATATCACTAACTGAACATGAACCCAGTGTGTCCATCCACTGTCACTGATCTGACTCCATGGGTTTAACTGGTGAATCAATGTTGTAGAAGATGACGGCGTTTCCATGGTAACTACGGAGCCTCTGACCATCCAAATGGGTCATATCTGATGAGCAGGAAAAGATGACAAACTATATTTTACAACAGTTATTGACAAGTACTGATAGAATTAGTAGATCAGCAGGTATTAAACAGTTTTGTTGGTCGGCGGCTGTTTGGGTTTTTATGGGTTAATTACAAATGTCACTTAAAGGGTCTGAGTTCTTCCACTGCCTCTCAGTGAGTTTTAAGCTCAACAATTTAGTTTATATATAACTGTTAAACTCAGACTATCAGCCTAAACATCAATGTCCTGTCCACTTGTAAAACGGTCAGGTTCGATTACTGATCTGTACTGGATTTAGAAAGTATAATGATGCGTCTCCACCTCCAGATGGCAGCCAAGTCCATACAAGTAATGACTGACCTGAGCCAAAATGGAAATACTGCAACGTATTCGTGCATTTACATCTAAATAGAGTAGGATTCACATAGAAACACAGAGAGAAAGTCACATTCTGGATTTGGCAAATGGAAAATCTTAAAGTTTGCGAAAATTATTCTGTATAGGTCAGCGGTGTCAAACTCATTTTAGTTCAGGGGCCACATTCAGCTCAATTTGATCTGAAGTGGGCCGAACCAGTAAAATACTAGCATAAGAATATATAAATAATGTCAACTCCAACCTTTTCACTATGCTTTAGTGTGAAACAAGTAAATTTACATTCTGAAAATGTTTACATCTACAAACTATCCTTTCAAACAATGTGAATAACATGAACAAACTGAACAAATAAGTGTAATTTTTTACAATATTATGTCTCTATGTTTATCATCTACTCTACACATGTACATTTACAAATACACAAAACATTTAGTAACAGGCAGAATCTTGTTAAAATTATACTTTTTTCTCTTAAGACGTTTCAGGTTATTCATATTTGTTCGTGTTATTCAATTTTTTTTGCAAGATTATACTTTGTTTCAGTGTAAATTCATGAAAATATTTACATTTACTAAGAGAAAAAATTGGAGTTGTTATTATGGTTGTATTTTACTGGTCCTGTCCACTTGAGATTGAATGGATCTAAATGTGGAACCTGAACTAAAAGGATTGTTAATATCCTAGTGTAATTTTTAGATTTCACAAATTCATCCCAAGGGCCGAACTGGACCCTTTGGCGGACCGGACTTGACCCCCGGGCCGCATGATTAACTCCTGTAGTAAAGGTAAAACAAATAAGTCCACATAAGAAATATGAAAATGGCACCTGCTGTGCTGATAGGTTGACAGGTGTTTTTCCACTTCCACGTTAAATAATACATGTAAAAAATCATCTTATTAATCAGTACTGAAAAGGACTCTGGTTACAGCCTGAATTAAACACTTGTCTGCTGTTGTTTGAGGTCTTCTTGGGGCTGTTTTCACCACCACGATAAACAGTTAAGTTTAATTTCCAGCTGCTGTAACTCCTCCTTTTGTAAACTGCATTCTGGGACAAAAGAGCCAACACTAAAGAAGAAGTGTTCTGAATATGGACCGGTTTTTGAGTGTATTTATAGTTTTACTTTTTTCAGTCTGAAGCAAAATACATCCCTTGCTAAACTAATATCAGAAATATTTCCAAACAATATATTTCTGAAATCTATATGTCCTTCCTTAATGTAGGTGAACAGAAATTATGGGTTAATTTTAAGACATGATGAGGTAAGTTTAAGTTCCAGTAACTGTGTGATTTACTCATTTAAGATAAAACCAGCTTCGCGTTGATTCATACTGTAGTTGTCATCATTTTGCATCACAGTGACTCACACTTTTCACAGAACGCAAAACGCAGCTGCAAAAAGACGTTATGTAAGAAACACTTGTATTTTCATCTGACACTTCAGGGCAAGTTACAGTTACAGACAACCTCTGGCCTCCTCAGTTTACAGATTAAAATCTGGTTCAAGTTAGCAGTGTTATCATATGTGCCTTTTGTTGTAGTCAGATTGTTTCCAATCAAAAACAGTAATACAATACAAGAAACATTTAACATTAAACATCAAACAAAGTGAATACAATAGCTCTTTCAAATCATTTAGCCTCTTATTTCTTAACTCAGTTTAGAGGAGGTGGTGTGGCACTGTACATAATTACTCAAATAACACAAACGATTGGCACCAAAACAGTGATACTTTATGGATGTGCAAAGGAGAGATTCTCTGTCTAGTGTCAATTATTTATTCCCATTGTTATTCGTATTTAAGTCACTAGGTGGCACCCTGAGGCCGCCAAACTCCTGTGTATGACCATCCCCTGCACATGCACGTGTGTAAATGAAACAAAATCAAAAACAAGCACTAGTTAAATGAGATGAAAAACGCCACCAATGACAACTTTCTCATGCAGGTCTTGTTGGCTAGCTTTGGCTCCTTTGGTTTATAGACCACAGTGTATCATGGTCCTCTTCTTTTTTTCTTACCACTTTTCACACAAAGCCTTTTTCAGTTTCCAAGTCCTAAATCCACCTCTTCCTCAGCAGTAGTAGTAGTAGTAGTGTTCCTAGGTGCGCTGATGAAGCCTGTGTTTCTGTGGGCTCCTGACCGGATTGTATCGTTTCAGCTTTAAGCTTGCAGAGGAACTAGTCTGTCGTTTAGTGTTGTTGCTCACTGAGGTGCTACAGTGGGTCTAGAGCAGGTCAGTTCCAACTGTGACAGTCAGTCTTTGACAAGCCTATAGATGTGATGTTGTGCGCCATGCTCACTAGTCGACACTTCAAAAACGTAGGCTATGCACAGCAGCGTCTCCAGTGTGTCTCTGTTCGTCACCACCTGCAAATAAACACAAAGTTCAGTCAAGTAATGCGGGAGAAAATGTGCAGCCCATACCTGAGATTTTATTCTAAAACTCAGTCTACATGGTTTCATATACATGCTGTGTTTCTATTCTTTCATAAAACATTCAGAGAAACTGGGAAATATGGCCAAAAAATTAAATTACAATTACAGTTGCGGAAAAAATGATTAGACCCCATTTGTTTTCTTCAATTTCTTGTTAAAAAAAAAAAAATAGTTGAGTGAACCAAATAAATTGCGTTAATGTAATTTAATTTGGTTCACTCAACTATTTTTTTTTTTTAATGTGTGACTGATTGAAGAAAAATTATTAAGTTGATTCAATGTTTACTTTTTACAGTGTACAAAAACGACTGAACTGATTTTCAAACTCAAATTCAAATTGCTTTATTTTACGATTTTCATGAAATTTGGTGGAAATTTAAGGCATGGATGAAGGACAACCCCATAACATTCTGGAGCAGATTTCTAAAATGAGCCTGAAATGTCTTTATTATTTTATTCATCAGTGCAATATAGGGCTTTGGTGGAGATATGTATAGTTGGAATCCTGCTCTGGTTCTATATACAAATCTAATTTATATCTAAAAACCAAACAAGAGTGGTACGATGCAAAAGAACACAACATAAGTGCACATCTATGTCAATTCAAGAAGCTCAATTGGAGTAGATTGAATAGAGTGCTTGTTACATATCGATCCATTGTGCTCAGTTTTGTGATTTGTCCCTGTCCTCGTTGTCTGTGTATGTGTGTGCCCATGAACGCTTCATGGTTAATATGAGCTAAATCAACCCATTGAGAAACCTAATGACATGCTACCATGTAGTCGTCAGTGTGGGCTCAATATGGTCATTGTCCCCTGGCCAGTAGGAATGCAGCCGCCAATGGAAGGGACACCGATGTCTTTGAACCCTGGTGTTGAGGACCACTTTGTTACTATGGTGATGCACTCTACTTCATTCACTTCCTCCTCTGTGTTTGCTCACCAGCTCATTCAGAAAAGTCCAACACACAATGAAAACCACCAAATATATCGCTGTAAGGAAATATTAAAAACAGTCTTCACAGGTAGTAAAATACTGTTGGCCGTTTTTGGAGCTTTCTGGTTCTATGCACTTCAATACTGCACGCTCATTCAACAAGGAGACTTACAAGAGCTACTAGTTTCTCCAAATTGAGAGAGAATGTTAATTAAATGTGCATATGTCATTTTCCTTTGTACTTAGATGGCTTCTGCAAATGGGATTTTGATCTCAATGAGACTTCCTGATTACATAAAGAATGAATAAAAAGAGAAGAAAAGGTCTGGAGGAACAGGCATAGTTGATGTGGACTGTTTTGCAAAAAGTACGTTCACAAAAATTTCACATAAATGTTTAATATATACATGATCATTTCCAAAAAGCTGAGTTCTTGTGTGTCCTCGGTAATTTTGGATTTGATGGCAGCAGCATGTCTGTAAAAGTAAGTGGGAATAAAAAAGAAACATCTGGAGAAGGATTTTTCATCTAGTTAGGTTCATTAGTAACATGTCAGTGATATTGCATGTAAAAAACAAAAACAAAAAAACATCAAAATGGGCCGAGGTTCACCAATCTGCTAAAAACTACATCTACAACATGTGGAACAATTTAAGATTAATGTTGCCCCATGTAAAATTGCAAAAATTTTAAGTGTCTCATTATCTATGGTATGTAAGTAAATGAACAAAATCATAATTCTGTGAGAAATAAGGGGGAATGTGGGTGCACAGGAGACAAAACTGAAAAACACTATCGGATGCCTATGATCTTCAGGTCCTCAGGCATCACTGCATTAAAACCAGACATGATTTTGTACTGAAATCACGGCATGGATTCAAGAAATCAGGAAATTCCTGAAATCACTGTCCAGAGAACTGTTTGCTGTACCATCCATAAATACTGGTTAAAGGGCTATCATGCAAAAAAGAAACCATACATACACTGTTGCCCATGTAGTTGGAATAGTGCAGTTTTCAGACACATTCGTCTTTTTATTTTTAGAAGACAGACAATTTTTTTTCTTTTTAACGCCGGGTTGAGCCGACTCACCCCCTCAGTTACATTTTATCTAAAAAGAATAAATCACATCGTCACACTCACTTCATAACACTCACGCATACATTAGGGGTGTCAAACTCATTTTAGTTCAGGGGCCATATTCCCTCTAACATGACCTCAAGTAAAATAATAACAGTGAAAAAAGTAAAATTATATTATGATAATGTTTACATCTACAAAGTTTCCTTAAAAATCTGAATATGAACTTGAAATGTATTAAGAATAACTAATGCAATTTTGACAATATTCTGCCTCAGTTTATCATTTACACATGTGCAGTACAACTACTACTAATACACAAAACATTTAGTAACAGGCAGAATATCGGTAAAATTTCATTTACTTCTCTAAAGACATTTCAGCTTGTTCATATTTGTTCAGGTTATTCCTATTCCTATTTTTTGTAAAAGGATAGTTTAATGTAAACATTTTCATTTAATGTTACTTTTTTACAATAAAGCAAAGAGAACATTTGAAGTTGTCAATGTTTCTAGGTTATTATAATAGTATTCTACTGGTCTGACCCCCTTTAGGTCATATTGGTCTGTATGTGGAGCCTGAATTAAAGTAATTTTGTCACCACTGATTGTTCATATCTTCAGTGTAATTTTTGCATTTCACAAATTCATCCCATGGGCCAAAGTGGACCCTTTGATGGGCCGAATTTGGCCCCCGGGTCACATGTTTGACACCTGTGGCATACATGATCCAGGAGTGGTGTGTTCTCTGGTCCAGAGGTCACTTAAAATGTATTTGTTTTGTGCTTGAAATTATTTCAAGAAACCATGGACGCTGTATCCTCCCAGACTAAAGAAGAAACAGACTATTCATTTTATCATCAGAACTGACTTCAAACGCCTCTCTGATGGTATGGGGCTGCATTAGTGGCTTTGGAACGGGCAGCTTTCACATCTGGAAAGGAACCATCCATGCTGAAAGGCATATACAGATTTAGAACAACATATGCCCCCATCTAAATAAGGCTGTTTTCCAGGGGAGGCTTTCCATATTTCAGCAAGACAATGTTAAACCACGTATTGCATCTGGTGCAACAGCTTCATGACTGAATTTATGGTAGAAGAGTCTGGTACTGACTTGGACTCTCTGCAGTCCAGACCTTTCACCAATTGAAAACATTAAGTGCAAACACTTGAGTGCAATACCACAAAGAAGACGCAGGACTGATGAACAGCGAGAATTTGGTATAAGATGGGATAATATTACTCTAAAAAAACAGCAACTGGTTCCCAGACATTTACAGCTATTAAAATAAGAGTAAACCTGTCCCAAGACCTGCTGATGCCAAAATTAACATATAATTAAAATGACCTCATGATTTTTTCAAATGGTGTATTTTCTCAGTTTAATGAATAGAACATAATAGAATAGAACAGAATAGAATAGATTAGAACAGAATAGAATAGAATAGAATAGAATAGAATAGAATAGAATAGCCTTTATTGCCATTGTATGTTCAGTTAAATTAGAGGTGCTACTCCAGTCGGTGCAAACAATATGAATAAAAAGCAAAACTGCGATCACAAAAGAAAACCAAAAAGTAAAATAAGAATAGAACTAAAAGAAAAGAAAAGAAAAATAGACATAAAATATGAATTTACACTATTTACAATATTAACAATACTAACAGTATGTGAATCTATGAAAACCTATAAAAATAATGCATTTCTATGTGAATAAATACTGAATAAAATATTGCATTGTTTTTGTCCGAGCAGAGGATTTTATTGTGGATAAAATGTAGTTTTATGAAATTTGCGGCTCATTGCATTCTGTTTTTATTTCCATTTTACACAACAGCTGAGCCTTTTTGGAGCCAGGTTGTAAATGTGTGTATGTAATTTCCCATTGTACTCTTGCTAATGTGGTCTAGATCTCAATAAGACTTCCTGATTAGATAAAGAATAAAGACAGAAAGAAATGAAAAGCTCCTAAAGGTCATATTAGACACCAATAGCCAAAGGACCATCATAAACTATCACATTTATGTAAAACCCAGGCACTTCTCCTGTTTTACAACTGTAGACTGCTTGCAGTATTTTAATTAAATAAATATAAGTTTGTATAAGTATGTTACAGGAAAGAGAAAGTTTTTCACACAGATGCTCTGTTTACCTGCAGGATAGTGAAATTCTCCAGTACACTGTTCATCATGTACTTTTCTGGCAGATGTTTAAGCTTGTGGATGAAATTGATCATGTATTCACATAATGGGGAGCGGTGAATCCGAAATACGTAGCGTCCATTCTCAAAGCGTGCATACTCTGTCTAGGAAAAGAAAACAAGCATCAATCAAGCGTGTGGTTTTATATATCACAGTATATATATGGGAGTTTAAACCCCATTAAGGAATGAAATGTGAAATCTATTGTAAAGAAAAGACAGGGATACATATTCCACTGAAACTCAATTGGTTACATTCGATATGAACATCTATGTGATAAGCTGTAATATGTGTAATATAATACACCTAATGCAGCATATGGCATGCTAGATATGACAATAAACATATTTCTTGTGACAACCATAATCAAATGATGAAGCCATTAAATATCATCATGTGGTCTACTGAGGCAGATGGCTCTACCTAGGGATGTGTATGTGTTTATATTGTACAATCCATCAGCAGTGGGTGGGGGGAAGGGCCACTATTGTGTCTAGTTAACGGGAAGCATAACAGTTCGTCATGCTGGGGGAGATTTGTGAACCACGTCAGTTTCCTGACCACAGATCAGTGGTAAGTGACTGGAATGTATCGCCGCTTATATCAGTTATTCACTCCTGTGTTTTATAAAAGTAGTTAATGATATGGTCACAATCTGTTAAGGATAAAAAAAAAAAAAAACAGTATAGAGTAAAGGCTAAAGCAGGGGTGTCAAACTCATTTTAGTTCAGGGGCCACATTCAGCTCAATTTGATCTGAAGTGGGCCGAACCAGTAAAATAATAGCATAAGAATATATAAATAATGTCAACTCCAACCTATTCTCTATGTTTTAGTGAAAAAAGTAAATTTACATTCTGAAAATGTTTACATCTACAAACTATCCTTTCAAACAATGTGAATAACGTGAACAAACTGAACAAATATGTGTAATTTTCACAATATTATGTCTGTTTATCATCTACACATGTACATCTACAAATACACGAAACATTTAGTAACAGGCAGAATCTTGTTAAAATTATACTCATTCCTCTTAAAACATTTCAGGTTGTTCATGTTTGTTCAGGTTATTCAAATTTTTCATTAAATTATGCCTTATTTTAGTGTAAATACATGAAAATATTTACATTTACAAAGAGGAAAAACTTGGAGTTGCCATTATTTATGTTATTATGGTAGTATTTTACTGGTCCTGCCCACTTGAGATTGAATTGGTGGAACCTGAACTTAAAAGGATTGTTAATATCTTAGTGTAATTTTTGGATACCACAAATTTATCCCAAGGGCCGAAGTGGACCCTTTGGCGGGCCGGACTTGACCCCTGGGCTGCATGATTGACACCTGAGGGCTAGAGTTTTATTCAAATATGCTGTAGTATTGCTGAACACAATTCAAAAGTTTTCACCTCCCCTCATCTTACCTCCACTTTTTCCACCACCTGTTTGCCAAAGGAGCACACCTTGGTGGATGAGGTGATAATCATGTTTTCAGAGCTCTCATACTGACTGGAGACACCATAGAAGAAGCTGCTGTCATCCTGCAGGTTTACACTAAGGTCAGCCTAAAGGAAAGAACAAGAACACGCGTCAGGCTCAACAGTTAAACATCAACACACATGTTAGTCTCACCCAAAAGACCCATGATTAAAGAAGTATCCTCCTCATGAAAGACTATATGTGAGGATTTGCTGCACTAAGTGAAGTTGGACGTTAACCTCCTTATCTGCGGACATGTATGTTACACGGCACATGAATCTAAAGTCTCAAGGATATGCAGTAACAGCTTCATAATCTGTAAGAATATGGCACGTTCTACATACTCGCAAATACAAATCTCAAGGAACATGTGCCAGCCTGACAAAGACACATCACCCAGAGTGTTATAGCTCAACAAAGCTTGAGTGTGATTCTCTGTAAAGCCACAAGGCATCTAATGCTCACATCCTCTCTGACTCGTCAAATCCAGCTTCAAGATTCCCAAGATGCCCTCTGTTTTTCTTTGAGTGCATGTTTTGTTGTAGGACAATAATTTAAATTTTGACTGTTTGCTCCATTCTGTTCTAATGCTAAGACTTGAAAACAGGAGGCGAGAACTAATGTTTTATTCTTTACTTTTTTATTAAGTTTTCATATAACGAATGTAGATAAACACATTTGAAAAACAGCTTCCCGGACATCATGAAAACATCTCCAAATGAAGCCAAATGGAGAGAAACAGTTCCAAAACACGTGAAAGTGGTTTGGCAGTGTGCTAAGAAGTAACACTTTTCAAAACATCTGTGTTGTGCACAAAGAGCCAAGTTGGATCAACATGTTCATTGTGATTTAATTTTGTGGTTTGGAATCAGTGTGAAGGTCTGATTTATTTCACTGGCTTATTTCGCTTGTGTCTATGAGATGTGAGTTTATCTACTTCCTTTTAATATTCAGCTTTCACCGTAACCACCGAACAAGTGCACATTGTTTTCATCTTCAGGTCGGTGCAGATTCACCTATCTTTGGTCCTCTCATTATTATAGGGTGGAACTGAAGCAAGTATAATCTGATTTTGGATCAGACTGAGGTGCTGTGTCCTCTGTCAGACAGCTGGGCTGTTTTACCTTTTCCCCTGTCGGGCTCTTGTCTCCTAATGGGCCATTGAGACACCGCTCACCCTTCTCTCATCTCTTCATCACCCTGTTCATCTTCATCCTTAGCTCATGTAATTCCTCTATTTGTCTTCATCCCTGGGGCCTAGTGACCCTCCCCGAACCACCATTCCCTGCTTCCCTAACAGCCTGCGAGGGAATTCATCCAATTACAATCAGCAGCGTGCAATTGGCTGATTAGATCACGGTGGGCAGGCTGGCTGTGTAACAATTTAGCAGAGCCAGCTCAAATCGGATTCCCTCGGCACTTCAAAGGCGTGAGACAATCCGTTAGGACAGGGCCACGGGCGCTAAGGGGGTGACGGGGAAGGTGGGGAGTGAGGCAGGGCAGCCAGCGGCCGACAGAGGGGTTTGCTGGAAATTCAATCTAGAATGCCATAGCTTTGGAGGAGAGCCAGTCGCCTGTCAGCGTCACCATGCCAACCTGGGCCTCAGCACACCCCCGAGTCATGACCTGCCACGTGGCTGTGTCATTGCGGCAACATCAAATATGTTTTTCCAGCCTTTTACGACATCTTAAATAAGGTTACAGTATTTTTCAGATGTCTTAAGGATTTCATTTCACTTATTTTCATGGCCACGAGCATCTCCACTTCTTTTTTCCCATTATGGGTGTTGAAATGCTCAGCTGTTTTGTAGCATTTCTGTGTTTTGTCACGGATACCTTGAGAATCGACGGACCCCCCCCCCCCTTGGGAAACAATAAGATGAACAGACTGAGACAGGACAGTGTTATGAGCCGTTTTCCTCAAGCTGGAGATACATATCATAACTGTTGAGTGTACCGCATTCTGACATGAATCAAGAGAGTAATATTTCACAGATGAGTGACTAGCTGGATAGATGCCACTGAACATTTCCCAATCACTTGTTCACACTATCTGTTAACCTATTTCTATATGTATCTCTATCCCGGTGTTGCTCTATTTTTCTTTATGATATACGACGAGGCCCTTCTTCCCCTCCTTCCTCTAACCCCTGAATAAAATGCCATAGCTGACCAGCTGCTCATCCCAAGGACTGGAGAAAACTCCCTCCAATATGGTGTCACTCACGAATGTCTTTTATCTCTCCATAATATATAATGTGGTAGTCAAATAGAGCATGTGAGAAGATTAATGCCATACATTCCATCTGGTGGAATAAGATTGCAAAAGTTCTCTTTGAACTTGACAGTGACAGTATAACTTCAGCAATTACATATTTTTTTATAGAAACAGACGCACATTTGTAGCTCTTTCATCAAAATTATTTTGCTTGATCTTGACATAGTAAAAACATAAATTAAAGTGCTTGAGTATCTAGATATCAGCCAAAATGTTAGCTAAGTACAGTGCTTCTTTGTGAAAAATGCTTAAAACAGAGCTTCATTGAGACAACAATCAAATCCAGTCTTTCTGTTCAAGACCCCAACAATGTGTGTCAGGTTTTGGACTCTTTGGTTTTTTTGTTTTTTTTTTTTTGGGGGGGGGGGGGGTTGTCTAAAAATAAATGTATGGGGGGCGTAAGGGTTGGATAGTCTAATAGTGCAGGGACAGGTGTCTGGGCTCACATTTCCCCTGGTGAAAAGATCAGACCTGCCACTCTCCCCAAGGCTGCACACGCACGCACACGCACACGCACACGCACACACTACAGTCCCATATACAAACACACACAAACATCAAATAAACCACCAATCAGGTCACTGAAGCAATGACTTTCCATTCACTCTAGCTCTAAATCGTACTTAAGTTCCTTTAACTCCAACGCTTAAGCTATTTCAACACAGTTAACACTGCTAGGCCATTAACAGCCAACAGGTGCTACAAAACATTAACAAGAGAATTCACTGTACTCTCACTTCACCTTCATGACTTGTGGAGGATTAAGTGCTGCTTATATGGTGCACAAAGTAAACTGCACATACAGCAAAGTCTGTAGTAGTGACATGTATCAGTAGAAGTGATTACATTTATTTGAACTGAAGTCAGTTTTAGAGCACTGAAATTAAAATGTGGTTAAAAAAAAATAAAAAAAATAAATAAGTTTACCCAAAACTTGACAAGAAAGAAAGCGCTGTGTGGCCCTTTGTCAAAAAGCTCTTTCAAGCCTCCCTTCTTCTCTGGGAACTTGTCGTAGATCTGTCGGATGTCCACAGATTCCAGATAGGGGTCGCTGTAGCTGGGGTTGGACTGGCCAATGTGTACAAACAAGTGCTTGTTGAACTGGAAAGACAGAACTGCATTTTAGGCGATGAGCAGAGCCAAAAATGACAAATGTCTAGGTTATTCAGCTGTTCTTAAAACTAAGTACATCACTGACAATTTGATATGATGAGACAAATTCCACAGAATATGAATGAATTCAGAAAATGTGAACAAGAAAAGAATGTATTCTGGTATTAACAACATGAGGGATACAAACAATATGAAGGATTGTAAAGCTATATTTAAGTAAATCTACAAACAACTAAGGTGGAAATATTTTTATTCAGAATCATAAAATTCCAAAAATAAGCCTTTAACCTGTTATAAAGACATCTGTCAGCTTATTATTAGGAAGCATCTGGTATAATCAGATGCAGAAGTTTCAGTCACAGTCAGAACACTGGATAACACCATCAAATCCAGTTGATTACCATTTCCTTCAAATCAGAAGAGAAGCAGTTACATTTTTTCGCAATTATTACTTTTCATCAGTGAATTGCCCAAGCAATGTGTATGCCTATGGATTTGCTATGTTTGTAGGAGTCTGTTTACACTGATATGAGCAATGAAAAATAGCCTTAGCCTTGTGCACAAAAGCTGAGTGGCCTTCAGTGAGTTCATGGAGGTAAACACATTGGTCAGCTCTGATCTGTAAGGCTCTACTCTGCTCTCTCATAATGCTTTAAGGACTCGTGATATGTAGTATCTGAATGCTCCCATAGTTCAGACTGAAACAGGGAAGTGAGCCTTCAGTTTTTCTGCCCCCTCTGCCTGGAATATTCTTCAATCGGTGCTGAAAACACCGGAACTCATTTCACTCCATTCATTTAGTTAACTAGGCAGTGACAACTTTAATTGTTTACTGACCTCGACTAAATATTCGCTTTAAAAATGTTGTTATTGGTCTATTGCTTATTGCCCATTGCATTTTAAAAATGTGTCAACTTTTAGGCTATTAAATTGTGTTATTACCAAATTATTAGACAGACAGACAGACAGACAGACTACTTTATTGATCCCTATTGGAGGTTCCGCCAGGGAAATTGAGGTCTCCATAC
>JAQQZY010000024.1:27086548-27101512 GCA_030068375.1 Ostorhinchus rueppellii | reverse complement strand
GCCCCGCGCCCCCCCCCCCCCCCCCCCCACCAAAACTATCAGTGGTGAGACAATAGTAAGGGATCTGAACTAGATTTTGTCAGGACCACAAGAACTCATACAGCATAGCTTTTCTTCCCTACTTCATTTGGCTTGGATGCAGTACAAAAATGCTGCACGTGTATGTTTTAACAGTGAAGAAAACCCTGAGACAGAGGAATGTGAGTAATGTTAACCTCTGAGTAAACTACTTTCAATAAATAAGTAAAATAAACAAATGCGCCACAGGATGCAAAGGATAGGAACTCTACACATCTGAAATGTGCAGTCTTGCCTATCATACAAAAATAAAAAAAAATTGGTTTCTGACTTCTTAAAGGAATATCAATGAAACTTGGCCTTAAACTGAGCAATGACACTATTTCTAACCAAAGTCCATAAAAAAACATACATGATTCCACTGTTACTATCAGTAACATAAGACCTCATGAGGTATTTATTTGAAAAAACACAAGTGTGTATGTGTTTAATTGTTGGACAGACTTATGTCTTTTGCTCTGTTGAAGACTTCTGTGGCTGGCATGAAGCAGCGTGAGTGTATTGACTGGTTGTGATGTGTTTGTTTATAATCTATTGTGGATGTATTACACCTAAGTATGTTAGTTTATTAGTTATTGTCCTGTCTACAGTAATGAACTACTCCGCTTAGGCCACCCCTGTACAGTAAATGAAGAATGAATTAAAATGGAACTCTCTTTAGGCATAATCAAAGTAACACAGTACAGACAGAATTCCTATTATCCAAACCATGTATCATGTTCAAGGTCTTATAGGCCTTACTATCTGCTCTGCTCCAGGCCTGTTCTTTCTTTTGAGGTCAGTCTGAGGTGGACGGGGTCAGTGGAGGCAACCCACAGTGGCCCTTCCAAAGTCAATGCACAGCACACTGTTTTAAATCTGCCCTTCCCTGATGGGTTGCGGTCATCACTGGCTTGGGCTGCACTCTCTCTCTCTCCTTCTCCTTCTCAGTGTCTCTCTCTCAGCCCCGTACATTCCTTACATTCCAATATAGTGACTGATCTGCACCGGGTCCTGCATCTGCTGCTTCAACATCACCCTGTGGGTCCATGTTCTGTTTGTGGAAATGTTCCCCTATGAACAGAATTCATTCTTTTCAACAATGACTAATCATAAGATATTTGGTTCAATTAGAAAAACAGACATTTAAATTACATCTAAATGTATAATTGACAGAATCATTGTCCAACTGCTAAGTAATACTCGGTCAAATTTGGTCAACATGTGTGTGTACACTATAACCTACATTACATATGTTTGTGTATGCAGACTGCCATCCTTTCTGAAGACACATCTGCCATCCATATAGTTTCCTGTGCAGCACATATGCCCCACTGTGTCTGTGCAGGAAAACAAAGGTCACATTTAGGCAGCAGGAATGTCTTGGCTAGGTGTTATTTCCCCTCTAATAGACCCTGGATGCAGCCCACTGAACTCTGAAAACAGCTCTGAGGGACCTGCAGATCACAAGTCTACAGAGATGGACAGAGGTGCAGATGTTTTCATGTGACTAAACAAAAGAATAAGAATTAGAAGTATTCATTTAACCCTTTCATGCATAGTGGTCACTCCAGTGGACAGCTGTTCAAAGGTGTTCTCTTGTATATTTATGGATTTTATTGTTTTAGTTCCATATCAGCTAATACAGTGGAGGCTTATGCATCATCCCAAACACTGTAATTCATACCATTACTGTAACTTTGGTGTTCTAGATAAACCTGATCTGCAGTGACATGCTTGAGTGTAAAAAAAAAGCAGTTTTTTTTTTTTTTATTTGCTTATTATGTCAATGCAGGTATGTTAAAATGTGAGAACACATCATATTAGCAGAATTAAAGATATTTTATTTCATACTTTTCATATTGTATATCAGGAAATATGTGTTTCTTTGCTCGTAATATTAAACACATGGCTTTGTAACTGTAAATAGGTTCTTAAAAAATCAATCACATTGTTTTTTTGTTTTTCCATTCCCAAAAAGGAATAAAAACACTCTTGATTAAAGTTCTCTTTATTCATGCATGAAAGGGTTAAGTAAGAGTAATGCAAGCTTAACATAAAGAAAGTGTACTGTGACCATGAAGCCTTACTGTTTTAACTCCTACAGAATGAGGCCTGGCACTTTATAGTTTTACATTGCTGGAACCTTCAAACATATGTAGGTCAGTTAACTGAGAAATAATGCACCCCCAGACCATCACAGATGCTGAGAGGTGCAGTTATCAGCGTTTCTGCACAGAATTGACAGGTTCAGGTTGGATTTCAAAACACAGCAGCAGACTGTGATAAATGACAAAGGCACTCCCAAGCTCACGGGGCGATATTAATCATGTTAGCATAACAGTCTCTCAGGAAGTGTCTCCTGAGGATTGATGGTCATGCAAATTCTGTCCATGGCCTTTATACACTGAGATTTTCTTAGAATCCTTGAATCTTATAGTAATTGCAAAGACCTACATTACTTTCATTCTTACATTGCTTTCATTGTATATTTATCTATTAAATAAAAAGTTCAAAAGAATTAACAAAATACAAATTTGTATTACTTAGCAAGTTTTTATTGAATTTTAAAAGATTTCAAATTTCCAACTTAATGCTTGGAATTCCAGGAAGAGCAGAGTTTCTAAAGAGGGGCCGTCAAAAGGGGGGCGTTTGTAACGAGAAAGCTGAAACCAAAATGGGGGGGCGTTAATCTGTATAAGTATCAATATCAAGCAGTATGTTATGTCAATGGTGAATTTATGTGCCACCCCCCACAATTCAGTAGCCCCCCTGGTCACGAATTATTTTCCAGGTGGGGGTGGCAAGACGCTCACGATGACAAAAAGGGGTGAAACACTGGTTTAGAGGGAAATGTACAATTCAACAACTAAGAATCAAGTTTACAAAAGCATCTATTTACATATAATAAAATGCTAAAATTGCTGCTATTAGAGTCAGTGCAGTCACAGAGTTAAATACTTTATTTCATACATAGTGCACTCATTCTGTAGGTAGTTTTTAATTATTAGTAGGATTAGTAGGATCAGTAAATTTAAGTGTTGCCATCTCGTCTTCCTGTTCATTAACACACTGTATGCGGCCTAATCTCTGATTACGGGATCTGTCACAGGTGTCATAAAAACACAGCTTCCTGCTGTATAACTCTATCATCAGCATTATAACCAGGTGGACTGAGCCAAATATAAGGTTTGCCAAATGTGAGGTTTACACCTTATTTTTGACAAAGTATAGTATGTCTAGCAGAGGAGTAAATTTAACAGATGTCATGTTATATTAACACAGTTTGTCACATGTCTTCACAATTAAAAAGATTTATACGAAGGAAGTTTGTACAAGGCTCAACATACATTAATTACATAGAAAGATTAACAGACACTTGACCTGTTTGGATCCTTCCACTTCCACCTTCCTGATCTGAGAAGTCTAGATAAAGTGACAGTGACAGCTCTGTTACATGGCTGTCACTACTCACCATGTCTTATTGGTTACACTATGAGACAGAGAGAGGGAGATATAAAGATGGAAAAAGAGTTAAAGATTCCAGGCCTAAATAATCAGCAGGGGTTCCTTGAAAACCTCCAGAGAGAATCAAATCCCATTAGAGCTTGAAGGTTTGTATCTGGACTAAAGGGTAGGAGGGTCATGTTCACCCACAACCCACAAAGAAATACTCTGGCAACGTGGGTGTCCCTCATTAACGTGACACAAACCACCTTTTCATGAATGAGCACAGTGAAATTAAGACTGATATAAGACTTTACAAAGTATTTGTCCTTTCTTTGAGAAATACATATTCTATTATCTATTATCTGAACCATTTTACCTTTAAAAAAAAAAAGACAAAATTCATAAGTCTCTCAGCATTGAACATTAACCATAGAATATAACATATTTTGAAGTAGTTAATTTGACTGATAATATCAAATACTACATTAAGTGTAGTTTCTGACTGCAGTGTAGAGCTGTATTGATTTGTCAGCTCATTGTTGCTTTTTCATAATTCCTTATTTTTCTTGAACGACTTTTTTTTTTCTTTTATCTTGGGCAGTAATATTAATACTTTGGTTTTTCAGCCAAACAATACATTTGATTGACACAGTCTTTAGCCATAAAGACCCAAACATCCAGCAGCGACCAAATCCAGCTGTTTAATACCTGTTGATCCATTAATCCTATCAATAAATGTACATAATTGGTGTAAAATATAGCTTTTCATCTTTTCATGGTCATCCGATAAGACCCGTAGTTACCATAGAAACACTGTCATCTTCTACGGCATTGATTCAGCAGTAAAAACCATGGAGACATGAATGATAGTGGATGGACACACTTTGTTCATGTTCAGTTAAATGATATATTTTACTGAAAAAGTCATTTTTTCTTCCATTTTCTATGTTTTTGATATAATAATCCTCAACTTTAATCTGGGCTTTTATGAACATCTATATGATTAGTACATGAAATGTTGGAAAATACCTGATTTTTTTGCTAGAAAATTGTAAGATAGGGAGGATTATTTTTTAATAAATGGTGACAAATCACTTCAGAAATTTACATTTACATTTACGTTTTATGTATTTGGCAGACGCTTTTAACCAAAGCGACTTACAGGGAAGATTAACAATTAAGCTCTTGCTCTCTGCTTCTTTTGTAAAGCACCTTCAAACAACCAGGGTGGACTAAAGTGCTGTACAGAAGAATGAATAAAAACCAAAACAAAAGAATAAAATACAAGAATAGATTAAAAACATAAAACAGCTTATAATTAAAAACTGTATTGTACAGAAGAATGAAAATGCAAAATGGTAGAATAAAATACAAGCATAGATTAAATAGACATTAAAACAGCCGTACGATTAAAAATAGTAAAAATAAAAATACCAAATAAAACTATAGAATAAACATAATGAAATGTTACATATAAAGGAAAAAAAAAAGTCATTTGGGAACTACCACAAAAGTCGCACTGGACGTTTATCTTTTAAGCTTGGGAAACACCATTTTTCATTGTTTTCTAGCATCTTACAGACCAAACAGTCAGAGAATTAACTGATGAATCAGAAATAAACAATTGTCACATGTCTGCCTTCTATGGACAGAGTACTGGCAGCATTTGAGAATATTCTGAAAAATATCGTGATTATTTTATATTTATCACCTCCTTTCTTAATGCATAGTAGATATTGCAGGAGTCCATGTATTGAAGCAGAAAACAGAGGCATGGTAGTAGAAAGAAAACTCTTTAAAACAGCCCCCAGAGGCTTCTTCAAAGGTCAGCAGATCAAGGTCTCTGGTGAATCTCTCACTTTACTGGCAAAGTTTGTACCTGGGTGAGGACTCGCTGCTGTTTTCCACTGACCTTTACATTACATTCTTAATGAGAATCGCTTGAGATGAAAACATATTTGTATCGCCTGGCAAAAACCGACGTTGGGTTGACACGTTGCACAAACAAGGCTTAAAAGCAACATGATTCAGAGTGGTTATGCTTCATTCAGACAGAAAAACATGCCATTATTGAAGGAAGCTACTGAACTTACTGCAGCTTTTTACAGGAAGTTAGGGGAGTTAAAATGTGAGAAAAGTGCTCCTTTCACAGATGTTGGAAAATCAAGTGTGACAAAACCAAACAGCTGCATAAAACACGGACATACAGTATGATGTCAATACAAGCGCTTCTACGTGTTACTCTCGGGCTTATGAAGACTTTTTTCTTGCTGGAGCTGCGACTACTCTTTTTAGGCATTAAGTTATTAGGCGTTTTTGGGTTTTTTTTGTAATTCTTAATAGACCTAAGTTATATTTCGAGAGAAGAGAAACTGAAATTCAGCATGTAATGGTAAATGATTTGCCTGCACCAACATGTGAATAAGCAAAACAATAAGCATTTGCACTTTTTTTTATGCTTCCAGTACTGACGGCACACATGATTTATCACAACTTGATACAAGTAATAATAAAAATTAAAAAAAATAAAAAAAAGTCTGCATAAGCAGATATTATCAATTGCAAAACCGGCACATCAGTTACTTTCTGGAAGTAAATCTCCTGTGTCACATTCTTCTACTGGGAGCTGTCAGCACTTTGGTTTCCACTGTACTACAAGTTTTAGACAGTTTTTCCATTATTGCAGCATGAGTCCTTTGGTCAGACCACAGGGCACATCTCTTGGAGTGAGCCACACAAGGCAGGAAATGTTTTCCTTGGCAGATGCATGTCGAATTACTGCTGGAGCACACAACCACCACAATATCCATGACACCGTCCCTAATAAGCGAACTAATAGGTCTGTTGAGTAATGAGCATGAGGACCAGGGCTATGCACAACATTATGGGAAAAAATTTGGTGAATGTACGCAGTATATGCGGTAAAAACATTCCATTTAATTGAGGAATTTACAAGGATAGAATGGATAGAGGACAATCCTTACATATTCCTTCTGCTTTGCTGTTCAGAGACTCAATATCATGTTGTTTTGCAGAGAATGACATTCATTCCTGAGATGCAAATTCAATCTAAAATTCAGAGTATGTCGCTCTTGGCCAATAGACACATTATTTTGCCAAGAGTGTGTTTGGTCTACATGTCCATATTTAGCTCTTGCTAGGAGACCAAATAACATTTAGAAAATAATCGTCATCACTTCACCATTTCATGTATGCCTTTAAAGATATTCTCAGCTGATATTTGATTTAGCTACCTGATTTAAGACCAGCCATCAGCACTTTAACAACATTAACAACACTTAAGACCTTCAAAGTGGCTTTGCATTGATTATGGTTGCTTGAATGACTTGAGTTGTTGGCCACTTGTGACCCGAGGGACAGTGATAAAGGGGGAGAGCTGCAGGGGCAATAAGGGCTGATCGGGGCAATGGGGGCAACGTGGGCCACACTCAGGCTCAGTCTTGCCTTCTTTCTCTGTCGTAAACCTGACTTTGCTGTAAGTCTGTCAGGTTGAACTCATGAGCAGCTGGAGGTGAGTTGAAATTCAAATAAACTAAACCGACTGACAGACTGACAGGGTGGAGAGGAGGTTGTTCATAAAGGACAAAAACCAAGAGGGAGTAAGAGACTGATGTGAGGGAGGTAAAGCACAGAAATAGCACTGGAGCGGAGGAGGTAAGCACAAAGACTCATCCTATACCTCCGTGCACACACATAAACATGCACTGTAGACAGGTGTGAGAGCGTTCTGCTGAGCCAGAGGCCATGCAAGACACCAATGCCCACCTTGGTGTTTATTTGTCCACCCCACTCCTCCCCCTCAGGCGCTCAAAGGGTAAACGTCTATTCTGGTTTAGGGTTACAAGCGAGCTGCCTTGAACCCCCAGGCTCCCAAGCACACATGCCATTCCTAGCGGGCCAACGCACTCCCTGGCGCGCATCACCTGCCCCTGACCCCCACAGGGAGGAAGGGGCACCTCAGTGCCTGCCTTGCCAAAAAAACCCGCCACCACCTTTGCCCATTCAGCCCCCCCTCCCCTTCCATGTGGCACAGAATGAGCCACCTGCCCCTCTGCCCTCCGCCCCCAATCCACATCTATTATTACAGGCTTTATAAGGGTTTAAATGCTGATCAGAGGATGGCCATGACCTCAATAGGTGGCTAAGCTAGGCTAGGCTAAGCTAACAGTTAAAGGAGCTGTCTGGCACAGTGACAAAATAAGGTGATGACAGACAGAGCCTGTCTGATAGCATAGCTACCTCAGTCCACCCTGTTTTCCAACGACCGGATCCACTATCAAACAGTCAGGCAGGAGGACACACTCGTCATCTGTTAGTACGCATCTTTCAGCAGGACAAATATTGTGGAGAAATGTCACCTCACATACACGGCACCTGTTTGGCACTGACATTACCAACCGATTCACTGGGAAAAGACCCATAGTTAAATTATATATAGAGCACTGTTAAAAAGTCAAGAGACAATCATTTGTAGGTATGCGTTCAAGTGATATGAATGTTGTTATTATTCTAGAAGTACTGATATTTCTACATTTTTTTTGTCTTTTGAGCACGTGTTTGCAGAAAATGACAGCTGGTCACAACTGATGTGTTTTCAGACTTCAAATAAAGCAAATAAGTTACTTTTTAAGCCACACAATATGTTAAACTCAAACTTTGGTTAAATAACCTTGATTTTCAGCCCTATCTTTCATGCGTCTTGGCCTACTCTTCAACAGTTGTTCACATCGCTCTGGGTTGTTTCATGACACTCCTTCCAAAAATATAAGCAATGCAACTTTGTTTGATGACTTGTGACCATTCATCTTCATCTTAATCGCATTTCAGATGTTTCCAATAGTATTCAGTTCCTGAAATTTGGAGCAATCTCTTAATACTTTCCAGAGTTTTATAATATGATCAGATCAAACAAATCCAGCATTAAATTAAATATGGATATGGTTTAGGAGGTGGATGGACTTATAACTCTTCTTTCTGTCTATAATTGGTTGCTCTATTGTTTTTATCCTAATTTAGGAGATTAAAAAATTAGTGGCTTCTGTAGCAAATGGTGTAGGACCCATAATGACAATACTATTTCATGTAGGACCTTTACTGCATGCCATTTTACTTCAACGCAGGCAACTGCACAACAAAGACAAAAAGAGAAATGGTAGAGTATGCACGCCTGTCTGACACATCATGCCATCATACTGTACACTATGGGTCCAAGTAGGCCTGACAGCTGTACAGGAAACAGGAGTGATGTGAAGCATGAACATGAGGAGTGGTGGTGAATGGGTGTGTGTGTGTTTCGCGGTGGGGGGGAGTATGTGAAACAAATTGTCTGACCATATGAAGTGAAGTTTACTGTGGGAAGTGCGTGGATGTGAAGTGTTTGTTTGTGTTCCACCAAAAAGCAGATGTGCACTGACTCACTGCGGTTCAATATTGTCTTTACGTGACTGAAAGTGAAGGCATGGACAGTATGTGGACAGTCTGTAACTTACTTTTTTTTTTTTTTACTCAAATACATTTTAATAAAACACCAAAAGTAAAACAGCTTTTATACACCGATCATCACTGTCTAACTTGCCCAGTCTCTGTGGCATTTTCTATAAACAGGCATTTATTTCCACTTGTAGACACATGTAAAAATATCAGAAATATAATTACTACAATTAATGATTTCGATTTAAGACAGTCATAACATTTTTAGGATGATTTAAACAGAATTAAATATATTTAAGATGCAGCACGTGTGTTCAGCACAATAAAAACATCATCATCAGTGTTATAGCACTGGATGATTATTTCTGGAAGGATTATTTCTTTTGTTGGTTTTGGTTTAGTGATTTAGTGACAACAAGGTAATTACAGATTATTAGCAGATTTATCATTCATTAACAACTCACTGCACAATTCACTCGACAGATCAGTGAAAACTTTTGCAAAGGCTTGCTAAACCTAATCATAGGTTAATTTTGGAAGAACTTTGGCAGGCACTAAAAATAACAAGAAATGCAACTTTAACGTGTTCTTTTTACTTGTTTATCTTAAGCAGTGTTCACCTTGATAGAAAAGCAAGGAAAATAAATAATAAAATGAATTCCGGTTAAACCAGATATTGAACTCTGTGTCCCACAGTTCATAGGTTATTTTCAGTTAAGCAACAAACACAGGTGAACCTTGTATTTACTTTATCAACCCATGCAAATTAAAGTTTTGGCATCATTTTTACCTTTACTTAAAATATTACACAAAGTTACTATTGATATAGAGGTTACTGATTCAAGCTTATTAATAGATTATTCAGTATTCCTACCATTGTGACTATAATATTTGCATTTCTGATGGAAATGGAGGTGGAGTTCTGGTTCCTTTGTCCAGTAAAGAGATTTATATTATTAACCAGAGCATGTGTCTGATAAAGCGTAATTATACCAAGCTCAAATGTCAGTTTTATTCCCATGATGCTTACTGTATTACAAGGAGGATTATGCACGCAGTACTTTTAGTACAACAAGACTTGTGGTAGGCGTACCGTACATCTTGCCCTCATCAGAGAGGATAATTTTCCTGCGGCCACAGGGTGGGTAGATTGCCAGCGCTTCCTGAAAGCTCTGCTCAATGTCGGGGCTCCACACGCCCTCTGCATCATTTTCCAGGGGTTTGTCGAGTGCATCCCCCAGCTCCTCACTCCCACCCCTGGGGGAGGGAGCCGGCACCCACTCCGCAGACGTGGTGGGAGGAAGGTCACGGGACCACAGAGCTGAGATGGAGAGTCACAAGCAGAGACAGGAGGTGTGGGAAAGAGGAGGAGGCTGTAGGGAGTAGACCGTGGACCTGCCTGTGTGAAATCCACAGGTGTGACAGGGATGGGTCTGGATGCTGCAGGATGGTCCTGGAAGAAATAAGAGATGAATGTCAAGCATAGAATATTTTGGAACTAGAATTAATCCCCAGTTAATTGTTCTGTTTATATTACTGTTAATTCGATAATTAAATTCCCAGACAGATTCCAGATAAAATATTTTTCTGGTTTCTGGGCCACAACTAAAAGATGTTCAAAGATACCCAGAAATCTTCTATTACACATAGTCCAGACAATGAATAGAATAGAATAGAATAGAATAGAATAGAATAGAATAGAATAGAATAGAATAGAATAGAAAAGCCTTTGTTGTCACTGTTCTAGTCCAATCAGTGCTATAATATTAACAAAACACCAGTGCCACAAGAATAAGGTAGAGAGAACATAAATTACAAAGACTAAAAATAAGATAATAAAATAGAAACAAATTTATTAGTTTTACAATTTTACAAGTAACATAAGAATAGAGCTAGGAAGAATAAAAATAAAATGGACAACATCAATATGCAAATTTGCAGTATTAACAGTATGTGACAGTGTACATTTATGAATGATATTAACAGTATCTATTACCCATGAAAGCGGTTATATATATATATATCTGTGAAACAATATGTATCTGTCTATCTATATATGAGCAGTATTAACAAAATGTGTTTTATATATAATCACTTCACTGTGAAGATAATCATCATAATTTTAGACTATGAAAACAACCACTCAAGTTCAAGTCCAAGTATATGTTTTCAGTTATGTTTGGGTTTCATGTGCTAAAGACCTCCAGGAATTTTGCAGACTGTGTGCCTAGAGATTAGCCTCAAAACACCAAATTAACCTGTGCACTTATACAGTGTAACGTAAACATTATAGTAGATGATCGTACCAGTCACACAGCTGCTAATCCTGACTTAGTGAAAGCATCTTAGATCATTAATGAGAATGGGGCTTCTATAAAAAGTGGCATCTACTATTGAGATAACAGCAGAATGACAAAAGACAGAGGAGGGGGCATACGAGGAACCAAAAGTCAACAAATGATAAAAAAAACTTAAGTGAGAGCATCATCTATATACATACGCAAAGAAGGATCATACCAGGATATTAAAGCCATTGGGCTTTTTTGGTCGCTTACTTCTTCATCAGTGCCATAGCTGACTAGTTTAAAACATACCTACAGTCACGGGAAAAAAATATTAGACTACCCTTGTTTTCTTCAATTTCTTGTTCATTTTAATGCCTGGTACAACTAAAGGTACATTTGTTTGAACAAATATACAAAAATAGATCATAAGAGTTTAATTTCAGAGTTGATATCTAGGCATTTTCTATATTTTTTTTTGATGACAACAAAAAAATCACTTCAGCTCTTACGTCATTAGCTATAACATTGTACTGCCAAAAACAGTGCTTTTAAGCCTTCCATCTTTTCTTTTCTGTCTTTGTTAGTCACATGATACACACAGAAGGCAGTAGTTGATTGCATAACCATTGTTTTTGATTACTTTTGATGGTCTAACCATTTTTTCCGTGTCTGTATTTGACTATGGTTTTAATCAAATTGTTCTTTTTAGAATGTGAGTAGAGTTGTCTTACTATTTAAAAGACTGACACTCCATTGACAATTTACAATTTTCACAGTCTGATGGCTGTTAAATCCACAGGGATAAGGATGTTTGACTTGAATAATGTCCATCAACAGATTCATATCCTGTTTTCTGAACTCACAAAGTTGTTTAGGATGTGCACACAGAGCTTATATGTTTGGGTGGAGAGTGTGAGACAGACGTTGGCCCCAGCGCTTCCTCTTGGCGGACGTGCACTAGAAAAATGGAAGTGGGCATGGGTGGTAGGACATGGTGAAGAAAGAGCTTGCAAATTTGTGAGTCAGGACAAACAGTGCTTTGTGTGTGTCATTAGCCATTTTCCTGCCACTGTGGAACTAGGACACCTCCATGTCTAAAAGCGGGCAAAAAGCAAAAGAAAAAGCAGTGACCATTACATCATATAATCCCAACCACAAGCCTGTTATGTGGGGAGGGGATACCAGGTTAAAACACTAAGAGGCAATGATGGGAAATGTGTTACAGTGATCTGGTAAGTGAGTCACTTTTGTATGGAGTGAGTAAGAAGCTCCATCCAGACAAAAGCTCCCCCTCACTCTTCCTTTGAGCCCCCTGATGTTCTACAACACTTCCTGTGAAGCATCCGGCCAGAGTAAAGAAATATGAGCTACTATCACCTAGTAGATATCCAACATACCTGAAATGTGAGATGTTTACAGCTAGAAAACAACATCAGATTATAGGATCAGGGTTACATATAAGACAGTAAGTTATCATTTCAGGTTCATTGCCAACTCCCATGACCTTTTTAATATGAGCCACGGTTCTGCATCATCCGACAGTACATGATTCACTGAATATGGCAAAACCATTCTCCAGCAATTTTTTTCTTCTTTAAAGATTTAACTCATAAATACCAAAACAGCTAGCCTAGAAATCTAGACCATGTAGCGGCAGAAAATATTCTTGCCGAGTTTGTAGTCTAGCATTGCACGGTAGGAGTCCATCATTGATCTGACACAAAGTATGTCGGACCAATCAAAACACTCTATCTGTGGAGTGAGTCGTTGGGGCGGGCTTTGCACAATGACGACAGGGCTGAGGGCGAGATAGCAGAACAACCATAGAGCGCAACGAAGATGGGTGTGACTAATGAACCGCGCTCATTTGAATTGGCTTTTGTCGTCAATTTTGTTAGAGTTAGACTTGGGCTTTTCTTTGAAAGTTGACCAGAAAGAAGCACTCAAGTCATTTGTTTTAAAGAAGGATGGATTTTATGTTTTGTAAACAAGCTACGGTAAAAGTCTAATATACCAGCTGGCTCCGCTTGTAACTCTGAATACGTCACACTGTCGGTTGCTCTGATTGGTCACAGAACTGGCCTATTATGTGCAGGAACAGTTTGAACGACAACAGGTGAATCCACCCAGTGGTCCAGTTCCAGACTATACAGTTCATGTATAGCAGGGGTGGGCAGTCCTGGTCCTTGAGGGCCGGTATCCTGCATGCTTTAGATGTGTCTCTCTTCCAACACACCTGATTCAAATGATGAGCCTATCATCAAGCTCTGCAGAAGCCTGATAATGACTGTCAGATGTGCTGGAAGAGGGAAAAATTTAAAACATGCAGGATACCGGCCCTCGAGGACCAGGATTACCCACCCCTGATGTATAGTTTGGCCTGCCAGGCTACTAAACAGCCACTGGCTACCAAAAGCATCTACTGATCTAAAATGTTTGATACTCATTGATCCACTAAACTAATACACGTTAATAATTGAGATAAAATGCAGTTTTCCATCTTTTCATGGTCATCAGATATAACCCATGTGGACGTTTAGAGTTTCCATAGTGAACCTGGAAACAATGTCATCTTCTACACCAGGGGTCACCAACCCCAACACATCTGATCCAAATAATAAGCCTATTATCAAGGTCTGCAGAAGACTGATAACAGCCGTCAGGTGTGGAAACATCTAAAACATACAGGATAGTAGGACCAGGGTTGATGACCCCTGTTCTACAACATTGATTCATCAGTAAAACCCATGGAGTTTGATCAATGACAGTAGAAGGAGACACTTGTTTTTGTGTTCAGTTATTGATATCTTAGGTGAAAAAGCTCCTTTTTCTTCTGTTTTCTCTCCCTCTGTTATAATAGCCCTCAACTTTAATCTGTGTTTATATGAACATCTGCACGATCAATGAATTAAATACAGGAAAACACATAATTTTCACTGAAAAATGCAAAATTCAGAGGATAATATAATAATAAATGGTGATAAATCACTTAGGAAAGGTGAAATATAAAGAAAAAATCATTTAAGTAGCACTGGGTCTTTATGGGATAATATATGCAATGTCCTGATTAAAATATCTAAAAACAAAACCGCTTGTGTCGTGTATTTTAATTAAATGATTCAAACCTTGTTAAAACTGAAAGAAATCTGTAATTTTATTGATTGAAACAGCAGATTTTATCTGTTGGCCTGTCCTCTTGGCCAGGGTCCTCTTAACAAACATTAGCCTGTAAAATTACTTGCAGCTAATTCAATACAATTAAATGAAATTAAATGAATATATGTTACTGAATGTAATGCGAAGAACACTTACAACAGTACATTCCCTCATTTGTAAACATCATTCTAATGGTGGTGAAAATAACAACTCCTGTGATTCGACATGATTTCACAACATCTTCTACTAAAACGTGTATCATTTTGTACATTCTAAGCTGTAGATTTGGACAAGGATATGGTAATTTTGTGAATATCTTCTGCTGTTAGAAGGCATCACTTTCGATACCTAAACCTTTTCTTCTGACATTTTAGAATCTGCAATTAGTAGGACAATCATAACCTGATTACCACCAGATGAATTGTTACAATTCATCTGGAAGTCCTTCATAAGCCTAGCTCTGCTGAAGCGGGGTTCTCATTCAAACGTTCGCCCTGATTGGAGAAACCACTTGCCTTGTCATTTTGAATGCCGTCCTACTTCAACGAATCACATCGAGAGCAGC
>JAQQZY010000024.1:27069819-27081790 GCA_030068375.1 Ostorhinchus rueppellii | reverse complement strand
GTGTGTGTGTGTGTGTGTGTGTGTGTGTGTGTGTGTGTGTGTGTGTGTGTGTGTGTGTGTGTGTGTGTGTGTGAGTTGTGGATGACTTTTTGGAGAAGATTTGAACTAATCACCTCTGCTTTAAATGCCTGCATGAGGGTGAAGGCTAGATTTAAATTTAAGGTTAGGGTCAGGTTTAGGTTCGACGCTGGTTCATTGGGCAGTGAAGAGGCTCGGCATGCATTTTGTCAATGAGTGTCCTTGCAAAGATACCGAGACATGACTGTTTGTGTACACGTGTGTGTCTGAGTTGGGTGACTGGGGGTAAGTGTGTGCGTCTACTCACAATCTCCACTAATCAGGTCGGGAATGTAAAGGCAGGAAACACAGTCTAAAATAAGGCAGCAGTATGGGATCAGGCCATGCGATGGAAAGTCGTGCTGAGCACCGGGGGAGATGAACGGGTTTGTTTTGTCGGGTTTTTGCTGAGAGCACATGTTCTTTGGCACCAAGTCCCACTGGGCTGCACCAGTGGGAGTCTACACACAAAGTTTACACACACACAAATATGCGTATACAACACAGTCAGATTAGAAGTTAAAGAGTCAAGAGAGAAAATGCAACTCCTTTAACCATATATGGACACCCTGATACCTTAAATAAAGTTTGAAAGTTTAAAATGTACACTTGTACCTGTAGACGTAAACACTGAACATGATATTGGAACTGCTCCAGCAGCATTAATCACTTGCCTTTTATTTTACTGATAATCAATTTATATCAAACAATGATCTGCTTATTGAATTAAAAACACAGTTAATGATCATCTCATTTTCCTACATTCAAAGGTCTTTAATTTATAATAATATACCAAATGATAATGCACAAAACCATCAGAAACTGGGTTACGTTATCCTGCTTTAAAGGTGAATATGGATGTTGTTCAAAAACATGCATAGTGTTGAGGGCATGATATGTGACTTTTGAAGTTGATGTGACTGTGTAGTAAAGACTATAATGGATAGTTGCTTAAAAAGCAGTTCTGATCAATATATACTGAGGTATAACATTTTGCACCTAATATTTTTCATGCTGATGTTGTCTCTGAATAATTAACTAATGAAAACTTCAACAAAAACTTATGTTCAGGCTGAAAAATCATCAATTATATCTAATACATAGAAAAATACCCAGCAGCTGTTTTTATGAACAGTTATTTAAAGCTAAAAAATGACCTTAAAAGTGACAAACGTTAAACCTTAATGTGCTGATTTGCTTCTCATCGTCCCAAGTGACAGCCATAATATCTGCAATAATGTCAACCTCCTGATATGTCCATCAGCAACACACTTAATTAAATACGTCACACTGTAAATGGTTAAAAGAATGCATAACAGTCTTTTCTTGTCTTGATACCAACTCTTGAACAAGAACCCTCAGGCTCGGCTCAGTGTCGATGGAGCCGCTCGGTGACCAGCAGGCAGGTTGTAAGGTGTCCGTATGAGTAAGTGCATGCACAAGAAGCTGAGCAGTCCGGAGACACAGTTTAACTAAAGGTTAAATACACGCACACACACGTACACACACACAAACAGATGTCTATACAAAGCCCACATTTCCAAGTTCTTATATAATGACACCCGGAGAGGACAGAGGGTCGAGACTCGCCTGGCCTACATCAGATCAGTCCCAGATAATCCAAACAGAAAGATCCATCAGCCATGCTGGAATCAATGAACAACACAGTCACACATGCACAGGGCTGTGGGTGCAGAGCGCTGTTGGTAGAAGGGGAGGGGGGGGCACAGTCTTTGTTCTACAAGGCTCATATCTGAGGCATTATTCGTTTCTCTCGTGCGAGCGGAGGAGGAATGACTGCTATGTGGGATGAGTAGAGCAAGAAAAAAAACCCTTCCTCTGCTGCAGTGGAGAGGACCTGTCTCAGGGCAACTCGCACACAAACACACACAAGTCTCGACTTCCAGGGTCGTTCACAAACCTCACACATTTTTTTTCATCCCCTCTAACTTGTTGCGCTGCAGCACACACACCTTGAGGCCTCCACCCACACACACAAAAATTGATAGCGCAAAAAAAATCAACCTCAGAGTTCACTTCACAATATAACTCATCTGTCTGAGACAACGATGAACCCAGAGCCTTGAAAACAAAAGAGGCCGAGGTCTGGAAAAAAAAACACACACAAAAAAAAACCAGACTCCTCCTGCTGTCACAGACCTCAGAGGATTCTTTGACAGGTGCTTTTTGTCCTCCTCCACCCTTCCATTGCACTGTCACCATGCCCCATTCCACCTGTTACCCCTCTGGAAAATACACTCCCCTTAGTTGCCCTGCGGGACACCATAACACGCACACACATACTATATAATACAACTGCACTAGGACACAGAAAATGTAGCAATACATATGTGTGATATCTTCAGCCATCACCAAAATAATTATTCACGTTGAGTAGCTCAGTAGCCATCGCAATCAATTCACAAATATGGAGTTATTAAATGTGAAGTAAAATACAATGTGTGATCCAATGTTCACAAGATGGTTTTTACTATGAACATGCCATGTCCATTTGACCAAGAATTCTTCAAATATGTCTAAAATGAGCGGAATCAAGTGAATAAATCAACAATTAGTTGATAATAAATCTATTTAAACCAAGGTAACTTATCACATTAGATTTTCAAAGGAAAAAGTAAAAGAAAAAAACAAAACAAGAAACAAAACATTCTCTTCTTTTTGATTATCTTGACAATTGGAGCTGCTAGACAGAATGTTGATCATTCTCACCATTTTGTGACCTTTCCCAGTCCAAACAATAAATTAAGAAGACATTCAGCACTTTAAGTCAGTAATAAAAACTATATTTTTGGCAACTATGTACTGCCTTGCAAAACACTAAAGAATTAGAAAGCAAACGCTGTCTTTATAGGACATGTTTCTGTAGCAGTAATACAGTATTTGTGTCTTTACAACATTATTATGTATCCCAAAAACTACAGAATGCACTTAATTTTTATGATATCCAACACATGTCAGTGTGTTGTGAGCAGAAACAAGTAATGTGAATTCTTGCTATTAAAAAGCTAAATTCAAGCAGCCGCAAAATACAGCATTTTACTGATTCAACAGTGAAAACTAGATCCTTAATGTATCACAGCTATTTTTTGCTCAACCTATACAACATTATATCTAAATGGAAAATATTGCAAAACTAGAAAAGCCCTCGGAGAGTGCAGAACTCCGCCAAGGTAGCGTTTGTACTTTCCTCCTCTAGATGGCGCTGAATGGCCTCATAAGCAGCTCAGTGCCATCATGCCCTATCTCCCAATGGAAAAGAAGCCTTCAAAAAAAATTCCTGAATCAAGACGGTGATCCGGATCACCACCAAAATTTAATCAATTGTTCCTCATCTCATTTCTAACAATTCCTGAAAATTTCATCCAAATCCACTTAGAACTTTTCAAGTTATTTTGAACACAAACAGACAACAGATAAACAGATAAACACTGGCAAAAACATCACCTCCTTGGCAGAGGTAAAAATCTAATTTTACAGTTATAGAGCCATGTAAATTGCACTCATGACATAGGATATTATTAATTAAGTTGAAGAGCAGCATGAATAAACCCAGCTACAGTATGAAAACACTGTTTATAAATACTAATAAACTAATTATACTTCTATAACATACTGGAGCGGAATACAGCACTTTGTACATGCAGTACTTTTCATTTTTAAACCTTAAATAGGCCTATTTTTTTGTCAGCAATCCTGAGCATTTACTCCTATCTTTACAAATTAGACTAAATATTTTGGTAAGTGTCATGGGAGATATTGCTAATGGGTTTATACGTAGTTTGGGGCTTACATATTAGACCCTGTATAGTTTAGTCTCTATTTGTTTATGTTCATTTCTGGCAGAATGGTTGTACAATGGTGATACAACCAATATAAAGGTGCTATGGCTAGTTTTTCCTTCTTCTCTAATTTAATGTGATAAATCGCCCATGAAGGGAATTATTTGGTTATGAGTCTGACACTGAATGTAAGGAAGGGGCAGGACTAGATAAGCCTTTGCTTCTTTCTGTCCCTTCTCTAACTGTGTTTACTAGTTGATTCATATGTACACTTATATTAAATTTATGGTATTTTCATTACTTTTTCTGTGATTAATGATCATTGGGTGCATATGTTATTGACTTCTTGATTTTACTGGGGTTTTTTTTAGTTTGTTTTTTTTACTTCGAAGTTTGGGAATAATCAATCAATCAATAAATGACTCTTTTCACTACACACGTTGTGATCTGAGTGTAGTGACATAATTCTGTTAGCCACTTTTGTCTCAAGTCACTTCAAGTCAACACCAACCATCCGCAGCATGACTATGCTAAGTCACCATCTATTTTATTTTTACACCTCTGAACAACTGATACCAAATGATACCTTAGTAAAAATCTTAGAAAATTGCCATCTATCACCTTTACGTTTCTCCATTTAAGCTTTTGTGGCATTAGACCTTGACAGTAAACCTTCTGGAGATAAATTACAGTCAAAATTATTGTTGACAAAAAGGAAATTTTGGGAAAATTTCTGAACTTTTTGTGACCCTGATCAGAATTTATTTACCTGTAGCGCTCAAACAATAAAATCAAGATGATTTCTTAAAAAAAAAGAAAAAAAAAAACAAGCTCAGAGGTGCAGTAATACTTAATGTATGTGTTGCAGAAATATGCAGTATAGCTCTAGTTTTCCTCTAACACCCAGAGGTTATAATAACAAAAGTATAAACAAATAGAGGACAGAGTAATATTACAGAATAGAAATACATTTTAAAAACATTTTGCATATACATTACTTTACATTTTCACACCTTAAATAGGCCTATGTTTAGCTGATAACCCAAAGCTTTTGTTTACTGGTATCTTCACATTGTAGTGTAGCTCTGTTTCTGTTATGCTCACTTCTGTCTCAAGTCACTTCAATTAAACACAAACCATATCTTGGCATAAGACACTCTCAAGATAAATTACAATCAATATTCAACTTTCATCTCATGGTAATAAAAAGGGGATTTGGGGAAATTTCTGAATTTTCCCTGACCTTTACCAAAATATATTCACCTTGCACGCACACAATAAAATAAAGATGCTTACTTTTCACACTAACATCCACTGGTTATAATAATGTGTGTTGGTTTAACCCTTTCATGGATAGTAGACCCTACAGTGGACAGTTATTCAAAGCTGTTCTCTTATATTCATGGGTTTTATTGTTTTAGTTCCATATTAGCAAACACAGTGGACATTTATGCACCATCCCATACACTGACATTCATACCATTACTGTAACTTTACTGTTCTTGATAAGCCTGATCTGCAGTAACATGTTTGAGTGTAAATCAATTTCTAATTATTATTTTTAGGCTGTAATTAACTTTTTTTTTTTTAACAAATAGGTTTTTTTTAAATATCATCTTCATGAAATTAATAATAACTGGTATTAGAGTGTGTTAAACTACGAGAAAATATCTGAGTAGCAGCATTAAGAATGTTTTTATTGCATAGTTTTCCATATCACTTTCTGATATTAGATTTTAAATACATGTTTCTTTGCTTCAACAATTAAATGCACGGTGTCCGACTGAGTGGACATTTTTATAACACCTTCAAAACAAAAACAAAAAACTTGATTGCTTTGTTTTTTTCATGCCTAAAGAGAAATAAAAACACTCAGGAAAAATATATTGGCTAAAGTTTTCATAATTCATGCATGAAAGGGTTAAGTGACAAATACAGGCAGCTAAAAATACTCCTGGCAACACTATATACAAATACAGGATAGAGTAAAAGCCTCTACATGAGAGTAATTCAGCATTTTGTACGTGCACTATCATACACTTTAAGTAGACCTATATTTTGCTGATAAGCCAAAGTGAAATCTTTATATTCTATTGACTTAAACTAACCTAAATGACTGCTTCCACCACACATCTTGCTGTATTCTCAAATAACACATTGTCAAGATGAATTATAATCAATATTCACATTTCACCTCATGTCAAAAGAGAATGTTCCTGACCTTGGCCAGAATTTAGTCACCTGTGGCACTCACGATTAAATCAAGATGATTTGTTCTATGTTTCTTTTTTTTAATATGTGCAGTATACATTTAATTTTCTCCCAACAACCAGTGATTCTAATAATGTGTGAATGTTGAGGCGTGGTGGTAGAAGCTTAAGAAAAACTCAAATACAAGTAAATAAAACTCCTGCTTTCAACACGACACACAATGAAAGGATAGCGCAATATACAGAGTAGTTATACAGCTTTTCATTTTTCTATCATGTGCTCATGCTGAACCTCTTCCACTTTTAACTGTGTTTTTTAACATATTTATTGTGTTATGTATTTCTTTTTATGACTATATGGATTGTTTTACATGTATGTCTTTCTGATTTGGTATTGAACAGGTCACACTTGTGTGTTTTTACCTGTATAAAAAAAGGCTAGATAAAATAAATAAATAAATAAATAAATACACTTTGCTGATCACCCAAAGCATTTATGTACAACTATCTTCATATTGTAGTGACTTAAACGAACATAAATAACTGTTTCCACCACATGTTGCAGTAATCTCAACACATTCTCAAGATAAATTACACCACACGTCAACAAAAAGAGAACTTTCCTTAACCTTGACCAGAATTTATTCATCAATAATGGGACTGACAATTAAATCAAGACGATTTCTTTGGAAAATAAATAAATATATAAGCAGAGATAGGCAGTACACATTTAGTTTTCTCCGAACATCCAGTGATTATAAGAATGTGTGAATGTTAAGGAGTGGTAGTAGAAGCTGAAATGGGGAAAAACTCCAATATAAGCAGATAAAAGTTATGTTCTTAACACTGCAGACACATAAAGGATGGAGTAATATTCAGGGTTTTGTTCATTTTTACACTTTACAACTGCCTTCATATTGTAGTGACTTAAATTAACATAAATAACTGTTTCCACCACATGTTGCAGTAATCTCAACACATTCTCATGATAAATTACACCTCACGTCAACAAAAAGAGAACTTTCCTTAACCTTGATGAGAATTTATTCATCAATAATGGGACTGACAATTAAATCAAGATGATTTCTTTGGAAAATAAATAAATATATAAGCAGAGATAGGCAGTACACATTTAGTTTTCTCCTCACATCCAGTGATTATAAGAATGTGTGAATGTTAAGGAGTGTTGGAAGAAGCTGAAATGGGGAAAAACTCCAATATAAGCAGATAAAAGTTATGTTCTTAACACGACACACAAATAAAGGATGGAGTAATATGCATTGTTTTGTTCATTTTTAACACTTTACAACTATCTTCATATTGTAGTGACTTGAACTAAATGACTGTTTCCACCACACACGTGTTGCAGTATCTGAAATAATTCTGTCAAGTCACTTCAACACACACTTGTTGCTGCAGCAAAAACAACAATGGCTGAATCCTAAGCAGAGGGTTAATAAATACAATGCCTCAGTTTACCGGTGTAACACTTTACCTAGACTAATGTTTGACTGCACGACCGTGACGTTATGGGTTTCTTCAACAACGACAAAAAAAAAAAAAAAAAAAGGCAAGAAAAGTTCCGGCACAGGAAGTCAAACGACACACACCACAACTGGAATTAAAGAAAAAAATGTAGGAATTTGAGCGAAGAAATGTGAGATATTTGAGGAATGTTATCTCCGACAGAATGATTCAGAATGAAAGCGAGAAATACACACTTCACATCTATAATATTCCTCTGAAGTTTACAGTCCAACATAAAAAAAAACAAGCTGAAATAAGAAAATATTAGCCTAATAGTTGAAATAAGAATAATAAAATAGTCATAAGAGCTTACCTGGTGGGACTGGAATAACAGGCAGGCAGGCAGGTGATATATGACAGAAGTGAGGAGTGACTCTAGAAGCTTTTCTTTTTTTTTTTTTTTTTTTTTTGTCTTTGTTTGTTTTCTGCTGCCTCGTCTCCTTCCTGAAGCCGTTTGTTTGAAGCGCGCGACGAGGGCAGGAATTTCAGGAATTAGCCGTGGTATGACATGAAGCCTGGAAAAAGCCAGAGAAAAAGACCAAGGGAGAGAAGGAGGGGAGGGGAGGGGAAAGGAGGGAAAGGGAGGGAGGAAGGAGAGGAGGGGAGGGAGGCAGGTCTGACCGGTCAACACGTAATGACGGAGGGGGGGGAGGAGGAGGAGGAGGAGGAGGAGGAGGAGGAGGAGGAGGAGGAGGGGGCTCCAAAAGGAAAGGAAAGGAAAGGAAAGGGTGGTGAGAGTGGAGTGCAAAGGAAATCTCATCAAGAATAAAACATAAGCCTGGGGAAACTATCACTGCCTGTTTGTGGAAAGGACACATACAAATACATGACACTCTGACATATTAGTATAACCCACTCACTAATCACATGAGTGCTTTATCTGTTTCTGTATCAATATGCTGAAGCCTATAACATTTCTGTACAGATCTATATCTATGTCATCCACTCATAAGGGGTCCACAGTAGTAGCTCTACTCACTAATGGTCTTTCCAGGAACCATGCATGCACTTTTCTACTACACATAAGGCCTCTGCAGGATATAAAATGTGCATTTCATGTCAGTGTTGCAAAGCTTTAAACAGATCCATCAAACCATCCCAGATTATTCAGAGAACACACCCCCGAAACCACACCAGGTGGTTTAACATGACTATATTCTTACACAAGCGATACGTGCATGTTGTGCAACTCATCACAGACACTGAAGGCTAATTGTCTCAGATGTGATTGTGAACTTTGGACTCTGTACAGGAAGCACAGACATTAAGTCATTTACAGAGTCCTCTAGTGGTTATTATATATATTACAAATGTGACACTGAATTCTGCTGGTCATCTAAGGCTGTTTGGAGTTTTTTCCATATGCTTTTAAGGTGACTGATAGCACTCTGAGACTGCAGAACTCTACCAAGGCTGCTAAATTTAACACCACCACAGGCCAGCCTTTGTATATTTCACTTTTGCATTCTGGACAACAACGGCCAAATGATACTTCAGCTGAAATCTGCAAGAATTCTGTGTACAAAATGATCTTAATCTTTCACAATCAAATGTTTTGCAGTAGTAGGTCTTAACACTAAAAATGTTTGTGATAAATTAGACTCAAAATAAAAATTTCACTCCGTGTTAAGTGAATTTGGGGAAATGGATTCAATTGTAGCCACTCACACACACAAAAAAAATTATTTGATAAAAAAAATAAAATTAAATAAATAAATAAGAAAAAAATTTGCCACAGTGGTCAAGTAAGAAATAATCTATAGGTTGCAGCAAGTAAGCAGAAATGTGCAGTATGCATTCAATTTTCTCCTAACATCTGGTGGTTGTAATAATGTGTGCATGCTCAGGAGTAATTAGTTAAACCAGCTGACGGAAAAGCACAGTGAAAATAAAACGTAAGTGAGTATTGGTTACTAATGTTTTACTGTTATGTACAGTGTGCTGTTTTTGGATTCATTTTACTGTTGCATGTGTGTTTATGTTGTGTTTTTGTGCTGCAGACCCTCATTGCAAAACCGTCCTCTTAGAATCATCAATCCTATGAGCTCATTTGCTGATTTTTAAAATAGTTTATTGAGCTTAAGAAGTGACATTTCCTGTCCTCATTTTTCAACTTTTCACAAATGCTGAAATCAATATATTTGCTGAAATGTTGGTAAATAGTATCGCGATAAACTGGCGACTTGTCCAGGGTGTACCCCGCCTTTGCCCTTAAGAAGCTGGGATAGGCTCCTTGTGACCCCCGTGACCCTAGTGAGGATAAAGCGGGTATAGAAGATGAATGAATGAATGAATGTTAGTAAATTATAAATGACTGAGGGGGGCGGGGGGGAATCAGAGTGTTTTCAGAGTGGGGCTTTGCCACATATGTGTTGATAATATCTAGTTAAAATATGGATATATGAATAGATTATTACTATATATAGGACAATATAGAATATTATTTGCACTTATATGTGTACTGTGTATGTGGGTTTTTTTCAGTTTTTATTAATATCTGAGAGTGCTGATACTGATATGATAACTTGTAAATGAGTATTATTTTACTAGTGTATATAGGAATAAGGATGTGTTTTATTATTATTATTATTATTATTATTATCATCATCATCATCATCATTATTATATTCATATAAAATAATAATTGCTATATAGAAATCATAAGGAAGGGAGATCAGGGGTAGGAGTATATATGCTTTTACATCTTCCTACTCCTTTCCAAGTATGTTTCATTTAATTTATTTTTATTTATTTTCTGTTTTCTTTTCTGTACTTATCAATCGTTTATGTATCATTACTGATATTGTGTTGGTAGAGACATAAAGGGAGATTATTTTCAGGTACTTGTACTTTGCTTGAGTATTTCAGTTTAGTCCTGATGATTGATTAGTAATTGATTAGATATATTCCGGCGTTGGTGTTCTACTGGAAACAGTGCCCAGCAGAGCAGCCTTGTGCTGTTTGAAATATTTGAGATACTTTACCTAATTTCTCATCAACTAATTGTTCTCTGTTGCACTGCTATTGTTCTGCAGGTTTATATTTAAAAACCCATTTTCATTGCAATAAATCTGGGCCAGAGGAAGTCAAGTGCAGAGATGGCGCCCTCTGCTGCTGCTTCAGCTTAATCTTAATGTGTTAAACTTGCACTCTACTAAAGATCTACGAATGTTTAATACAGTTGTTGCAATGTTAAACTTTTAAAAAGATTTTTGTATGTTTTAGGTTCTAATAAGGTTTCTAGTTTAAAATTTGTGAGAAACAAAGTGGAAAGACTTGGAATCAGATGTAGGATGAAGTATTTGGCAGTAAAAAAAAGAAAAAACCTTAAAGCATAAATTGTGTTACTGTTTGGCAAAAAATAGAGCATGAGCCTCCTAATCTAATTCAGTTTCAAATCACTTTATTTATAAAGTTCCATTTCATTCTTAATCAAGTTTAAGGCAATCCTAGTTGCTTTTCAGAAACACATTGATAGCGATTGATCTAAGATACATATTATTCTCACACATCATATCAATCCTCTACTGAAACTCAAGTGAGAGACGTATTCACATATGTAACAGTGGCACATAAACCCGACAACCAAAAGTGGTCTACAAACAGTCTGGACTAGACTCTGTTAAATAAAGCCTATTACAAACAAACTACAGGAGATTTCTTTGCACTCATTTGAAGAAAAAAAAGGAGATTATTTTGTCTAAAGAGCATATAAATTAACTTAAAAAGCCTCCTGTGGAAGAAGTTGTACTACTGTATTTATAAAAGCTTTTATAGAAAATACTTGGAATATATAAGAAACTATTGTACAGAATTGGATCTTCACGGATGCAGCTCCTCACAGGTTAACATGCAAAGTCAGAACGGGACAACACTGTTCCTACAGACTTTTCACATCGTTGTGTTGTACAGTAAAACACTAAAAGAACCGATGCTATCCTTAAAACATGAAGACCTTAAGAAGAGAACTGACATTGTTAAGAAGCACAAAGTCTATTATTTTCATTAGATTATGAGGGAATTTTGGTCCACAACTGGAGCAATCCCCAGATTCTTGGAGTCCAGTTTGCTTCAGGGGGCTTTCTTTCATTTAAACCCACTTCATCTGGATTTGGTCGTCATATTTTGGGACCTCCACATCCACAGAAAGTGACCTTATGACTTCCATGCTTGTTTTTCTGACTTTCACAAATGGGGTTCTCACTCTACACATCATTTCTTGGAAAGGAACTTCATCTTGTTTCCTGAAAAGCAATGCAACAGGATCACAGTCAGGTTTTCAGAACTTCCTTTGGGACTAATAGAGTGAGTGAGTGAGTGAGTGAGTGAGTGAGTGAGTGAGTGAGTGAGTGAGTGAGTGAGTGAGTGAGTGAGTGA
>JAQQZY010000024.1:27021918-27040680 GCA_030068375.1 Ostorhinchus rueppellii | reverse complement strand
CCCACGCAGACACGGGGAGAACATGCAAACTCCACACAGAAAGGTCCCAAGGATCGCCCGGGAATCGAACCCGGGTCTCTGTCACTCCTGCATCCTAAATAGCACTGCTCTTCTGCTTTTTGGTAAACCCCCACCACCCCCTTCATCTTGTCCTTGGCTACCTACTGTAGATGTCCCATTTAACTGCGGTGTAGCACTGCCCTCTCTGGTTCTTAAAAGGAAAATCTAACAAAGAATGACAGCTTGGCTTCCAGGGAGGGCTGGTGACAGTCATGCAATAAATATTAAAATATTTGCTGCAAGAATAAAATATGCATTAATCTCACAGAAAGTTGACACCCTGTTTGTGGTGTTAAACTGAGAATAAATGCAGACAAATTAGAAAAAACAAAACAAAAACAAATACATCAGTAGATGGTCTTTGTCACCAGTGGCTGTTTGGGTCTTTATGGGTTAATTTCATCTACTTCATCACTTTGGTTTTATGGTTTAACATCAACCTGCTTAAGGGATGCAGAGGAATACTTCAGCAATTTACACCATGGGGATCTCTTTGCCTAAAAAAATAGCATCGGAATATTCACAAATGCTCACGGCAATGGCTACGATGAAAAGGAGAGCCTAACCAAACAAAAGGGTTTGACACAGCACACTTGAGTGGAGTGAGGCCTCCACATATGGTATGGAATGTAACGGATTCAAGCCAAGCTCCAAACAAGAGCTCAGACCACTGGAGAAAATGAACAATAGATGTACTGCAAAACTGCACGGTTCACATTTTTGGTTTCCCTATAGAGCCCGCTTTATTTGATTGGAACCATCTGAATTTGAATACTACTTAGCAGACTCTTGAAAACTCCGGCATATTCATTGGATTGAAGTGGACATTTAACTTTGCATTTGGAAATTGTTGTTACAAAACGAACTCCTGACAGCTCATGTCTTACAGCTGAGGGCCTTGTGCAATTATTTTTACTGTCATGGCTTAAATTCTTGAAAAAGCAACGGGCCTCTTTGACATGACTCACACTATTCCTCATACATTTCTCCCGTTCTAGCAGAGTTTTGAAAAGGAGGAATGAACTGAGTTAATGTGTACATTCCTCACATCCAACCAATGAGCTCATTCTGTGGGTTATTTCGAAACGGGATGATGTCACCAGTCGTTTTGATTTACAGCAGATGTGGGAGACATTCACCTCAGTATTAGGACTGGGGTGGGGGAGAGTAAAACATGACACAGGCCCAAAACTGGGTAATTCTAACTTCACTTAAAGCGATTTGAGCAATTTGAGTAATTTGTGAATTTAGCTTTGAGGTTGGGAAAAGAAAACATGACTCTATTAGTATGAAATGTGCATGTCATGTGTATTATGCATGCATGCTCTCAGGCTTGAAGAACCTTTAGGGAATACAGGTGTACTGTAAACTTCTTGTCTTACCTGTTACTGCTGTCCCGGGGTTTGTCAGCCCATGCTCGTCTACAAACCCCAGGTGGTGGGCACGTGGGTAAAGGTGGAGGAGGAATCGAGGGCAAAGGGGGCAAATTCCTCTTTCCCTTCCCCGAGCCAGGTCCAGAGACTGGGGTAGTGGGTGGTGTGTGGTGCTGAAAGGTTCTCTGAGGTTTTGGTAGTGGGTTTATAGACGGAGCACCTGGCTCACTGTATACGTTCTCCGGATCCCCCTCTCTCCGCCTCCGTGATCCACCAGATCGAACCACATCAAAAGTCCCAAAAATGGGCTCGTTTGTCCTCTTTTCTGTTTCCTCCTGCTCTTCCTTTGATGGAGGGCAGAAGTAATTTCCTGGAAAGGCCAGTGAAGGTCTGTCAGGAACTCCCTTTGTAGCTTTCTCCAGTTTCTTAATATGAGTTAAAACAGTTTTCTTATCTTGGGGTTGTTCCGTTGGCTTGGACGCTCGAAATCCTCTCTCTAAGATCACTTCTCTGTCCTTATTTGCTGTGCTCTCTGGAGATTTAGGCCTTGAATCCCCCAGCTTTCCAACATTTTCCTTCCCTGAGTCTTGTCTGTCCCAGCTAACAAACCTCTTGCTGTCTGTCCTTTGAACCTCTGATGCCTTGGAGTCCTTTTTCCTTACTGTCTCGGCTTCCTTCTGTGTCGTATTCAGTAGACATGTTCCTGTAGAACCTGGTGTAGCTGGCTCCTTCTTGCCCTCCCATTGTGAGATCTTATCACGGATGCTGGCGGTCTTGACACCTGCTGGACTCTTGTTGTTGTTCAGTTTTCCACACAGCCCATTCTCCATGTTTGGAGGTCGAGGGTCGGTGGTAGTGGAGGATCTCCTTTGGGTCAACATGATGTCAGGAGGACCCAGGCCAAGTGAAGGTGAGGGGGGACGTTTGGGGGGTGCAATGGCGTCCCTCCTGTCTGTGGTTACTGGTGACCCACACACCTCTTGGCGCCGGGGCACCACAGATAACGGAGCCTCTCGGACCTTCAAGCCACAGCACTGGAGCCTATAGGAGACCAGTATTGAAACAGATTACACAAAGATGAATGCCTTTCAGACATGCTACATATAGATGCAAAATCAGCCACCGCAATCAGTTTCAGGTTTGGTAAATCACATTCCATGCACTAAATAAATATTTGCATTTACTCCTTCCAATAATTTTGCACGTTCTGGAAGAAACGTCCATATTGCATAGTTATTGAGAAAAATATGCTAAAAGGATTGTGCAAGTTATTTTGCCCATTTGAGAGATGCAACCCTTGGTGTGTTCTGTTAGTAGATAAGCTTCGATGTATTTTCGCATGTGCAGTCAAGTTTGCACACGTTTTTACACACACAAATCTTTGGTAAATCAGGCCCTTGGTGTGTAAAGGCCAAGAGCAGAAAACACTGCTGAATGCATGTGTCCGATACTGTGAATATAGTCACATGGGTATCGGAGTATTATGCAAAAACCACTACCACAGTTTACTACCGCAGCCAGAACAGCAACCTGAAACTGTATTATGCACAGAGGAAGCTGTATATCAGGAAAAAAACGTCTGAGTTCTCTGGGCCTGAACTCATCTCAGATGGACTGAAACAGTGGAAACATACTGTGGTCAGGCAACTCCACGTTTTGGCTTGTTTAGGGGGAAAAATGAGTATTGGGTTCTTCATGTTGTCTTGTGATGCATCAGATATCACAGAATTACGTTTTTGCATTATTTTAGCATCATCACTGGCAATTTTTTTTGTCTTAGTATTGTTTCAGTCATTCCAGTCACAATTAAATAATATGAAATGATCAACCAGGAACAATGTTAAAACTGCACGCAGTCATAGTTAATCACCTTTCCATTTCTTCAAGTGATATGTAAGTAATGAATTCCAAATAGAATAACAGAATGGAAAAGACATGGCACTACAGTCAGCTCTAATAATTTATTGTTTAATTATCTTAGAAATGCCAGTAGCTTTGAAAATCTGCCACAGAATCAGAACACTTCACAGTTATATCTGAATGATTCTTTGTTTTATGGGGTAAACAGGAATTTTTGTTGAGAGCGAAGACGTCTGTTTGCTGCTTCTGTTCAAGCCATGTGTTGCTCCCAGTAGACGCCTGGGTTATGGCTGTTTGAACTCAGGGTTTGGAGGTCAAAGTTTACAAGCAACGGACACAGCTATTTCTGGAGTGGAGAAAAAAAAGTATACACAGATGAAGGGAGAGAACGATGTGTAGACGTGCATCTTTTCTTTTCTACTGCTGACCCAAAAAAACTCTGTTTTGGCCCAAAGCCCAGTCCTCAAATGACTGGATTTCCAACAAACAGAGGAAATGTGGCCTTGATGGGTGACTTCTGATGGCATTGCTGGATGTGAAAACCAACAGTCATGCAATTTAGAGGAAATCTCGAGGGGAAAATGAGTGATTTAAGTTTCCTTTAAGACCTTTAAAGAAGGACCATAAAGAAGGAAAAAACACTTGATAATATAACTAGGAGAAAAAACTACCAAATAATTCTCCCTCAAATTGCTGTCGGTTTTGCTGGTTGTCACCCAACACACACACACACACACACACCTACACACACACACACACACACACACACACACACACACCATCTACATCCCTTAGTTAAGACAACAGTTTATTAAGCACAAAGCAACCATGGGGAAAAACTAGGTCAAATAGGAACGCCAAGAAAAGGAAGAGGTGGGGGTGGGTCAATGAAGACTCAAATGAAGCAGATGGGGTAGAAAATCAATAGTGTTTGCCTCATGTGCAACAAACTTTTGTGATTAAAAGAGAGTGAAATGAAAGACTTCACCGAAAACTAATCTATCACTCCCGAACAAGGATGGGTGGAGAATAACGACGGGGGTCAATGAGGATGGATGAAGGGACGTGGATACAAACGCATCTGACCGTTTGAGCTGATACCAAACCAATGGATGAGGTATAAGATTGAAATAGGCAACAAAGATGAGAAAACTATCTTCTTTTTTCCCGTTAGAAAACCATTTACCTTCTGAGGACTGGTAAGGAACACAGAAAACCATCAAAACAACAGACACTTAAACCTTCTTCTAGACAGTCCTGCTTATTGGCACAAATCAGAATCCCTTCATTATAATCCCAATAGCACCAAAAGGTATTACAAAGATGACAGAAGGGACTGTAGGGTGGTCGCAGGGGCATTAAAGAGTGACAGCAGGGGGGCAGTAACAGTATCCAGATGCCAGATGGCCATCTCTACCCCACTCAGCTCTCTCACCGCTATTGTTATGCAGCTGACCCTAATGGAAAGGGGTGTCTCCAGCTTGCGGGAGAGCTGTACAGAACTTTATGATGGTAAAGAAGGCATTCATGCCCAAAGCTGCATGCCACGGAAAAAACGGTAATGGTATAGAATGTCAAACTAAAAGCGAATTACTACAGGCTGTGCAATCTGGAACATTTTGTACAGTTGGGTGATTTACTTGTTTTGGCATGTCTCCCTGTTTAAGTCTAAGGATCATCATTAAATTATATATTCTAAAGTTACGTTTTGGTTATAAGCTGCACCTTAGGGTCTGAGCTCTGTAGCTTGGCAGAAGCCACTAGCTAAAACTAGAAAATCAGCATATTCTTGTATCATCTTTGCACTTAGGAAAAAGAAATCCTCATATGTAACATACTCTGGTAGATAAGGGATTTCCGTTTTTTGCTGTTGTTTCACAGTTGTTAAGGTAATATCAAGCTGATGTCTAGCTAATAATAAGTTTATCATAGTCACCTACCCGTTGACTGATTGGTAGATACAGTTGTCAGTGTTTGTACAGAGCAGCAGGGCCCTTCCACCGGTCATGGTGCTAGCAGCTGGCATCCTGCACAGTCACACAAAAAGAACAGTCAGTTAATATATTCATATATTCATATATTCTACAAAGGAATGTGTTTAAATACATTTTAATGCAACATCAAAAATTATCATTTCAGCCTGAGGTTGCAATACAGTGTAGATTTAGGCAGATGTACATGTTAAAGCATTAGTCTTTTTAAACCAAATACATGAAGATGATCAAATAGGCAAAGGCTTGGTTGGAGCTTCTTCAAAAAAACTTCTTCCTCAGAACTTCCTTAGGTAAAACCTCTAAATGTAATTATGTAAATGTAAACTGCTAAATCGTACAAAATATCTCAATCGTGTGGGCAGAAAAAAACATTTATGAACTGAGCTGCAGACCTCACAGGCTGATGCATACGTTCCAAATTGCCAATACTTACTTGATTAGTAAATGAATATAACTGAAAACAAAGGTCCATGCATGTGCTATCATTATAAAAACCCCACTCTGTAAAACACAGTAATTAACATTAGTTAGGAGAAATGTTAATGCCAGCTGGAAGATAGAGAGGGCACTAACTCTTTTAGGTTATGACAGTTTTATCATCTTTTCACACTTGGCCAGAAGAGATGTCTGGAACATTTACAGGAAACACACATTTTTATTTCTACACTTCACATTCAAACATCCTTAACGTTTGTGCATCTTCCAGTACTTCACATTCCCCCTGTTCTTTATTATGAACAAACAGTGCCAGTGTGAGTTTGAGGGACATATTTGGCCAATTTGAAGCTATTACTTGATCCATTTGTCAGAGTATAATCAAACCACACAATTTTGGCAAGTAGCAAGAACATCTGCGTAACACTGAATTAAAGCCGCAGATGCACGGTGCTTTGTGACTTCGTCCTTCAGCACCAGAGGCAGAGAGGTCTGGCCTCTATGTAACATTAGCCTGTTTGACACAACACTTCTGTTCCAGGAATATTTCGCTTTTATTACGGAACGACGTCTACATAAATGAAATGGTGGGATCATTTGTACAGTAAACAAACATATCAATGCGACTAGAAAGATGTTGAACTGGGGAGATTCTGAGACCTGTGAGCTGTTGTCACTTTGGGCAGAGGACTGTACCCATGCTAACATTTGTGGAACGGTAAAAGACGGGCAGTAGAGCGGGTTGTCCAGTAACCGAAAGGTTGGCGGTTTGAATCCTGCTCTGTCCTAGTCAGTCAGTTGTGTCCTTGGGCAAGACACTTCACCCTCCTTGCCTCCAGTGTCACTCACACTGTGGTCGGAGGGACCGTAGGCATGAATTGACAGCCATTCTTCCGTCATCCTGCCACCCTGCTGTGGCTACAGATGTAGATTATCATCACTAGAGGGAGAATGTGAGAGTGAATGAATAATGGATCAATAATGTAAAGCACTTTGGGTGAATTAAAAAGTGCTATAAAAATCAAATCCATTATTGTTATTACTCTGGAAAGGTTAGCAATATCACTATGCTCAGGGTATTTCCAATGCACAAGTTATACGTCACATTATACATTGTGTCACTGCCCCTTTGATTCCGGAATGCAGGTCTGCTGTATAAAAGTCCAGCCAGTCTCCCCTCTGTTACTCCTTTGGCTTGGCTGATGAAAAAACTGGGAACACCACCTCACCTTTTTTCTGGGATCTTTGTGTAGAAGTGGTTGTAAAATGTGGTTAACAAAAGAAAGGAGGGCATTTCAGGACCAACTCTACTGCTGGCACATATTCACACAGTTGTCCATCGGTAAATTCAAAGAGACATTCTTTGCCACCCAGATGCAGGCAAACCTAAAACCTCATATAAAAACACACCTACATAGACCTGCACATCCTGCCAAGCAGTTCATACTGCAGACCGACATATGGATGCATGTGTGTGCAACTTCTACCAGATGTGCTGCTGGGATACTTTAGGGTATTCGTAGGCCGTTAAACATTTCCTGAGCAGTGCCTGGCCTAAAACCCCCTCTGTCTCTCTCCCCATAAACCCGGATTAGCTAAGCCTGACACCTCTTACCCCTGCTCCCTGGCAATGTGGGGAATGTGAGTTCAATTCATCCGAATTCCACACATTGTTGTCCAAACTGGCAGTGAGGAAAATCTAGAAAAAAAGCCACAATTTCTCTCGACTATGTCAAGAAGCTGTTCCTTCAGCTAACAACATAATTGGCCCTGTGGGTCCAGTGTTTTGGAATGATGCTGAGACCATCTGATGTTTTCTTCCTGGAGGAAAAGAAAAAAATTTATGCTACAGAAAAGCTGTGGCCTTGCCTGAAAAGTACACTATGTTAAACTGTTTGAAGCTTTGTTTAGAGCTTCATTTATATGCATCTATTGTATTGTCTTTAGCCCCACATCCCCATTGTGGCCCCCAGAGAGGGCTGAGTAGAGGAGGAGGGTTTGTGTCAGCCATCCACTAGCCTGTAGGCCCAAATTATTTTCAGCTGCAAGCTGAGCAGAGGTCACATGTTTGTGGGGAAACATCAGCCATTTTTTTTCCTCCTTCCTCCCCCCACTTGCTTCTTTTTCCAACTAAACCTGATAGAGAAAAAAAAAAAAAAAGAATATAGAAATCAAGAACAGAAAACCTGCATGGGAAGGGGGTGGGGAAGGGGGACTATAAGGAATGTATGGAGTCTCCTACTTTTACATTCTGGACTTGGAGGGGTGTTACATATCACGGTACAAAGAGACAGGGTATATTAAAAAGCAGGCAGAGATCGTGGAGACAGGGCTTGTCAAAACTACAGAGGAAAGTGGATATTGTAAAGAATAATACATGTATATACAGTTGCACTGAACAAACAGCAGGCTGTGATACACTGTGAAAAAACATCCCTGCTAAAAAGAAGCCAAATATTCTCACATACCACTAATTTGTCTTCTACAAAGGAAAAGAATTAAGCAGATTTTGCTTGGCTAGAGTTGTTCAAATTAAAACAAGTCTGCACCTTGAAAATTCTGGCTAAAATCCCTACACTGAGAAGTTTAAGAATTTCATTATTGTCATATTCAGCACCCAGGGAATCACCACAAAGAAAGACTTAATTTGCTGAGTTTTTGTGTGGAAAAAAAAAAACACATGCCTAACCACACTGTAAATGCCTCTGCTTACAAACATAATCCACACATTCATACAGTTTTATTCCTCTGCTAAGGGTAGCTCAGTATTGGCTGGAATCTTTCATGAAGGTGCAGTTGATGGATTTTCTGAATATGAGATTACTTTTCTAATGAAAAACATGCATCACAGGGTTGTTTTTCTTTTCGGACAAAAATAAGAGTCACTTCCCAGAAACAAGGCTTTCTTACTATTTTTTCTCCAATGTTTAAGCTCAAAACACACAGGTCAGTGGAGATCCTAGCGCTGAATAAAATGTGATTTAGGATTTTCACATTCTTCAAACTAAAACAAGCATGCTTCACTGGACCAGTCTCAAACTAGACTCATACATTTCACAAGACAAAGCTTCCAAGCACTTGTCTGAATCTGACAAGACATCTCTTTGCATCTTGTAAAAGCAATAAATTTGACACATTTCCCAGTTTTACAGCGTTCGGTTACTGGGGAAAGTCTTTTTCAGAAGTAGTCATGCCTTTGTCTCCTACAACTATTGGCACCTATTGTTAACCCTGACCCCCAGAGCATGATGGCCACCATAACAATGCTGGGGTTGAGGGAAGCCATCTGCTGAGGCCAATAAAAACATCACGGGAAATGGCAACCCAAAAAACCCTACCTGCCCCGCCCCCTACAACCCCGGCCCTGTGAGGTGTGACGGACTGTGCACACCACGTCGGAGGAAGTGGAAGTGGTATTGTTCACCAGCAGCTGGAGGGATGACTGCTGGGTGGAGGAGACTGCAGCCACAAGTGTGAAGGAATGGTAAAGCCAAAAATAAACATCTAATTTCAGAATTATCAACTGTCTACATCTTAACGTGTTACCTCTCCCATTATGTGCTTGTGGATGAGTGTGTGGAGAGAACCTCAGATTTTGGCCTCAGAATAGTAAACAGAAGGGCTGCACTGTAAACAGCGAACAATCCTAAATGCCTTAAAGCCTTTACAAAACAGAGATAGTCGTAGTTGGGGTCAGATGCAGGACATCAGAGCAAAGCATCAGTTACATAACAAACCCCGAAGGTGATTTCAATCAGCGGATGGACACATGGTATCTGGTCAATACCACTGGGACGAAAATGTTGACATTGTATGATGGGGCTTAATGGCTGGGTCATGTGATGTTGTGAAAATATTAATTAGCAGTGCTTATTTTACAAATGTACTGTGAAATCCACTGAGGGAATTGGTCATGACAGAAATTTATGAAGAATTTGTGCGAATTCTGGCATTCAGTTCCTCCATTCATTATGATTTACTCCATCAACTAACAGGGGTGTAAATACAGCTATGCAAAGAGTAGGAACTTCCATGTCCACGTCTTCAACTTCATCTGAGGAGACTAGGAACGGACGGATTTTGCGTCTCACAAAACTTGTTTATTTTTATAAAATGACAAACCATCACAACCCAACTGACAAAAGCTTATGAGAGGAATGAAGTCACCTCAAAGAGATCACTTGACCTTCCATATAGTATATCTCTAATTTGCACATATTTTCAGTTGCACACTTTTCATATTTTGGACTTTTTTAAGATATGTCTATATTTTATTGGGTTGTTAATTAGATGTAAGTGCACTGTCTCTGGCAGAAACCACCTGCAATTTCGTTGCACAATTGGTGTGATGACAATAAAGCTTATTCTATTCTATTCTATTTGTTAACCCTTTCATGTATAGCGGTCACTACAGTGGACGGCTATTGTCCAGCTGTTCTCTTGTATAGTCATGGGTTTGGTTGTTTTAGTTCCATATCAGCCAACACAGTGGACGCTCATGTATCATCCCATAAACTGCAGTTCATTCCATTACTGTAACTTTGCTGTTCTTGATCAACCTAATCTGCAGTGACATGTTTGAGTATAAATTTGTTAATTGTTATTAAACTGTAATCAACATTTGTTGTTTTTTCCAAATAAAGGTTTTTTTGGGTTTTTTTTTTTTTGCATATTACCTCCTTGAAGTGAATAATAAATAGTATTAGTGTATGTTAAAATGTGAGAAAACATTTGATTAGCAGCATTAAAAGCATTTTTATTGCATAGTTTTCCATACCACTTTCTGATATTAGGTTTTAAACGCATGTTTCTTTGCTTCAAAAATTAAATGCATGATGAATGGACATTTTTGTAACTCCTTGAAAAAACTTGATCGCATTGTTTTTTTTTCCCGCCTAAAGAGGAATAAAAAGGAAAAAATATATTGACTAAAGTTCCATAATTCATGCATGAAAGGGTTAAATCCTAACTTTTGTTTAATGCTTGTATATAGTATAATATATACTTTATAAATGGAAATAAAACATTCCACATCTGGCTCACGTTTTTCTTATCCAATGTCCTTTTTCTTATTAATAAAACCAGCTGTATATTGATCTTTCATGAAAAATTCAATGTTAAAAGAACACTTCTTGTTACAAATATCACAAGAATTTGTGTTCTGACTTTTCCAAATTTTCAGCCCTCCAAAAAGGCCGGACAGGCAGCACACCATGTTATGACTCCTGTTCATCCTTTTCTTTTATTTATTTATTTTTTTACCACGGATCATAAACCAGCGGGCTGTGTTCTCCTGTCAACGGTGAACAGATCAACGGACAGACTGATTAGAATAGGTCACAGCCATATATACAGAGTGTCCCAAAAAAATGTATACACACTTTAAATAATTGTAAACTAAGTGTTTATTATAATTGTATAATTTTCCAAACGTAAAAGGACCACTGTTTTCAAACTGAAAGATCCTTAATTGACGAGATCTTGCCAAACAGGTGCATTGGACGGAGGGGTTTCGTTAAATATCCTCCACATTCACCAGACCTCATGACACTAGACTTTTTTATGGGGATACATAAAACAAAAAGTCTACGCTATGAGACCTGCAACAGTTGCTGAATTGAGAGCAGCCATTGAACACGAATGCATGCAAGTACCAAGGGAACTGTTTCATGATGTGTGCGATTCCATTGCTTCGCGTTGTCATCAGTGTCTGGACTAGAACAGAAGTCAGTTTGAAAACAGGCAGTGAAAAAACAGTAAAATGTTTGTAAATGCTTTTACGTTTGGAAAATGATACAATTACAATAAACACCTAGTTTACAATTAATTGAAGTGTCAGGGTTCTCCTGAGACAATGGGACAACGGCACTGCGCCAGGGTACTGCTAGCTCAGCGCCACTATACTCATTTTCAAATTTTTTCTATTTTCCCCCAGAATTTTTGCTAAAATCTACTGAAATCCATCGTTTTTACAGGGATGCGTTCCATTTTCTAGTGCCATGTTGTCTTTCCTTTGAAATCTCGTAGAGTTGTGTCTATCGCAGTTTCGGTTTCTGTTGGAGGTTTTAGTGCGAGACTTTCTTCTGCCGCTGCCGCCAGGATACTATAAATTTCTGGGGAGAACCCTGAGTGTGTATATACATTTTTTTGGGACACCCTGTATAGCCTAAGACAACCCTGCCTGCTCATAAATATAATTTGCCAAAGTTATTTAACCATTACATAAACATTACTGTTATCAATGAATTAGATAAGAGATATATAAACATTTACAGAAACTTAAAGAAACCAAACAGTTCCTATTTCCAGCAGTGATGCTATCTGGACCCATTTACTTAGTCTTAACAGTTTTGCCATGTTACTTGGAAATCTTAACAATTTGAAAGTTCAGGTCCATCTTCCCCAAGTCTTTAGGAGTGAATTCCAACCATCAGATGGGGCAGGTCATTTACCTCAGAAATAGTCGGTCACATTGGAAATTACCACATGAACTTTAAAATGCTTCACTAAGTTTGTTGTATTTGGCAGAATCCATGCATCTGGCAGAGTGTCTTTGCTTAACTCTGGCTTACATCTGGTGTTGTTAGAAGCACAGTACTGGCAACAAATTGTGCAAAGTTATAATTTTCTTGAAGTATCTTTGATTTTGAGCCGTTTGTGCCCATTAAACTTCAAATATGGCCTTTAGGTGTTAACACTGGATGATAATCAGACATGGTTTTGCTGTTTGGGTTAACTTAGCTTTATCGCACTGTATGTAGGTGGTTCTGTCAGCGTTCAGCTTTATCAGACCTCTTGCTTGTTGTCAGCGAGCTGTTGGCTGACTGCAGCTATAGTGCTCTGGAGGCCTGCCTACTTTTCCCCAACAGCTGCTTCTCATAAAGATTTCATCCTCCCCTCCATAACCGTTCCTCCATCCCTCTGTCAGGCCCTGCAGGAACAGCTCACACCATGACATCATACGCCTTTGCTTGTTCTTCCTCAAACTGCCTTTATTTACCCTCTCCTGTCATTCCCAAATACCTAAAAAGGGCAAAGTCGTACACAGCCCACACTACATTTCACAGTTATCATGACAGAGTTACTCCAAGTGCAGTTTCTATGCTCCGTATGAGTGAAGTTTTAGTTAAAATGGTGGCAGATGAAAACTGTGAGAGAACTCTATACTATAAGAGAAAGAATATTTACATTTTTGTCTTTGTTTTTGAGTTGAGGACCCTTTCCCCAAGAGATGTGACTCACTTTAGCATGTGCCAAAGCCTTGTCTGCAATCAATTTAACGCACCACTGCACATTTAGCAGCTCTTTCTGGAATAGCGAACTTGGCTGGTTTTCCCTCCCTGTCCTTCACTCTTTCTGTCTTTCTTCCTTTCATTCTCTATTTTTCATTCCCTCTCAGGGCTGGAGTTGTGGGGATAAAAACATACTGCAAGCTTCAGAGGAAGGAATGAAGGGTGGAAAAGGAGGAATGGGGGGGTCTGGATTTTAATCCTTAGCTTCTCTGTCAGTTTTCAGTTTTCAGGTCTATGCTCTAAAAATCTGGAACGGAAGATTATTCATGTACAGCCAATTTGTCTCCAGAGCTACAGGGTTGCCAGATCTAACATGAAGCGATATGGGGATTTCACAATGACTGACATGCTTCCTTGACCTGGTAGGCTTTGGCAGGGCTTTTCCTGGTTTATGAAGGAGAAAAGGAAGGGTGGGTGGATGGTAAAAGAAGGGATGTATGGAAAGGAGGAGGGGTCGGGCAAATAAACAATGGAATTTGATCTGATCTCAGCAGTCTCTCCTCTCTTTTTCTCTTTCTGTTTCTGTCTCTGTGTCCTGTTCAGGGCCCCTGCTGCTTTCCCAAGCTGATTTCATAGCAAGGCCTTGGCCATGATCCAAGGAGGCAAACTCTGTGTGTGCATATACAGTATCTGTGCGAGTATCTGCTTGTGCTTGCATTTGACAGCTAGAAAGTGTGTTACAAGCCTTGAAACTTTATGCCACGTTAAACTCTCCCTCACTTTCATCTCTCTAGCTTCTTATTATATCAGACTGAAGATCATATCCATCTCAAGAACATAGGGTTCAGGACTGTATGCAGTAGTAAAGGCCTCTATCAGGTGGCCTTCAAGGCAACAGAGAAACCCTCTTACACACATATAGTTCATATACAAGCCCAGTGTGTTAGTCTTCCTGCCCTGCTGTGTGTGTCCTCTAGCCCCTCTACTTCTCCCCCACGTCCCTCTATTGTTAAGAAAGGATGGATGTGAGACAGTATTTAAACTGGGTTAACCAAAGAACCAGACAGGAACTTAGGAGGTGGGGGGGTACCACAAACAATCAATTTTCCCTTACATTTAGTTCTTATCAATCCATCCTAAATATAACAAGAATCCATTGTTGTATTTCTCGTGCTGCTTATGTAGATAGCATTTCTTGTTATTGTGGTTTATAACTGAGACTTCTGACTGCCTGGTTGTCTAGTGTCTCTATTCCACTGGGAGTTGTAAGAATATAACCTCAAAAAATGAGTAAACACACCCTAATTATAATGGGTTCACAGAGAAAACCACTATGGATGTAATTATGGTGCACAGGCGGGATGCCTCTTTTCTTCTAGGCAAACACTATGAAATGAATAGTTATTTTCCTGTTTGTGTTTGTGGATATCAACAGACAGGAAGCGTGACATAAAGTGTGATGGTCGAGTCCCTGGCTTTGTAACAACAGTGTCGGCGGAGAGCACCAACTGCCACAAGGTCAAAATGGCAGCAAACGGAAGGAAAACTTTAGACAAACTCAGCGTAATCTTCATAAAAGTCCTTCTCCGTCGCTCCACCTGTCAGACTTTACAAATGACCATCCCGTTACAGTTTAACCACAGGCTTTTATTAGGAAAGGTCTCCCTTCCCTTTTGGAGTTTGTGGCTTGCATTCCACATTCCACTGACTGCAAATGGTGCAGCTTGCAAGCTAATGATGCACTTCATCATGATAAATCTGAGGGGGTGTGTTTGACACTGCTGGCATAATAGAAAGTAAAATTACATAAAGTGAAAATGAAGAGTTGATAAAAGAATGGAAAACTATGAAGCGTAGATATTTTTCAAATCTTCTTGATGATTGTTGTATTTTTTTAACCTTAGCTGAACTGAAGTGGCTCAGTTTCGGGCTGGGAGTATCAGAAAAGCTCAGAAAATAGTCGAGGTATTAGAGCTGCAAAGACTATTTGATTAATTGATTGTAAAATATTCTTCTAAGATTTTGAAACTCAATCATAATCAAGTAATTTGTTACAAAAAAAACCCCAAATTCTGTGACTGATGCTTTTTAAATGTCCTACTTTCTTCCTTCTTTTGTGACTGTAAACTGAATATCTTTGGGTTTTGGGTTAAAAATGAGTTCGTCATCTTTAACAACCTTGTTTTCACCATATGAAGACAGCACTTTGGTCCGCTGCAGTTGTTTTAAAGTGGTTTACAAATAAAGTTGGATTGGATTGGATATAATAACTGAGGAGTGAAGAAAAATTAACTGATGATGAAAACAAGTGTATTCAGTATTGATTTGTTACACTACAAACACACAATATCATATCTAATGATACAAGTATGTGATTCATTCATTCCTTCATTCATTCATTCATTCATTCTCACATTCTAGACTTCAGATTTCGGATTGACCAATTAATCTATCAAGATGCATGTCTTGGGATGATGTGAGGAGATAAGAGTACTCGGACAGATCCCGTGCAAACACATAGACAACAGAAAGACCCACACTGACTTGAGCTGGGATGGAACCTGGGACCTTCTACGTGTGCAACAGTTACACAGCACTTCTGTTCAGGGAATATTTCACCTTTATTCCAGAACGTCTGTGTAAATGAAATGGTGAGATGATTTGGTTCCACCTCTGTCACGGCTCTGTAACACCTCTGCGGGTAGTAACAGAGTTGTGATAAAGGTGAAATCACAATTCCAGAACGCTGTGTAAAAGGAAAACCTCTCATTCTGCAACCATTTTGATGGCGTATTGCATGTGTGTCCCCTGCACCAGGGGATTTAAAAATGAGTGCAGGCTTTGCACAGTAAACAAACATATCAATGCAACCAGAAAGATGTTGAGATTCACGAACTGCTGTCACTTTGGATGGAAGACTCTACGGTGAACGGTGAAAAACGGGCCGACTCTGGATGGGTTAGCAACACCGCTATGCTTGGGGTATTTCCAATGTGCAAGTTATACATCACACAATATACTGCACTGTGTCAACGCCCCCTTGATTCTGGAACACCAGTCCACTGTATAAAAGTCCAGCCTGTCTCACCTCTGTTACTCCTATGGGTTGGCTGTGGAAATCGGTCAGTGGTGGTAAAAAGGGATCACCATCTCACCTTTTTCCAAGGATCTCTGCATAAAACTAGCTAACCATTCCACTATCTCGCCACCACTAAGTAGTATACTAAAAAATAGAAATATACGGTAACTGCATGGTATACGTCTTGTTGTAAAGTATATAGGTCAGTTGATTCTCACATAAAATTGCAAATTCCGTAGAAAAAAATTCCTAAAATAGTTTCTTGACAAAAACACAGATAAGCTAGCTCCCTCTTTAAAGTATCTCAAGGAGTTAAACTGCACTGAGTGATGTTGTTTGTTGTGGTGAAACAAACTTAATGTACTGCATCCATTAATTGTGATTTTACATCATAATTTGCACAGGACTACTCTGATGACTTCTTTCAATCTTTTGGAACCGAAACCTTTTCCACTAAATTTGTTAAAACACACAAAAATAATATGAGAATAATATAATATAATATAATATAATCTACTTAGCCAATAATACACATATTTGACATAAAAAATAGTGTTGTCTCATTTCTTCTGTAAAAGGGAATTGAAATTATCCCTTTTTTATATTCTACTCAGCCGTACCTTAATGTTAAAAAGAATAAGTCATAGAATACAGACAATAAAGGCAAAAAAAAAAACCCCAACAACAACCAAACAAAAAAAACCACAAACAAATCTGAGGGTAGATATAGGTAAGTGTTGTGGAGACTCTCTACCCCTGCATCTGGGAGAGGGTGTCTTGTTACATCTCCTGCTGGAGGTGGAGCATGTGTCCTTCAACCCCCTCCACAGACATGTCAATCCCTCCTCACTACCAAAATCTGCCATCAGCAGAGCTCCTGACTCATCCTCGGTCTGCTCCCAATTACTCTGCTGGCTCCTCGGACTGGAGTCGGACGCCAACTCATCCCAGCGCTGCTTTTAAACAGCTCTCGCTTTGGCCTACATGACCCCATCCAACACTGGCCCAGTCAAATCCAAGAATCCACATTTGGTAGAGAAGCAGCTGAAAACCTCACACCAGCTTCATGCCAACCATAAAATATTGAGTTTTGCTAAATGCCTCAATATGTTTCAAACTGAAATGCTTGTGAAATCATTTAACCACATTTTTGATGGTCGAATTAGGGTGAACATAATTTGTAACAGCTCAAAATGGACAATCTGACAGCAGTGCACTATGTATAATTGTAGGTGATAGAGATGAGTAGGCAGGCAGAGACTGTAGTTCTGTCTTAAACTGGTTTGGTGGATTATGCTAATTAGAGAAACAATGAATACTTCTGTCTTTACACATGAATTGAGTTGTTTGGAGCATACTGAGGGTTAAAAGCAGAGTCAAAGCTTCAGCAGGCAATATCTTTTTGGTGTTCATTCCATAATAACCCCGCAGTGTGTTGTATTTCAAGAGTTCTCACAGAAGCAACATGGCAGCTCCTATAAACATGACATTTCAGATTAACTTAGGCCATGAAACAATATTGCAATGTCAGTCTTATATCTATGCATAAGGGAGAGAGGGGGGGGGGGGGGCAGCACATTCACTTCTGTAATTTTTTCCAATGATTTATACCTCCTGGATCTTTAAAACTTGAATTGGGTTAGTGTTTGTAAATGATCCAGGTTCTTATTTGAAAGCCACATCAATGGGAGATTTCCATTTCTTTGTGGTGATCAGCCAAGTTCCTCTGAATCTAAAAAGTCATCTATATCCACCGAGTTTCTTTCCAGAGACAAACTGGTGCGCACCAATAGCTCATTTGGCTGTAAGAGACAGGACCATGGTGTTGATGCACCTGCGGTTGGAGCACTGTGGTTGCAAGTTGCATAAATCACCGCTGACAGAGTAAGTAAGGCTATTGACAGAGAGGTTCCCCACACAAAAGAAGCCATGGAATTCATTTTGGCAACAGGCCTAGCTGTTTGGCAGGCAGTGGTGAGGTTCAGTGTGTAATTTTCAAGAGCCACAGGTAATGCAGCAGGTGATATACACAGACCTTCTGTCGTCTGCAACCACAGTGGTGTTTTGTTTCACTGTGCCCAATAAACGCAGGAGACAGACATCACATTTCTTACACCTCAGACAATGCCAATGTCTTGCTGTTAACAACATTTAACCCTTTATCGGACAAGTGACCGACTATTTTTGGTCATTTCTGCATACATTACAAGACAATGACTGTAATACTAAAGGCTTAAGACACACCAACCAGATTTTTGGATGTCAGATGTCGTCAAGTAGTCTGCTGAGGTAGGTGACATGAGGCTGGTGTGTTCTGTCGTTAACGCCGTCACCTGTCTTTTTCGGCTGACTCGACGTGTAAATCAGCCACTACCAGTCGTTCAGTGGAGGGATAGCCCTTGACTAGTGAATCAGTGAACAAGAAGTTTACATGAAAACAGCCCTGCTAAGGTACTTCATACTATTATTGTCTTCTATAATAGGCCATTCACTGCTCATATTGTATCTGAATGAGTACCAGTCAGTGTTGCTTATGGACTTCATTCATTCCATGAAGTGAACACTATTAGCATTGTTAGCATAGTGCAATTTCTCCATAGGCCTCGTCAACATGAATTAGATGCAGCGTTTTTTTCTAAACCGTCTCAAAAAGATGTTACGTAAAAATGGAAACATTTCAGTAAAAATCTGCGTCAGCATGGAGACGAATCGCTTGCTGAAGACGATGC
>JAQQZY010000024.1:27006466-27020066 GCA_030068375.1 Ostorhinchus rueppellii | reverse complement strand
TCTCAACTATAAGACGGCAGAATACCAGGAGAATGTGGACTGGGAGGCTGCCGTTTATTCCGGTCATGTGGACATGAAGTGTTAGGCTATTCTGGTCATGTGGTCATGACGTAGGTGTGAACACACGATTTACCCGTCCAGATGAATGCGGAAACGGCACTGCCACCAGATCGTCCCACTCTGGGACCCGTATTCCAAAAATATTGTATTGTAATACCATTTCCACCGTTTCCATTTTGACCAAAGGCCAATCCGCTAAGATTCGGAGACGAATTCGCGCGAATCCATATCAGTGGGGACGGGGTCTTAGTTTTTGCCTGCGACATCTTTCTTCTTTCACAAGAAGAAGCCTGAAAGCTGACAACACCCGTATCTTCTCATTACTAGCCATCTGTTCAATAACTACAACAGCAACAACCACCCTTCTGGACTACTCAACACTCTCTACTGACCAACAATGAGTGACAACAGCGAGCTCTGTGTTTTGGTCTAGAGAGATGTTCCATCATTTTCCACTTTTATATCTTGCGCAAGTGCATCATGTACACTCAAGTTGGTAGTCGATTTAGTGCGTTCTTCACACTTTTTTGACCATGTCAGGGAGATGGGAGCTGACTGATCAGTCGGGTTACCTTTTCTGGCAACGTTCGGTAGTTGGATTGGTGTGTCTTCACCTTTACAGTGAGAACAGTGAGGGAACAAGCTCAGGTCCAATGTGATCTATAGGGTCTGTAAGGTCCACCTGTGCATGAACAATGAGTGGACCTGCTTTGTTAGGTACCATGAAGTAATGGTACTAATGTAAGGAATGATGTTCAAAGGGTGAATGTGGATGTGGACAGGGGTCTGGATCAGCACTTATGTTGTTCTAATGTTCTTATGTTTAAATACATGTTGCATTCACATTATGAGTGTTTTCCTTCTGGTTTTTAAATCTACTTTTTAGATTTTTTTTCCCCACTTATGGGCAAGGAATCAAATTTTGGTAACTTCACTGACTTTGATTTTCTACATGACGATACAACATTTTGAAAAATTTCACAAAAGACATAATGTCTTATGTCCTCCAATGACACACTATGGTTGAAATTTGGGAATTTCAAAGTATTTCTGTGAATCCCCAATAAAGGGTTACAGGGCTTAAATTTACAGACACGTGAGGATGTGTGGAGGCTCTGTCTATCTAGTGAATAGTAAGTATATATATTACGTTGTGCTGTCATACAGTATGGGCGTTTTTAGCTTAATGGTTAAACCTTTCCGCTCCGTAACAGGATCGACTGTATTGAATATGCAGCAGTCATCGGGCCTGCAGATCCTTTCAACAATAAACTGACTTCTATAGCACACTAACATTATTCTCTGCGTTCCAGATCATATTTCTCCTTCAAGCCACAGTTTCTGAGCTGCTCCAGTGCCAATATCCTTTCTACTTCTTCTTCTTCCTGTTTTTCCGTCTTCACATTTTGAGGGTTTTTGCTGGAGAATTCCCATCAGAGCTTCCCCGTCCCATCCCTGCTCTCCTGCATGCCTGCACAGAAACATATTTTTATAATTCACCCGCTGATCCCCAGGGGAGCCGACGAGGCGAGAGCTTGGGAAAGTGCTCTTCCGGAGTGTAAACTCAAGAGTCACAGACATTTTTGACCTCCACACACCCTGTGACCGACGAATGCGAGTATGAGCTAAGACTGCCAGTGGCCAAAAAAAATGAGTGAAATGGAGATGGGTGTTTAGCGTCACTGAAGCAAACAAAAAAAACATACTCAAATATGTACATTTCTACAATCATCTCCTTAGGAAACTTAAGTTTGGAGTTTTTGTTTCAAATTTTGACAAAGAAGTAGCTATTTTTGCAGTAGCTGTTTGTAATGGGATTAAGAAAAGTAAATATTTAAACAAATACCAAAGAATATTCAAGTGGCACGCAGATGAGGATCAGTAAATAAAGACTTAAAACTACACTTGAGCATAAAAAAGGGTATGGTATTTTAGCACCATCACACTCGAGACAGAGAAAAAGAAAACAACTACTTTCTCAGCTCTAGGACCCAACAAGATAGTGTTTAGATCTGATTTGGAATGATCAAAGCTCCTCTGAGTCTGCAGCGTGTCTGGTGTATCTACTCATTAAGTTGTTACACTTCGAAATCTCCAGACATTGTTTTAATTCTTATTATAGAGCAAATCCCAACTGACAGATAAACATTTTTAGTCACAGCTAGAAGGAGAAGAAGATAACGAAGAACATCTTTTTTTTCCGAAATAAATGTGGTAAATATGGTCTATCACCTAGCCGAGCTAACACAGCACGTTGTAACCTTTTTCCATTTTACTTGGAAGGATCATCATATCATGGCAAGCCTAAATAAATGAGATGTTCACCCACATTAGAGTTCCACTTTGAACCCAGATGTTCCAGATGGCAGTCTCCACATAAAAGTCTTTTAACCAAGCCAAACGGTAAATGTATGTTTTCATACAAGTGCAATATGTCAGTGGATGATATGTGTATGCATGTGTACGTTTCTTCATTTGTTTGTGAACTCTTACTCTGTTTCAAAGTCTGTGTATGAATCAGCCTGAGCACGTCTTTCTGGATGAATGTGTTTGTGTGTGTTCTGGAGGCCGGTGTGGATGTTTGCCACTGCCACACACTGCCAGTGGACACAAAAGCCAAATCCACACTAAGCTGGCAAAACCGGGCCTGTAAATGGTCTTTAGCAGCATCACTTTTCCATCATTATTTTCCTCAGCCCACATCTAACAACCTGCAATCACACTAGAACGAACTTCTATTTTGTACATCACAGCACTTTTACTTTATTTTGTAATTTTTAAAAATAAAACTAAGATGGACTCATCTAGGGTGTACCCCGCCTTCACTCATAAGTAGCTGGGATAGGCTCCAGCGACCCCCGTAACCCTAGTGAGGATAAAGCGGGTTCAGAAAATGAATGAATGAAAACTAAGATGCTTAAATAAGAAACACATGCTTTTCACAGCAATAGTTTTCAAATGACACGCTGCGAATGAGTGTCCTGTACTGTCTCTGAGTCAATGAGCACTGTATAGTTTAGAATGTAAAAAAAACTATGGCCTACATCCAACTGAATGTACGCAACCTGTTTCCAGTGTGATGGTATGCATTATCCATGCATGTGTGTACTGATGTGACTCTGTCAAATAGAGAATTATGGGTATCTAATGTGGAATGCATTGTCTGTACATCTATGTGTGTATGTGAGGAGGGGGTCAGGGGTGTTTTTGATCATGGCTAAACTCATGGCCATCTACCAACATCACAGACAATAACCCCACCACATCTCTGCAACAAGAGGAATTCTTTCACCATCACCACAGGACACATTCTTTTTGAGCACATCGCCGTGGTAACAACTGCAGTTCAGGGACAGCAGGAGACTGACCCGGTGGGGTCCTTAAGATGCAGGCCGCCCTGCCGAGTGCCTGTCAAAAGCTAGTTCCTGTAAGAGGAGGGGTTGTTGGGCTGTAACCTCCTAATGCCCTGCTGTCACTTTTCTGAACAGAAAACAATAGAGGAGACAGATGTGTCACTGGCTGTATCTGCTGACACACAAAAAGACAACGACGAGAAACAAACACTGAAGAGACACTTTGTTTTCAAGCCACAGAAGAAAATATATTCAAATACAGCGAAATGATGAAACTTGGAACATAATACACATAATAACACGACAGACACACACATATTGCACATAGACATTACACACTGACATTTCTGCCTGCAAACACAGTAATGCATATTTAACTGCAGCTATTGTACAGCTAACAGTGTATTTTAATGTAAAACAGATGTCTAATCCTTAAGTTAACTTGTTAATTGAGCCCATTGGCTCAATATGAAGTTAAATACTTTTCCTGGATGAATGTACACTCATGTGACTCATACTGATCATCAGGACCAATTTCTCCACTTCAGATGCTTCCAAACAAATACGCTGATTCAGTTCTGGAAGATAACAGGCTTGTCACGATATTCAACATCTGGTGTGAGGAGTTTTTTCTCCCTCTAACAAAAGTATTCATACTGATGAGACATTGCCTTAACCACATGTTTATTGTCAGTGCGTAAATGCAAAAGGGCATTAGTCAGAGAGTAAGAAAGCTATTAATTTGAATGAATCAATAGTTTGGAAAGAAAAAAGAAGAAAATGAATCAGTGAAACAGGAAAAAGAGTAAGAATACTTGGAGAATGAATGAGCATGTGTCCATTTCATGTAAAATGAGTCACTGACAGAAGAAGACAGCAGCATATTCTGAGTAAAGGCCACAAATACCCACTTTCTACCACGGTGCACATTGTGCTAAACAGCAGTCAGACAGACAGTTAGCCTCTACCCCCAACTCAGAATGTAAACAACTGACTCAATTTGACAGACAACTGTGTGTTATAGTAACACACAGAGCACACACAATGGCTCCACACCAGAGCCCTTTACAAGATTGTAGCCCACTTATTACAACCATGCTGACTAGCAGACAGACAGTCCCTGTCTCTTTATCTCTGGCTCTGTAAACCTTCCCTGCCCTCTCCTGAGCGCCAGGGAGTCAGCCAGTTGCAATTTAATAAACTCTTAACCATACCCAGTTAAGTAAATACAACAGCAAGACAGTCAGAAACAGGAGGCAGCACAGAAAAGTTGTTTTTCTCCAAATGACCTGCTTAAACTGTTCATTTAGGACAATACTGAACATAGCATTACACAGAATCTGTTAGGTATTTGTGCTCTTGCAATCAAGATAATGAAATCAAATGTTTCATTGCTACATGTTCAAGGATTCTGTTTTGCTCTTAGATTTAATGATTACCCCAAAGCCGGCCTATAGAGACAGATTATGTTGGCTGATAGATAACCATCTAGCAAAAGGTCAGTAATTAAGGGACATAGCGGACATTCCTAATGCACTGTGGTATGACATTTGACAGAACATCCATTATCTCACTTGAGAAGATATAGTCATTTAGACTGCCCTAACACACTCATATATATGCAGTCCAAGCACTTTACAGGATACAGTTTGTGTGTGTCTGTGTGTGAGACAATGGATTTCCAAAGGACTTAAAGCCTAAAGGACAGTAGTTGGTTAATTTGGAAAAGTGACAAATGTCTTTATGGTATTAATGAAACTGAATTACTTACATATTCTCTGCTGACATGCAGGTTGCATAGCCTATTTGGACAGTGCTCTTTTCCCTCAGTAACGCAGGTATTATAGAATTAACAGTTTGCAGTGTGGCTGAAATCTTTTGTCCATGTTTCCAGCCCTGCCTGCCTCCTTAAGACAATACATGCACCAGGACTCTGCATGAAGAGGTGCCTTTGTTCAGGGTAAAGAAGGCTCATCTCACTTCAAACTGTTTTTCTCTCTCTCCTTTCTCAACACGCTGGATTGGAATGTGATGGTTTTAGCACACACTGTGACTCTTATCCAGATGATCGCCATACCATGCACACTTTGTTTTCATTTACTGTGAATAAGCTGACAAGCGTTGACATCCATTGAATGAGAGAGTGTGTGTGAGAGCTCACGTGTGCACAGATATTTCAGTGGGTCTCCTGTGGGCAGCAGTCACGGACCTGGTGCAGACAGTATGACAAGCGCTACTTATGAGCACTCAGCCAATGGAGCCAAAGCAGCTCTGAATTAAATACACCTCATATAAACACAGACAAAACTTCATTGACACTTTCGCAGAAGCAAGAGTGTGCATTTCACTTGTACAGAGAATAATCAGATAGGCTAACCAGATGCACATGCAGGGTGGATCATCTTGCATGGGGCAACACTAAGAATGACTGACCATGGCTCTGTGGTTCATTTCTATTCAGCATTAAAAGTATATATGAGCAAAGATATCACAACTTTGAACAAGAACAGTTTTCTCAGTTTCTTCACATTACCTTTCTGAGCTGGGTGAGCCCTGGTGAAGTACTCCTTAAGTAGTTTCTCATTTTGCGTAAACTGAGCCCAAAAATGACAGCATCCACTTGCACGGTTCCTTTACATCAGTGTATTTTGCCTTTTTGTTCTTCTCTCCCTCTTCTTCAGTTTGGTCACCCCTACCCCTGCCTCCGACTTCTCTCACTCTGCATAGCCCCTGTCTGTACCTCCCATACACCCAAAGAGAGACCCAGAGTACAGCTCCAAGCACACACACAAAAAAGTTTGAAAATGGCACAAAGTCAGGGAAATCCCTCCTCCTGTCCAGCCTCCGGGCTAAAATGTTTACAACTCTTTCTCCTCTCTCAGTTCCCAAACAGTCACACAGTCTAACTTCTATCTCTCACAGTGACGCTAGCTCCTTTTCTTTCTCTTTCCTCTGCTAAAACTTTTCCCACCCCTCGTTCCCTAATGCCACCCCCTCTCTCCTTCTCGTTCTCTCTCTCTCTCTCTCTCTCTCTCTCTCTCTCTCTCTCTCTCTCTCTCTCCTCCCTCTCCATTTTCCATCATCACCCTCCTCTCACCCCTCCTCCCACCCACCTACACCCCCCACTGCTGAACTAATCTGCAGCTGGCCGGGTGATTGGAGCCCTAGTTGCCGGGGAAACCGTGTGTCCTGATCAAAAAAAAAAAAAAAGGAATGAAGCAGGAAGGGGCAAAGCTGAGTGCAACTGAATACATAAATAACAGCCTCCTCTGGGATCCAATTAAAGAAGCTCAAGGGCCGGTCTTCCTCTCGCAGTCAGGGAACACCATGTGCATCTATTTTATCTCTTCAGGACTTTGTTTACTGGTTCACATGTGCCAGACAACAGCAACAACAACTTCTACCCCAAAAAAACCAACAACAACAAAAAAACCTGCAGTAGAATCGGTGTGCTCTGAATGTGGCATTTAGTGACCCTGAGTCTTTTCAGACAGAAAACAGTTTGGCAGCATTTGACTTTTATTTCCACTGACCTTAGCTCAGTGAAAGAATACAAACTAAGGAGTCCTGCTCACCATCAGGAACAGAGTTGCCAAATAAATCAGCATTACCGTGAAAAGAGTGGAAAGAGAAAGTGAGAGTGCAGGAAACAAGACTGGACATGAATAATGATGACCGGTATGATAAATAATTAACCTGTTTCACCCCAAGTAACCTAACAACAAGCGAATGCCACACAGGAATCAGGATTCTTTATCATGAATATATTTAATTACCTAGACAAGAGATGAAAATCACATCTTAGACTTTCAATAAAAATGACAACTGAGTATAAACCTCACTGCTATAGAAACTATAGCGTACTGAAGTTACATACTGAATATTTGTTCATATTTGGCAAGACATACTGCTCCAAACCTGGAACCTTTGTAACTTAAAGCTAACCAATAGACACACACAGTTGCAAAAAATAAAAAACAAAAATTAGCCCACCTTTGTTTTCTTCAGTTTCTTGTTCATTTTAATGCCTTTAATGCCATTAGTTTGGATAAATATAATGATAATAACAAAAATAGCTCATGAGAATTTAATTTCAGAGCTGATATCTAACCATTTTCCATGATTTCTTGATAAGAACCAAAATCACTTTTTAGGCATTCCATGTTTTCTTTTCTGTCTGTTTTAGTCACGATACACAAAGGAATTAGAACTTGATTGCATAACCATTGTTTGTCATAACTTTTGATGGTTTAATATTTTATTCTGCAATTGGAAATTAGCTTAAAAACAAACTTTAACGAAAAAAAGTTTTGCAAACTATACTTATGTACAGCATTTGAGTTGAATTCTGTTTTCTAAGGCAATGTGAAGGGGCCTTTGCTGTATTCCCACACTGATTTTACTATTTTATTTTATTTTTACTTCATAAAGTGTCTAACAGCAGCACCTCAACAGAGCATCTATCCTTCTGACCTCTGAGCCCAAACCCTGACCTCGCCTTTGAAATGCAAGGGAGATCTAAAAAGCCTGGCTTGTCTGTCAATAGCTTTGGGGGGGACCCAGGGAGAGAGGTGGGGGCTAGTAACATCTGCTTGGCGTTTATCCCACCTTATTGTGTTGCTGAGTCCCCTCTAAGCCTAGAGCTGAGGTCCTGGGAGTGCACAGAGCCCACTGTCCGGGACACACACACCATGACTGGGAACATGGCTGGGACAAGTTCTCAGTCCATGACAGTGCGTGCAGGACATCTGTTTTGAGTGAAGGACATGACAATGAACTCACACCTGGAGTGTGCGTTACTCCCTGCCAACTCTTCTTACATGACCCAGAGTTTGTCTGGCAAAATAACATTACAAAAAACACACTCACTAGACAGCCTATGCACATTTCATGTTACAGAAACAATGAAATATCCCCAAAAATGCCCAACACCAAGCCAGGTATTTCCAATTACCCTATCAGATAAGACCTCAGGTTGAAGTGGGCGGAGCCATACCGGTATCACACTCATTCCTATGGGCAAAATGTAAACAATCCGCCCTTAAATGTGTAGAGTAAAGAAAGGGAAACCGTCAGGGGGAATGGAAGTCATGTACATGGAAGAACAGGATGTTTTATCAGCTAAATTAAACAGAATCCCCTGTATTAGTTTAACACTTGCGTAAATATGACCAATCAGGTCTAAGTTTAAGTATAGTTCAAGGTTTTCAGTTTAAGAATAGCTGTAAAAGAGCCAAAGGTTAATAGGTGACAACATCTGCCTTCATACAAGCAAAACAAACAAACAAACAAAAAACTCCTTATGTATATGTCTTTTCTTGCCTTGCTGGTTTTAAAGTCAAACAGGGGATGACAATCTGAGTGATTTGTCTCCCTCTGTTGGACACCAAACACCTCTGCAGATTTGGTTTGGGAAATAGTATTCAGGAGCTGAATATATTATTCGATGAGTATTCTGTGTTTTGGCTTTAGTAAAAAGAAAAAAAAATCTGCAACAGATTTTTATCACATATACTGTGTGACGAAAAAAAATAATCCACTTACTTCCTGTGCTGTCAGGTGAGGCGAGGAATTCCCAAAATGTGATGTTTACCAAGGAGAAAGCTAGAAACATCGTTTTTTTCTCTAATACATTCTAATAACTCGTTCATGGGTACATAAAACACTACTTTAATTAACACCGACATAAAAAACAAAACGTCAGCGAAAGTTTTTGGTAATTTTTTTTCCTGGTGTGGCGCCTTTAAGACGAAACCACGTGATCACGTCAGTGCCACGTCACATGCGGATGTGCTGAAGCTGTCATTGTAATGTTTTCAGGGATGCTCTGTTTTCAATGGAAATGCATGATATTTTTGTACATTCACATCAGACAAGGCATGAAACGTCTCGTTTTTCCAAACGAAGATAAGAAGTTCTCTAGTTTGCTTTTATAACTAGAACCATTGACGGTAAGTTAAAGCAACGCAACTGATTTAAAGTAAGAAAAAAAAACAATCATAACAAACAAACAAAAAACAAAATATTGTGATAGGTAACGTTACTTTGCATCTTTGTTTCAAACAGAAATATATATTATACATTTTCGGATGCTTACATGGAGTCAAGAGATTATTCTGAGTGTTGAGTGTCTGATTTCGCAACACAAACCGGGCACATGTGAACCAACTCACCTCTTGGACTGAGATCAACTTGTCATGCTGACAATGGCAGCGGCGTTTGGAGCCAGAGCACTTCTAAATAACCTCAGGTACTCTGTTCAGAAAACGGGGTTCTTTGCCAGAATCAGACTAATTCAGAACTCCAGTACACGTCTCGTCAAAAGAGAGCAGATTTTAACTCGGATACCCAAGGTTACTCTCTTATGTTGGGGAGCAGTGAATGCAGCATCTTCTGCAGCTACATGCCAGGAGGCCACACTTGTATCACACAAGACTGAGAGGAAGTCTCTTGCCAAAGTGCAGGTACACAAAATAGTTTTTGTCCTTCACCTCAGTCTCCGTGCATTGGTGCTTCTCTTAAAATTTGGCCCCCTTCTCCTCCTCTCCCCCTTGGCGCTTGTGTCTACCCGCTGGGCCTCTCGCTGGTTGGATGCTCTACTGTGGGTCACTGAGTCCTCTGGTCCCACTTTCATCAAGCTGGGCCAGTGGGCCAGCACCAGGAGAGACATCTTTCCTCACAAGTTTTGTGAGCGTTTCTCGAGGCTCCATGTCAAGGTGCGCCCTCATTCCTGGGCCCACACCAAGCAGTGCCTGCGGAGGGCTTTTGGGGAAGGCTGGAGGAGAGTGTTTGTGTTCGAGAGCAAAGAGCCAGTGGGTTCTGGATGTGTGGCTCAGGTGTACAGAGGCTGGGCGAGGGCAGACCAGGTAGAAGATCCAGCCTTCCAGTCACTAGTGGAGGAGATGGAGAAAGAAGACTTACTGGAAGCCTGGGAGATCCCTGGTCTCAGGGGTGTGACCAGGTCCCTGTTGCAGCTGTGGTGGGGGAGCAGAGAGGACGAGGGCCGTGAGGAGCAGAGTCATCTACTGGGGCGAGAAGAGACCAGCACAGACAGGAGCAACCTGATACCTGTAGCTATAAAGGTACGTGTCACAAAACAGCCTCTTTTCTGTATAACATATTCATTATTCAGTCTGTTTGAGTACAAAAATGTTAAACTGAGCACACTGCACCCTCGTTCACATGGACAGCAGTAGCTTGTAAGTTGTTTGCATTAGGTGGTTCATCCAGGTGTCAGGAGGCAGGTGGAAATTGACCTGTTGCTGATGAAAGCAGGCAGCTGGCTGCTCCACTGCCTGCCCGGACTCAAATGGCTCAGTCTGTGTGAAATAGTGGATGAATTTGAGAAGCTCATGACCAAACAGGTAAGACTATCCTGTGTTTGTTCACTGGACTGGTTTACATGCATTAAAACATGTTTGTATGAAAGAAGAACCACTTTACATATTTAAAGCATGAAAACTGTGGATCAGAGAGGTTATGCATCATATTCACCAAGAATAAATTCGATATACAATCAGGGGTTTCACCAGAAAGTTCTATGCTGCTTGGTAGCCATTTATCAGCATTGTAGAAGGTATGGTAGCTACCAACATATCTATGTAACTCCGATATCTGCATACCTTTTTATTTACTTATTTTTTTAAGTAATTAACTTTTTTTTTTTTAATGTTATTTTCTTTCTTCCCCCTCATTTATGTATTTTCAGTTTTTTTAAATTATGTGTATTTGAATTTACAAATAGGCACCTGTTTGCATATGTACATACGTATATATGTTATTGTCTGTACATATATTTGAAGGGCGTTTATATACTTTTGTAAGTATATTATGATCACTTATATATAAATTTAATGATGGTCCTGTGTGTGTGTGTGTGTGCGTGCGTGCGTGTGTGGGGGGGGTAGTTTAGTTTCATGTTCCTTGTCATACATTTAAAAATTTAAAGTAAAAAGACCTTGGCAAAAAAAACAAAACAACAACAACATGAAAATTGTAATCCTCACACAGTTGATGTATTAACTGGAACGAGCATTTCTTTCCTCAGATTGATCTACGTTTTGAAGCCAGGAATATTGAGCATTTCCGGCATAATTTCCGTGATGTGGACTATGTCAAATTCCCAACTCCATTACGACCATTTGTCACAAGGACCATATTAGTGGAAACCTTTGAAGTGAGTACAAAAAAAGTCTGTGACCAATAGAAAAATGAAGTGAACCAATAAGTGAATAATTAGATTTAATCCCTTTATTTCAGGAGAGTGAACCAATTTCTAACTATTTAAGCTCTGAGATTCCACAAGATGTGAAACGGAGAATAGCTCGGATGGGTGTAGACACACTGCTGAAAATGGTGAGAGACAGTATCAGCTACACTTCAGTGACATGTGTCATTGGTAGAACTGTGATTTTACATATTTGTGCACTTTTCATGGGATTAATTTTTCCTACTTGTACATTAAAAAACACATCTGAATATTCATATAATTTCTCACTGATTAAATGTATTTCTCTTTGCATCTACTTTGTTTCATTTCCCTGGATTCCAGATTTTTGTGGATAACTTTGTCCATGGGGACCTTCATCCTGGTAATATTCTGGTTCAGTGCCAGGCGCCTCTTTCTGCTTCCAGTGATGCTTCTGTTGTCTCTGCGGAGGCACTTGGTAAAACCACCCTCACTGATCTGTGGGACACTGTGGTGGTCAGCGTAAGGCCACATCCATATCCTGTTCAGCTGGTGCTGCTGGATGCTGGCATCGTTTCCCAGCTTAGTGAACACGATCTTGCCAACTTTAAGGCTGTCTTTACAGCTGTGGTGATGCATCAGGTAATTAAAAAGAGGCTAAATGAAATCTCTGTTAACCTATAAAGACCCAGTGCTACTTTTAGGACAGTTCCCAAGTTAGATTTTTTCTATATTTAACCTTTAAGTGATATATCAGCATTTATTATAATATTAGCTTCTGTGTTTTGCATTTTTTTCAGTGAAAGTCAGGTTTTTTCACTTTTCTGATCATGTACATTTTCATTAAAGGTTAGAGTAAAATTGATCAAAAACTGAAGAAAATGTGACTTTTTTTTTTTTTTTTAAAGCAAAATTGATCAATAACGGAACATAACCCAACAGTCTCCATCCACTATCACTGATGAAACTCCATGGATTTTACTGGTGAATTAATGTTGTAGAAGATGACGCTGTTTCCACGTTCCCTATGGAGCCTCTGAACATCCAAATAAGTCGTATCCGATAACTGTGAAAAGATGACAAATTGTATTTTTACACCAATTATTTATGTGTATTGATAGGATTAGTGGATCAACAGGTATTAAACATTGTTGATCAGTCGACGATTTTGTTCATTGGTGGATGTTTGGGTCTTTATGGGTTAAACTTTGAAAACTCAAAGCTAAAGCAAGGTTTTGAATAATCAAGTGTTTTCACTGATGTGGACAAATTGGCAACAGAATACTGTGGAGCTATTTAAAAGTATTGTTACATGATTTTTATATTGGTCTCTTCTGATGTCTAAGTAAGGAATGCCCAGTGATAAAACTTTAAAAAAAAAAAAAAAAGGCTTGTTTTACATATTTTTAAATCTTCCACTTGTAATTTTAGAAGGACAAGCTCTAAAGAAAGGAATACTATGTCTAGATTAAAGAAATACTCATGCACATTGGATTTTCCTTTTTCAGGGCGAACGAGTGGCTGAGTTGATTCTGAATCATGCTCGAGCTAATGAATGTCAGGATGTGCCACAGTTCAAGGAGGAGATGGCCCAGCTGGTGGACCATGCCCTCAGTAATAAGCTCTCTCTTGGCAAGGTATTACCTTTTTATTTATACTTTTATTTTTCTAGAAGTATGATAACCGTTGCAGTGATTGTGATAATTATTGGTCTATTTTCAGAGACCAATGTTAATTTTCAGGACATGTGAAAGGAAATTTTATAAGGTTTCAGTTGGTACCACCTGTTATGCCATAACATAACAGCTGTGTCATTTTTAAGAAAAATAGAACCGCACATGCTACGTTTTTAAGCGATTTTGCAAAAACGTCAACAAGACAACTTCATGGCTCTTGTGGCAGGCATAACCATGGTCCCAGAAAAATGTAATTGGTATATTTAGTCATTTTGGAACTTGGAGAACGGGAATCAGGCTGTACTGAATAAAAATTAGAGACA
>JAQQZY010000024.1:26989970-27006366 GCA_030068375.1 Ostorhinchus rueppellii | reverse complement strand
TATAAAAAACAAAAAAAAAACAAGAACCACCAACCAGATATCAATAGTGATACTTGAAAGGTTGATAGGCAAACAATGTAATGTACAATGTAGCAATGTAAGTTGTAATAATACAACTAAAAAAAAAAAAAGATTTAGTGTTATATAGGTGGAAAAAGTTATATTGCATGTGTTGTAAGCAAGAATGCAATATGTGATTTGAGTCTTCTTGTCGAGGAATATTCACAGATTACTTAGTTAGAAACATTCGGTCAAACATGCCAGTATAAACCATCATAATCAATAATATAAAAACAAAGAACTAGTACACAGTATGTCTCTGCTCAGCGCCACTTAATCCAACATCCTGTAGTTAGATCACCCTAAATTTGGATCTTGAAACAGTGGCGTTCAGTAATTATATAGTTGCACAGGCTTTGTTTTGATTATGATTTCATTAATTGTGCAGTCCTTGTACTTTTTCAATTTAGTATTTAGATTAATTTCTTTTAGCTGCTAGACTGCTGTGTGTGCGTGTGCATGCGTGGTCTAAAATTGTTTAAAAAGCAGCCTTTCTTTTCCCGTGTTTGCTGTATATGCTGGACATGAGTCTGTATGCATAGAAAATCTAATCTTTTGCGCCACAAACCACATCAGCCTTAAACTGTTTATCGTAGATTACAAACTGCATTTTCCATTCACTGATTAAGGTGTTGTGTTCACCCAGTCTTCCTTTGTGTTTGTAGATCCAAGTTGCTGATTTGCTCTCCAGAGTCTTTGGTCTACTCATTAAACACAAGGTAACACATGGAAAGGTTTAAAGCTTTGCTGTATGAAAATTCAGCAGATTGTTATTCAACTGGCCTGTAAAGTACAGCTTCTGTACCGTCTGTACTGTTTCAGGTTGTAGAAAATCTGCCTAAAAGCAGATTTTGGTCACTCAGAAGTAGAGGGTTAAATATACGACTGACAGAAACAACGGTTCAGACGTGTGTCTCTGCTGATATTCCAGAAGTTCAGGGTGCATGTGCCGGTCTTGAAAGGCTCAAAGTCTGGAATTTTGGGTGAAAGTCTTTAAGTGTGGAAAAAAGTTTCTCTCATAGTCCAATTTCAGAGTATGCTCCAAGGCACATAATCTTGTAAGATAAGAAACACAAGAGGGAAGCATATAAAAAAAACTTTATGATTTGACTAACCGGTCGGTACTGGAATGATATCCAATCATGTACCCTACTAGGAATGCAAATAATTAATCGACTATCAATTAATTATCGATAAGAATTTGCTTGATTAAATTCCACGGCGGTGTTTGTGGTGTGGACAGTAGGGGGCGCCACTGCCTAAACTAGGCTTCATCACTGAGGTTGAATGGGGGGGTATTCACCTGTCCACACCTGTCTGAAGGCTTCGAAATCTCACTCCATCGTGTCAGGTAGTGATGCAAAGTCAGAAATGCCCATTTCTTTAAACTATTTAATTTTGTCTGCAGAATTTATTTAGTTCTACTCCAGCAATCCAATCGCTAAGGCCAACCAACTAATGATTAATTAATTAATTAATTAATCATTTGCATCCCTAGTTGTAACATTATTGAAATTGGCTGTGTAAGAAGAACTACAGCGGATGATGCAAGCTGTATCCTACCATGACTTGGTCCTGGTCATATAGTAAATTAACAGTAGCAGAAAAATAAGTTGGATCAGAATCATTTTAGTCGTGTCATGTAAATGTAAAGGCCATGGTGATGAAGTGTAATTACAGCAGTTTATACACAGACCTGGATATGGTAATGTTGAGTTACTTAAATGTGTTACTTTACTATGGCTCTAGCGTGACTGCAGTTAGTGTGTCACATTGAGGAGGCTTTTCTTTTTCAGCTGTGATTGTCAGTCAGTGCATTGGTTCCTAATCGCTCTGCGTGGACACCCAACAGAAGGGTCATCTAGTGAAATTTGTTTGAGTGATATCCATGCACTTTGGTGATTACTTCCAAGGAGGTTTTGTTTTTGCCAGGGTTTGTTTGTAACATAACTCAAAAAGTTATGGACAGATTTTGATAAAATTTTCAAGATATGTCCGCTCTAGGTCAAGAAATAGATGATTAAATTTTGGAGGAGATCCCGATCACAGTCTCGATCCAGGAATTTTTTAAACAATTCTTTATCATTGCTAGATAGGGCATGGCGGCACAGAGCTGCATATGAGGTCATTCAGCACCATTTAGTTGAGGAAAGTACAAACACTACCTTGGCGGAGGTCTGCGCTGTCAGTGATTTTCTAGTTTTTCATATGTTTTGATATTGTTTCTGTCAGTAAAACATAATTTACTGTGAATTATACATTCAATCACTCATACGTTTATTAAAATGAACTTTTCTACTACACACAACAGGTACAATCTCAACCAAAAAAGTAGGCACGCAAGTATAAGTCAAGGTTTTAGAGCAAAAAAAAAAGTTTTGAAAAAGTATGGAATTTTTATTTGGACAAAGAACAAGTACCCTGAAGTTGCATAAAACAGTATCAGGTCTTCTATATTCATAATGTTAGTGTTTTTTTCACCCCAATTAGTGGTTTTTACAGATTGAAGTTGGTGATGGAGGTGGAACAGATAAAATGCCACTGGATTATTATTTGCTTGTGCCTGCTTTAGGAAGCAGGATGATTTTAGAACTTTAACTGTAACTTTAAGCTCTTCAAATCTATGCTGAAAAGTAGCTTATTTTTTAATGTTCATTGAAAACATGCCTATTACCTCACACAAAGTCTGCCATTATGCTGTCATTTGTTGTTCTAGGTGAAACTGGAGAGTAACTTTGCTTCCATTGTTTTTGCCATCATGGTGCTGGAGGGCCTGGGCAGGTCCCTCGATCCCAACCTCGACATCTTTGAGCTGGCCAAGCCCATGTTGCTGAAGAACTGTGCCTCACTGCTATGATGCACACATGCAAAATAGGAATAAAACTACAAGACAAGAAGGACAGACAAGCACATTGGAAAGATGTAGATAAGAAAAATGGATCTCATCAGCTCTGTCATCACTACCTTTTAGCAGGTTCATTGCCCAAAAGATCGTATTGACGTTGACATGGTGGTGATTCCATTTTCACAGTTTAAATATTAAGGTCCATCATATTGTATGTGGTAGAAGTATATTTTCAGAAAATGAAATCTTGAAGTGTTATACCTCGTCAACTGTTCTGTTCATGTGGCAGCACTAGTTTTTTGAGCGCTAATGGGTGAGTCAGCTACATCAGCAGACACACAGATGGCATCAACAACCATTTGTAGTAAAAGAAAATAGTGGGAAAATCCCTGGTTGATACTTAAAGATGGTACATTTAGGTTTTAATGACTAATATTGATCTCAGGACAACTTTCATCACTCCGTCCTATGAGGTTTGAAATGGGCCATATAGTGTGTGAATAAAAATGTACTGTAACACTTGTTCTTACACACTTCATTGACAATGTTCCGACAACTGAACCATGTCTTTTTACTTTCCGCTAATATAGTGGAACCATGTGTCTGAATTATACGCATTCGTAATAAAGGGAATACGCACTAACTGATGTCTTTTCTTTGTTGTAAGACTGAGTGACGCACCATAAAGGCAGAAAATGCACTACATGAAGGGCACCAAACAATTAATTTACAATTTTATTAAATCTGTCAATGAAAAACACAGACAAGAGACGCGATTCTGTCAATGTCATTAGGAAGAACAGTCAGCATGGCTGAAAGAGTGAGATCAGGAGGTTTTGGTGCAGAAAAATTCATCACATACCCTTTATTGCAAAACTGTTTTTTCCATCACCATCAAGAGCCCAAACAGAGCAGCACTGTTCAAGTAAGGAGGGAGGGGAGAGGTGACAACTGTGTAAAAAAAAAAAAAAAAAAAATCTCATAATTATTATAATTATAATTAATAATAATAATGTCAAAAGAAATAAAAACATCTCTAATAGACAAACACAATCACCTCAGTATAAGACGAGATTCTGTCACGGTCACAACAACCAGAGAAAAGTTCTTTTCTTTTTTTCCTCTTTTTTTTTTACTGAATTAAATAGTTTTTAAAAATATCTCACCATTTACTTATACTCATCTTTTTTATTTATTGCGAAAAATAGGCAACTGGACTAACTATGATGATGCAAGTTTTGTGTGTGTGTTTGTGTTGACAGAGAAATAGAGGTTAAGTGGAGAGATGGTGGAACGTCTTGGAGCGTTGGCACTGAGAGCAGCAGCAGTGTGGCAATGCGATACTCTCATACAGCCACGAGGTGGCACAGTTCAGTCTGAACATTCCTCCAGGGCCTGAGCTATGGTGGCCCCTCCAGCTCTATTAGAGGAAGTGAAGTTCTGCCAACAACAGCCTCTGTTTTTGGAATGATGCTTGTGTGTTGAAACTTTGTCCACGGTCACTTATCTGCGTTGCCAGATCTTAGTTCTATGTACAAAGGTTTCAAATCCCTGAAGGACATCTACAAAGACAAGTGCAACCTCCATGTGACCATCCCCTTTCAGGAGATGCTCAGGGATCAAAGGGTTCCTCTACAGGAAGAAAAAGGGGGGAATAGTACCAATGAAGATCTGGTAAACGTGCCGCAGCAGGACTAAACAGAAATGTTCCGAGAAAGGGAGTAAAAGTCAGGAATGATGGGAGAGGAACAAGATCTGGGAATGTCAACAGAGAGGGGAGGGGGGCTTAAGATATGAGATGACGTCTTCAGAAAGGGCACCAAAAATATCCTAACATAAATTCCTTCTAACAGAATGTCCAGGAGGGATGACCAAACAGGAAAAGAAATCGGCGAAATGCACAAATAAAACAACGCGTCCATCGTCTGCTTGTCGTATCCATTCATGCTGATCCATCAGTCTCTCCATGCATTTTGAAAATAGTCTTTAAAGACTGAGCTGTCCTCCTCTATGCTGAATTGATTGTATTTAGTTTGTTGCTCATCTTGCACATCGTCTACCTGTCTCTATCAAAGCGGCAAGTGCAGTGCCCCCTGGAGGACTGGCTGCCCTCCAGTGTTCTGTCTGCGGTGGCCCTGGGTAGAACCACGCAGCTCAATTAGGAGAAGGGAGGTGGAAACCCATACAGGTTAGAGAGAAGGGACTGGAGGGATTTTTGGAAGAATTCAGGGTGTAAACTTTAATCTGATGTGGGTGCTCTTCCACAGCAGGGTGAAGGAAGGAGGGGAGGTAGGGTTACCTGGTCGGAAAGATAGAAGGGACTCTGAAGATAGATCTTGAGTTGATCTGCAGACTGTGCAGAAAACACAGGCACATACACTCGTCTCACACACAATCAGATACGTAAATGTCTGTTTTTGAGGCCCTGGCTGTGTAAAAGTCATGGCAGCTGGAGCTCTAGGCTGTTAGCACTGTAGTAGGACTTCTGTTTGACTTTTTCCACTCTCTTGTCACTGAAAAGATCAGCAGCTGTCAGTGGCCCATGACTGGATCCAAAACTAAGAACTAAGAGGAGATAGGTAGACAGATGGGAGTGACTGGCTGACATCTTGACGGCAGAAGAGAAGAAAGAAAGCATAACTCTGTCAGACAAGAAACAGCCTGACTTCTCCTTTTTACGGTGTGAGCAGAGCAGCATCCATCCTTGAATTATCTGACTCTTTTTTTCTGGAGATGTTTTGGAAGACACAGCATTGCCGACAGCAGCTATGTCATTTTATCTCCTCAAACTTGTCTTTACATTCCTCTTGGGAAGGGATGAAAGGGGCTGTTTGGAACTTAAGCCTACTCAGATAAGCATGGGTGCATGTGTGAGATAGGGCAGGAAAGAGTAAGTCTTTAAGTTTTCCAACTGTGTTCGTCTCCAGCTTCTCTCCGTTTAGTTGTTTCACAGGCTGCCACCGGGGAATGATGCTTAGGGGACAAGGGGAGGAGGACGTCTGATCGGAATCTGTGGCTACGAGTTGAGCCAGGGGTGGTTGAGACATTCGCCAGCCGAGGCCCTCTTCTCAGGCACCATCTCCAGCATGGGCAGAAGGAAGTGGGTGAAGTGGCCGGCGTCCTCGTGCGACCAGCCGTATTTCTCTACCAGCACGTCGAACAAGGACCAAGGCTTCAGCTTAGTGATATGCCGCAGCTCACCTGTAGGGGGCAATAAGGAACAGCGTCAACAATGAAACAGGAGGACGTGGGAAAGATCAGAGTAATGGTGTTTAGGCAAGTTCAACCAAATGACAAAAAAACAAAAAAAAAACATGTTTTCTTATTTATTGGAAATGTTTACTAATATTTTGTATAAGAGATGATTTTGTTTATTTCGCAATAGTAAAAAAAATTGCAAAAAAGAGATTTAAAAAGTCTCTTATTGATTTAGAATTATTACCTCCGCCAAGGGCGTTACATTTTTGCCAGCGTTTATCTGTTTGTCTGTTTGTGTTCACAATAACTTGAAAAGTTCTGAACTGATTTGTATGAAATTTTCAGGAATTGTTAGAAATGTATGGAAGCCCGTTTCTGCCAGTGGAAAAAAAAAAGATAAAAGAGATAAAAATGAGATAAAAAGTCACAATTATGAAATAAAGAAGTCATAATTACGAGATGAAAAGTCAGAATTATGAGATTAAAAAGTCGTAATTACGGGAAAGAAAATGCGCTTCAGTCGTACTGACAGAGAAACGGGTCCTTGAATGCGTCACTGGTCCAGCTACACAAATGACTATCCCGTGTTTGAAAGGTTATTACAAGTGACTTCATGAGTGCATGATAGAGCTTTGAAATATTAAATTAGTTCATTGTTGCAAAGCTATATCAAAGCTCTATCATACACATCATGAAGTCACTTGTAATAACAACCTTTCAAACACGGGATAGAGTCATTTGTGTAGCTGGACCAGCGAGGCGTTCATGGACCTGTTTCTCTGTCGGTACATCTGAAGCACATGTGCATTTTCTTCCTCGTAATTATGACTTATCTCATCTTTTTTTGTTTTCCACTGGTGGAAACTGGCTTCCATAGAAATGGGACGAGGAACCAGTGATTACATTTTGGTGGTGATCCGGATCACTGTCTGGATCCAGGAATTTTTTTAAAGGTTTCTTTATCATTGGGTGATAGGGCATGAGGTCACCTGTACATTCAGCACCATCTAGTGTAGGAAACTACAAACATTGCCTTGGCGGAGGTCTGCGCTCTCCGAGTGCTTTTCTAGTTGTATTTTTTTTCTTCAGGAATAACAAATTGTTGAATTCTGTCCTTATCTGATCAGAATACAGTATTTAACAAAACTACATGAACAAAAAAAAGCTCTTTATTGTCAACATATTCTATGAAGAGACCAAAACCATGAATGATTTCTTGAGGCATATGGTTTGACTCCAAAATCCATGGTATCCCATCTGTGTTTGCCACAAACCTCAAATGTTTACCAAGAACTAACATCGCAATGATTTATTTACAATCCTTTAAGACCATGTCCAGAGGTCCTTTCCAGCCGTTCACATCATCCTGTTCACATAAATAATAAAGAATCCACTGATTCTCAGCAGAAAATAATCCAAGTTACACCAATATTTTATAAAAATATTTTATTCATTCTTTATTTAGCCTTTATTTATTTATTTCATTCTCGCATTTTATTCTTCACTGCAAAAATCTAAATCTTACCAAGTGCATTTTTCTCATTTCTAGTCAAAATATCTAATCACACTTGGAATCAGACATAATCACCTAAAGAGTACCTTTTCAGTGAGATATAAAAAGTTATTTTAGACGATAGATCTTGAAAATATTATTTCAAGAAATCTTAGCAAGATAATTTTCACGTTTTCCATTGGCAGATTTTTTATGCTTAATTCAAGATTTTTTTTCTTAATCAAAAAAAATTCACTGAAAAGTTACTCTTTGGGTGATTATGTCTTATTGTAAGTGTGACAAGATATTTTGACTAGAAATGAGAAAAATACAACTTGGTAAGATTTAGATTTTTCCAATTTTGATAAAGTGCAACTGAGACATAATCATCACACCAGGTCAAAGGTGATTACTGATGTGTGTAATTAGAATAAAAATGTGCCTGAAAACATACTTATTTCAACTTTATGGGAACAGTGTGTGTGTGTGCATGCGTTTGTATAAAATACAAACACGCACACACACATAAGAGTCATTTTTACATATTTTAGTAGATCCTGATGTGGCACAGACGTCAAAAGCTACACAAAAATAAGCTTTCTTTATGAGTTTTGGTCTATTCATAGTTTTTCCATAACAAAGCCAGCTTAATCATACTTTATGAAATTGAAATGGACATTTAAAACATGTTTTTTTTTTTTTTTCTCCATATCTTGGATGAACTAACCCACAGCAGGCTGTTATTGTGAAGGCTCCAGCCGACCATTACAGCTGCTGATTTCACTGATACGTTCACCCCTTCCTGTGTGAAGGTGCACTAATCAGTGCAGAGCTGTAATCACGGCATGAAATCCTGCACAGTCGCAGCTGAAAACCACAGGAACAGTGGGAAAGAATTGGATCGATTGAGATAAAAAAAAAAGAGAGGTAAGGAAAACAGACAAGGAGGGGGAGAAGTTCATTATGAAAGAGATGAGGTAGTACCAAACCCACAGAGGAAAAATATGAAGGAATGATTAATGATGGGAGTGAAGGTCCAGCTCAAACCATGGCTGCCATAGTAACCTCCTCTTTCTCTGCACAAGATGGAGGAAAAGAAACCATCTATAGTGACTTACCGATTGATCAAAGCACACTTGATTTCTGTCGGGAATCTAAAAAAATGTGTCTGTTTGTGATTGTAATGATCATCTATTAAGCATTTGATTCTCAGACAAATTTGAGAATGCGTTTCCATCATTTTCTTTCCCCACATCTTGTATAAGAACAGTGTGCAGCGAGGAAACAAGTTAACAAGGCAGAATGATTGCACCGCATGGCTGAAGGCCGCATGGCAGACGGAGTAAGCCCAGAGAGACGGAGCGAAAAAGTCAAGGCAGATTAACGGAGCGCCAGGAGATAAAAGGGAGAACATTGAGACATCAAGTACAGGCTCAGACCTCGGATAGAGACAACATCAAAGACAGAATATTCAGGTCTCATGACACTTTATGAAGAATATGCGAGTAGAAAGGGAAAGATATTGAGAGAAAGAAAAAAGAGAATAAATGAGGAAGTGCAAGGGTTATCAACTGTATCAAACTCAGACTCACACACTTACCAGGCTCTAAGATGAGCGGAATCATAGAGGTGTGTGACACCCTGAAGACCCTCAGTGCAGGCAGCTAAAACCTCATTGATCGGTCTATAAATATAAGCTAGAAACTGCTTTTTGACTTGCATGGACCTATTCTGAGTGTAAATTCAAGCTTTCGTGGTAAAACTCTAATCCTGGATTTAATACAAGGTCTGTAGTGATTTGGCAGTAAATTCTTAAAAATCTATTAAAGTTTTTTGGTAGTTGAAATCCTATTGGACATATTGGATGGTAAAATACCTGACAGATGCGCTAAACATGTAACTCATCACATTCCTAAAATAATTGGCCTGAGCGTTTTTTCAGATTTTTCAGGAAAACACACACACACACACACACACACACAAATTTACTAGAAATTGAGTATTTGATGATTTATGTAAAAATGTCCTTTTTGTCATAAGCAATTATTGTAGGAAGGTGATGAACTGTACTAGACTTTATTACAACATTCTGTATTGCTGATATTGAACTACTGGTGAATAAATGACATTCACTGACTTTAACTGTTGTGTTTATTATCCTCTCACTGCTAAACTCACAGTATTTAGTCAAGCAACATAACTAAATAAAACAGAGCTTTTTGAAATCTTGATATCAAAATTAAATATTTAAAAGGAAATAACTAAAAAAAGAGTCTGGCATTTAAAGGGTTAATATTAAAGGCTTTTAGATACATTTGACAGTGAGCATGAAAATAAAATAAAATAAAATAAAATAAAATAAAATACTGCCGGCTATTTTCAGCACTGACATCAGTATCAGCTGAGGTTGGTGTATTACTAATCTTAGTTTAGTTGATTGAACAGGAACCATGTCCAAAAACAAAAAGCAAATAAAAGAAAAAAAGCAACAATTATAAAAAAAACAAAACAAAAAAAAATAAAACATTAATCTTTAGCAAAGCACTAACCTCCATCTGTGATTCTTGGACTGATGAGGCAAAAAGAAAACAGCATCTTGATTTTTGCATGAACTTTCTTAAATGTAGGAAAAAACTAAATTCCCTATAATTTTGAGTAGAATATGAACATAAATACTGATCCTATCACTGTTATAATAAATTACTGTCCGGCTGTCTGATCGAACTCCTCTGATGTTATTTGAACTTTTCTGTCTTCATAGAACGCTTTCCCTGCGTACGTTATTCCATAGAATGCTGCGGCAGAACTGCACATAAACACCTGGTCTTACAACTCCTACGTATTCTTCCCGCAGCAGACCTGAGCCTCAGGAGGAGGCCGGCTCTACACCTAACCCACGGTTTCCAGTGTTGTTTACCTTTCTTGGAGAAAAACTCTCGGCTGTACTTCCCGGCAGCGACCACTTTGCGTGGAACCTTCCCAAGGAGCTCCATGATCAGAGCGATGTGGTCTGCCCACCACCACATACATCACAGAGGGAACAGGCACGGTTCAGCATTACAGCATGCACACACACATCAACACACACGTTCTCTGAATGGGACTGACACACACTCCTGCTTAAAGTAAGGCAAGGACACTGTCGCACATGTACGACGACTGAGACACCTGTGATGACGGCAGCGGAGGCTGTTCTTTATTTTTGGTTGCAATTCAATTCCACATGTCAAAATATAAAAGTCTGATTTGTTTGTGGTGTCTGGGCTGTCTGCTCGTGTCCTTTTTGTCCATCTTAGACATAAGTGTATCTCAGTCCCACCAGCTCTCTGTCAGCGCTACCTCTTCGGTTGAAGAACTCCCGGGAATATTTTCCAGAGAGTGCAAAGTGCCTCGGAATACAACCCAGCAGCTCTATGATGTGGGCTATGTGGTCTATGGAGGAGAGAGGGAGGAGAGAGGAAAGGAAAAACAGGCGGAAGAATGTCAGAAAGTAGAGAGGAGAGATGCAGACAAAAACACAAAGAACGAGTAAAAAGACGAGGAAGAGGAGGATTAATTGAAAGATGAAAGATACAAGGAAAATATGAGGAAATTAAAATGAAGGCGAGAAAAATAAACAGACAAAGGGAAGGGAAGTAAAAGGCAGAAAAGAGGAGGGGAAGGGAGGAGAAGAGAGTCAGACAGTAAAGGAGAAAAATCTGTGTTAGTGAGCTGTGCCTCCACAGCAGAGGCGACGAAATGAAATGTTTAGACTTGGAATAAGACGACATGCATTCAGACATCACTTAGATTTTCTATTTAGCCTCAGTGACGTTGGATCAAAAGCGTCGTTGTGTAAAATGGGATTTTACCGTAAGATGAATACTGGCTTATTGTCTGTGCAAAACATGCAAATAAGGTTATGTGATGAGAAAGACCAAGAGGTGAGTGTTGGAGGTTGGAAAATACAGGGTGTCCCCAAAAAATGTTTACACCCTTTAGCAGCTGATAACTACATTGTTTATGAATTTTTTGCAGATTAAACCCAGTGAAGTGAATGACGGCAGCCAGACTAAACTTCAAAAGGAAGGAAGTTCATTCTGAAATACTACTAGAAGTATAAAAATGCAGTTGTGTCTAAAAACGGGTGGTAAAAAAAACAGTCAAATCAGTAAAGTCATTTTGGCATGTTTGAAAAATCGCTCACTTATTTACAATATTTATTCATTGTTTTTAGTCTTAATTGTTTTATTGTTTTAATGATGTGCAGCATTTTGGTAACATTCTTGTTATGTTAACGTGCTATAGAAATAAAGTGGATTGGAATTATGTTATGTTTTGATAGCTGAAATACTATGGGATGGCAAAGCACCTGACGAGCAATGGATGTGCTAAAAGTTGTAACTTGTCATCTTTCTAAAATGAATTCCTGGTTGTTTTTCTCAGATTTTTCAGGGAAAAAAAAAAAAAACAGAAATTGAGTGTTTGATGATTTAGGCAAAAAAATACATTTTGGTCATAAGCAATTATTTTAAGAAAGTGATGAATTGTACTAGACTTCATTACAACATTCTATCGCAGGTAGGGTTGCACTAATGTCATATCGTCACCCTCTTAAAATAAGTCCTTTTGGCATGTTTGAAAATTTGCCTTTTTATTTAAGTCATTAAATTCTCTCATGTTCCATATTTCACCTACTTTATTGTTTGTATGTCAATAGGAATCTCGTTATTACTGTTTTGATTAAAATTGTTAGTAAATATATATTCAACAAATGGTTTCCTGAAAAATCTGAAAAAAATGACTTGGGCGATTATTTTAAGAAGGCGTTGAAATGATGTTTGTAAATGCTTTTACGTTTGGAAAATTACATAATTATAATAATAAATAGTTTCCAATTATTTAAAGTGTGAATTTTTTTTTTTTTGGGACACCCTGTATGTTATAGAGAAGATGTAAGATTATCATTAGACATGCAGTGAAAACTGTGAGTATCACGACTGTAAATACGCTAACATGCTAATATATAATATGAACATCACAGGTTCAAGTTATTTACAATTTTACAGTTTGCTGAAAACTAACAGAACTCAGGTAATTCCGTTTCAGACATGATGGGATGTTACAACAATAATAATTACAACAACAAGATATTTGAATGGCAAGATGCTTATTAGTAATCAATACACCAATCATAGAGATAGTCACGGAAAAAAATTATTAGACCATCAAAAGTCACCCAAAACAATGGTTATGCAATTACGCCCTAACTCCTTTGTGTATCATGTGACTAAAACAGACAGAAAAGAAAACCTGGAATGTCTAAAAGCACTGTTTTTGTCAGTACAATGCCATAGATATTGATGTAAGAACTGAAGTGATTTTAATAATTATCGAGAAAACATGTTAAATGGATAGATATCAGTTCTGAAATTAGACGAGTATGAGCTACTTTTGTTGTCATCACTATATTTGTCCAAACAAATGTAACTTTAGTTGTACCAGGCATTAAAATGAACAAGAAATAGAAGAAAACAAGGGTGGTCTAATAATTTTTTCCGTGACTGTAGACCGATTAATAACATATGTATCGTATAGAATTCGGTTCCAGGCTTTTCAACTGGTATTAGTGAATTTCAGCAATAACACAAGTTCAATAACTATAAAATCACACCTGGAATTGACTAGATTTTTGACAGACTTACTGATTTATTTACATATTTATCACTTTGACCTAGATGTTCAGTTTCTAGTTTCTAACAGATTTACATTTTTTCCATGAAAGTTGAATCAGACAAGTTGGTTTATCAGCCTTTTCCTCTTAGAATTATTATCTGCGTCTTTCATACTCCACTAGTGGGTGATCTCTAGTCCATCACAGTGACACAGTTTAGTGAATTCAGGAAACAGTACACAGTGAAGATGAGTGGAGGCAGAGCAGGAGGATAAAAGGACAAGGTTTACAGCTGGCAGTGGACAGGGGGGTTTGGGAGGAGGGGGGGGGGCTGACGTCAAACCTTCCTTTGGCTTATTTTATCCACCATCTACACATGGCACAGTCAGGTTTTACTTACAATTCCTCTCCATTGTTAGGATGAATAATGTTTTTTCAAAAGCCCAAACTTGGATTAAACATAACAGTACACAGTCGCTGTCAGGGGGAAACCTCGTAAGTCCATTTTTGGTCTTTTTCGTAATAAAACTAATCTATTCTATCAGTCGTCACATCAGTTTGAAGGTTTTATAAATAAGTAGCTGATTTAAAGTGTGGAAAATGGTTTGTGTCTACATCTCTTCACTCCATTTATTTCAAATATGCATCATTTTTCCAGTTTCCTGAAAAATAACTGTTTTGGATATACAAGGTTTTCAATTATTTAAAACTAGTGGGGGCAGGGCTTTTTCTGTGGGTGGCCCCAGACTCCTGAACACCCCACCCCCTCACATCCAAACAGCACCCACAGTGGAGTGTTTTAAGTCCCGTCTTTAAACCCACTTTTATTCTCACCGCATGAGTTGTGTGGTCCTCTGTGTTATTTTATTTCTTTTAATTATTAGATTTTATTGTTATACTTAAAGCATTGTTGTAGTTTTACATACTTATTCATTGTTTTTAGTCTTAATTGTCTTATTGTTTTAATGATGTGCAGCACTTTGGAAACATTCTTGTTATTTTAATGTGCTATAGAAATAAAGTGGATTGGACTGGAATTATGTTATGTTTTGATAGCTGAAATATTATTGGATGGCAAAGCACCTGACAAGCAATGGATGTGCTAAAAGTAGTAACTTATCATCTTTCTAAAAAGAATTCCAAGTTGTTTTTTTCAGATTTTTCAGAAAAAACAAAACAAAAAGAAAAAAAACAAACAAACAAAAAACAGAAATTGAGTGTTTGATGATTTAGGCAAAAAAGTCATTTGGTCATGAGCAATTATTTTAGGAAAGTGATGAATTGTACTCGACTTCATTACAACATTATTGCAAGTACAGTTGCACGTATATCATGGACGTCAGTATTGCTGATCTTGAACCACTGGTGAAAAAATGACATTCACTGCCTTTAACTGTTGGGTTTATTAACCCTTTAACCACCAAACTCACAATATTTAGTCAACTAACATAACTAAATAAATGAAGCAGCTTTTTGAAATCTTGATATCAAAATTGAATATTTGAAAAGTAAATACATTTTAGAAAACTCCAGCGCCTAAAGCAGGGGTAGGCGACCTGTGGCTCCGGGGCCACATCTGGCTCTTGGGCCCTTTTCCAGTGACTCAATATAGAAAAAAACATATGGAAATGAATAACTTAGGGTTTTTTGCTCACATTTTGCCATTGCAATAAAGTGATTCTGACATTATGCAGTTGTAAAAATGTAGACTACTCCAAATTAATAAAAAAATAAAATAAAATGATAATAATAATAATAATAATAATAATAATAGTAGCAAAAGTAGACTACTTTTTAATTTTAACACTAAAGGTATTCATCTGTATTCTCCACTGCAAAGAAAACCTTCACTTGCCAGTTGATTTTTGCAAATTTTTCATACAAAATAATGACGAATATCACTGTTTTCTTTAGTTTTGTCATTTCTTTGCAGTTCTATAAATGCATTGAAACTTTGATTTATTTTCCACATATTCTGTACAAACTAATCTTAAAGAGCTTCTTAAACAGTTTCCAGTTTGATGACTGGTATAAGGGTATTTTTTTGGTCCAGTTTGGTTTTTGCTTTTTCTGTCCTAAAATGGTTCTTTAAATTGCAACCCGTTGCCGACCCATGACCTACAGGGTTAATATTAAAGGCTTTTTAGTAATTTATTTGACAGTGAGCAAGGTATGAAATTAAATTGAATTAAATGAAATACTTCCAGCTATTGGCAAAATTGTTTGTTTTCAACACCAGTATCAGTCTTCACATTGGCCTGATGGTTTTAGAAATATGTAAAGTGTTGAAAACGGTTTGTGGCTGCATTTCTTAACTCCATTCATTTATTTAGAATATACATTGATTTTCTAGTTTCCTGAAAAATAACTATTTTGGACACAAGAGGTTTCCACCTGACAGCAGTGCTATTAGAGTTGCTTAGAGGAAAGATCTCCATAGTTAACAGACAATCATTATTCTAACAGTGGAGAAAAACTCATAAAAATGCATCAGATCTTTTGCACATTTTAATCACAAAATGTCATCAACCTTTGAAGATACTTTGATATTTGCGTTGTTCATGTTAAACATGTGTAACAACCTAAATACAAGCTCAAACTAAACATTTTATCTTTCATTCTTTCCGAAATTTCACATCATCCAAATAAAGCGTTTTCACTAGTTGAATTAATAGCAGGAATATACTGGATATTGAAATGTGTTTTTTTTTTTCCAAACATCAGCCCACATATGGTTTGATTCAACTGAATGTGTTTAACAAAGCCGTATGTAAACCTCTGACCTCAGCTGGACTTTTGAGTGTAACTATCAAACATTCTAAACACAAGTATGTGAAAAATTCTGTTGAAACCTTTAAAATAAGAACTTGTCATTACTGATACTCACCTTCATCACGAGAGTAATCCTCTCCAGAGTGGGGCTCAAACAGGTAATCTCCAGTTGCAAGTTCAAATGCCTGTAAAAGAGTCAAGCAGTGAGGACATGTTCATAATAACCTACTGATACTGTGCATAATGTACTGCAGAGTTTGTAAAATACATAAGCTAAAAGTTAAAATCCACCCACCTATATCTATCTATCTATCTATCTATCTATCTATCTATCTATCTATCTATCTTAATTCGTGCCCCTAAATTAAGGAACTCG
>JAQQZY010000024.1:26930833-26945566 GCA_030068375.1 Ostorhinchus rueppellii | reverse complement strand
GGCGTTTTGAATCACCGTCTGGATCCAGGAACTTTTTAAAAGATTCTTTATCATTGTGAGATAGGGCATGGTGGCACCAAGCTGCATGAGGTCATTCACTGCCATCTATTGGAGGAAAGTACTAACACTACCTTAAAAAAAGTACAAACACTATCTTAAAAAAATACAAACAGTACCTTTAAAAAAAAAACCAAAAATACAAACACTACCTTAAAAAATAATTAAAAATACAAACACTATCTTGGCAGAGGTTTGCGCTCTCCAAGTGCTTTCCTAGTTTGTATTGTGTTTTAGTGTTCTGTACAGCCCTTTGGTCCACTGTGGTTGTTTAAAAGTGCTTTATAAATAAAGTTGGATTAGATTGGAAGACTCAAAGAAAAAAGAAAGCATGCATGTTCTGTTGGATCAAACTGTACAGAGGTATTCTATTAACTCATAAAGATCAAACACTACTTTTGTCAGTTCCCGAATGAATTTTTCTCTATATATAACCTTTCTCAAGTGATTTATGGCCATTTATTTATAAAAGTATCCTCTGTATTTTATCAGTATAAATCAAGTATTTTCCTGTATTTAATTTACTGATCATATATATGCTCATAAAAATTCAGATTAAAATTGAGGGTTGTTTGATCAAAAGCAGAGGAAACTGAAGAAAATGGTAACAACAACAACAACAACAACAACAACAATAATAATAATAATAATAATAATAACTTTATATTGCACCCTTAAAAACTGGGTTTACAAAAGCGCTTTCATACATAGTAAAAAGGGCACAGCAGCAGGGTGCAAGATGTAAACAAAGATACTAAAATAGGGGCAACACAACAAAAAAGACAAAATATCTCACATTAATAAATAGTTAAAACAGGATAAAATTAAATATTCAACATTCAGAGGTGACAAAATCACATAAAAGCAAGCTGATAAAAATGTGCTTTAAGAAGTGATTTTTAAGAAAAAGTTATTTTTTTCAGTCAAACATATCATTAACTGAACATAAACCAAGCATTTTTATCCTTTGTCACTGATCCAACTCCATGGCTTTTACTGGTGAATCAATGTTGGAGAAGATGATGGTGTTTCCATGGTAACTTCGGAGCCTCTGAACATCCAAATGGGTCATATTTGATGACCATGAAAAGATGACAAACTATAATTGTTTACAGGTATTGAAAGCTTTAGTGGATCAGAGAACATCAGTACATGCTTTTGGTCGGTGATGTTAGTTTGGGTCTTCATGGGTTAAATCTGCCTCATCATCATCATCATACAGCTCATTTTTGCAGCTGTGTATACTTTTAACTCCTATTTTCCTCTTTAGCATTCTTATTGAGATTTGGATTTCTTGTTTCTTTATCTTTGTCTTGTTTAGCCTGCTCTCAGAGCTGCTGTAACAATTGAATTTCCTTCACAAAGAATCAATAAAGTGGAATCATAACCAGAACTACAGCTAGCCGTGATAAAATACAGAATGCACACAATCCAATGTAATCAATCCTGGCCTTTGACAGTAATACATTTATGTCTCGTGAAAAGTCAGAAAGCAAGTGAAAATGTGAATGTACAGATAAGGATGGAATGCAAACCAAAACTGTAAAGCACACCAGAAAATAATGTTAGGTGTAGGCCTCCATGTTTAAGATAAAAAACGTCCTATAAATAAACACATAAAAAATAAACACTGACTGTTTTGTGCACCGAGGTTCAGGCCAAAACAATCTATATGGGCTGAAGTGAGTGTTGCTGAAAATCCCCACAGGCAGCGAGTGAATACAAGACCACACACTACGCTGCATCGACTGAACTACAGATATGTGATGCGCAGAGAACACAAACACAACACAAATACACAAACGCAATCACACAGGAAATTGACAGACAAAAAAAATCTACAGAAAACCCTCGAAGGTGTACAAATATAGCACTAGATTAATGTCCGAACAGACGACATGCTTTGCTTTTTCGCTAGTGTGTAGCATGGAGTATGTGTTCGTTCAATAAAACCAGTTGTCCCTGAATAAAATTTGCATTGGAAAACAGGAACACTGCTCTACATGGCTGCTGGGGTGGCATATGCACGCGTGTGTTCACAAGCGCACACACACACACACACACATATACATAACACATAAGCCCTTGAGGCAGGGAAAGTCAAATGACATGACTGCAGACCCAGAAGGACACATTTCTATCTTGTAAACATTAACGCCAACATCCAAACCACAAAATGAGGAAAAAAAAAACCTGCACATGTAGATAATCATACATATATAGTTGTTTGTGTGTTTTTCTGTGCCATTTTATACAAAAAGCCCATTAGTTTGAGGGTGTGTGGTTTACTCAGGCTCAGTATAGCAGCATCAGTCCACAAACCGTATCACGAAGCCGGTGGGTAAGTCCATCTACTGTACGTTTCATTGTGCAGTGCACTTTACACTCTGCACTCCTGCCTCTATAGTGCACTCTTTCACTTCATTCTATACTTATACATTCCACTGACGTCAGTCGACCACAAAGGCTGGTACTGTGGAGTTTACATCCGCCCACACTGGTTGCAGTTACATGAGAAACCATGTGCATGTATGTGAAATACTAACACAGGCACATTTAGCTGCACTCAAACATACGAGCAGTGAGAGAATGCAATGCTGCGAACTAGGCTGTCTCTTTTTTCATTCATTGGGTTGTACCTATGAATATATACGAATAAAGTATTCATGTTCGACACAGACGACACCGCGGCTCTCCACAGGAAGTCTTAGAACAATAAATCAAGTAAAGCCTTATGAGTCTGTAAGTGTCAAAATTGTATGATTTACTGAAGCGTAGCCACAGAGGCTCGACTGGAAAAGCGCATCTGAAGAAATATGGAAAACTAGATGCCTATTTTACAGCAGACACATTTATGACAAGAAAACAGAGGCACACATGGAGCTATGTAGTAGTTATGTCTGTGTTTTTTATCCTTCAACAGTGTCTGCAGTGGAAAGATTCGATTTTTCTTGAGTCATTTCTTGCCAGTGTCAGATGCCCTGTTTGTTGTTGTTTTTTCCCCCAATGTTATGCCATATAAAAATTCATTTATAATAATAATAATAATAATCCTTAGAATGCAATGAGTTTTCTGGGTCAAAACCAGAACTGAACTGCCAACAGATTTCTTTTTCTTTTCTTATTTAACTTTTTATCTAGAACAAGTACACAAACATACAAGGAAATAGTTTTTCATCAAGAACTAACCAAAAATATAAAAATGTATTTGTAACATAGATGCATTGGAAATATGTAGACTTCACTAAAAGAAAAGAATGTGATAAACCATACACAAGGATGGAACAGTTGAGGGAGTGTATTAACTGTTAGTTTATGTGAAGTCTGATCTTAATAAAGACACATATTGAGTCCCAGGGTTCTACTGGGTCTCTAACTCTGTTTAACGATGACAGATTTCTACTGATATGTCCTACATTCACAGTCATGTATCAATACTGTACATCTCTGCATAGTTTGGTCTTCTGCAGTGATTTGTATGAAAGATAGAGCTAAAATTATAAGTACTTAAGTATATAGGTTCCTTAAATTATTAATTAATCTGCAGTAACTGAAACTTCAAAATGCCATAAGTAGTAAGTATCCAATATGATACCATGTGTATGTTTAATTTGTCAGAAAACACAATTTGATCTAAAAAATCTAAAAGCAAACAATAATGAAAAACAAAACTAAGGATGGAATATTTCTTGGTTTGTCATAACTTTATTGCACCTGCTGTTTTCACCTGCTCAGTACTCCCATGAGGCCTCACTGATAATAAGCCCTAATCTAAAGCTAGATAAGAATAATCCTTCTGAAAAGTAACACAACGTTATGAGTTTTCAGAGGCAGGCTCAAAGTCATTTCAATTAATTGCTGCCAATCAAAACCAATGTCAGATCTAATTAAATCCATCTCTCTATATGCATATACAGACATATACTCCAATAACAGGAAGTCAGAATTACCATGCACTGTAATATAAACCTGTCAATCTGAGCATGAGGTAAAAATAAAGTGCTTACTTTTTAATTTTTTTATATTTGTAGGCAACTATTTCCTCCTATTGTTTTTTGAAATGTTAAATGACATTTTATAAAGTACCTAAATTGCAGTAATACTTTTTTTTCCCAGCATAATTAACTGTAAATAGGATCCAGTCACGGGGGTTATTTCTATTTTAATGGTTTGTCCGGCGTGTTTCCTCTGACGATACTGGAGATTGATTATCTTGATGAGATGAGATTCACCTCATCACAGCACATCGAATCTGATGAATGAGTTTTAGAAACAGCAATGATGATTTTACTCTCTGTGGTTTGTCATTTCCAGACTGAATTACTGACTTCAATTTATAAAATTATGAATAAATTCACCTCAGGGGACGCAACTAGAAACATGATTTAACTGGATTAAAATAGTTGTTTTGACCCTTTTCTGTCCATTATAGACACATTAGATATTGCGCCTGAGGACACAGATATCTGAGCTTTGAATTTATTCATTTATTGTATTTTTTTGTTCTCTCTTTCTTTCTTGTCCTTTCTCTCTCTTTTTTCCATTTGTTTATTCATATTACTTTACCTGGGGGGGTTGTTAAACTAAAAATGTGAGCATTTTGTGTTTCATGAGGGATTTTTTTTCCTGTTTTCAAACTGTACATTTGTATTGTTGCTGCTCAATAAACAAATTATTAAAAAAAAAAAAATTAAAATGCTCTTTTGCCAATTTAAAAGATAGCAGAGTTGAGCACAGCAGTAGATTTAAATGCTTTTTAATACTCTTTATCTCATTCCAGACCAAATCCAGTATTGTCATTATTATACAGAACTATTTCAGACTAAAATTATTTGTGAAGTACTTGCATGTTCATTTTGCTTTTAAAGTACTATACAAATTAAATTAGTTCAACCTTAGATTATGTACCTGTATTCTGCATATCGTCATTCTCTTAAAAATAATCACCTAAGTCATTTTGACATGTTCGAAAAATTGCCCAAGCCATTTAATTCTCTCATATTCCGTGTTTGACTGACCTTGTTGTTTGTTTGTCAATAGGCATCTGTTGTTATAACTGTTTTGATTAAAATTATTCGTAAATATCATATATTCAACAAATGGTTCAGTTTTTTGCGTTTCCTAAAAAATGTGAAGAAATTACTCGTCGATATGCTGAAAATATTAGCTAAAAAAAAATCGAGGTAATATATTGAGGCATGTGAATGATTTGTCCTTTGCATTGAACATATTTAGCAAAACAACAATTATTTGGTTATTTTATTCATTGTCAAGTATTAAATTACTCATGAACTATTTTGAAAATGTAATGAGAGTTTTTAAGATAAATATTTTGTTGCGGTTTAAACATGATACAGTCCAACTAAGAAATCTATACATTTTCACCTAAAGATTGAAGCTTCAGTTTAATTATTTCAGAGGAAAATTATAAGACTATAAATTTTTATCCATTTTGTTGACAATTATATTGAAAATGTTATTATTTTCCCCCATTTCATTCATAATTCTGTTTTTTTTAATACTTATTTTTTCCATTTTGATGCAATGTTTTGAAAGGCTACACAAGTCCATTCAATCTGACTTGTAGCTGAACTGTCTTTCTCATTTAACTTTCAGCAGCAGGAGGCGAAAATGCTAAGCAGTTAAACAGATCCAAGGAATAAAATGCCTCTCTGACTAAACAAGGCGTTAGAGGTCATCGACTTCAGAGTCATTTTCCTCTATTTTCTGAAAAAACAAACATTCTGTAGAGAAAATAGTCTGATGATGAAACTTGTTGCAGCTCTATCTGAAGGATATTATCGCTGTCAGTGTAGTTATATCTGCAGAACTTTCATTCCATACATGCCACTCACCTTCCAACTTCTATCAGTTCGGTATTTTTCATATTCATGGCAAAAATGGTATTATTCAAAGAGAATTATCATAGTCCTGGAGCTTCTTCAGTCCACAGACAAAAATCATTATTTAGCCTGTTAGTTGTGTCAATCCAGTTCCTCTCTGCCAATTGTTCTCACCTATTCTCCTGCTCTGCACAGTTTCTGTCAGAAAAAAGCAACTGATCTTAACGGGGCTACCTCATTAAAAAAAAAAAAAAAAAAAAAAAAAAAAAAAACCTTATCTTGCTACAAGACCAGGCACAGCAGTCCTGAAACCTAATCTTACCAGATGAAAAGAAACCTCAGTCCCCCTCTTGAACTTGGCCTATTAGCCTTGTCAATCTGGCTCCCCTCTGATAGTCTTTTCTACATTTTCAGGGACTCTACCTGTTTCGGAGGGCCCTGTGGCGCAGGCGGAGCACACACAAAGCCAGACCCCATCTCTTCTTTGAAGCCAAACCTGAGCAGTACTCCATAAGGTTGGAAAGAAGGATGGACAGAAGAACAGAGGACGCGGTCTCTCCTGCTTTCTACTGCAGACTCACTAGTCCAGCAGCAGACGGATGAGACAAACCCAACCTCGAATTCCTCTGGCAAGTCACATGTGGCTGTGACACCCACCTGCTAATGATCCTTCTCAACCCCCGTTTGAGTTTGATGCGTGGAACCATTAGACACACTAATGTACACACATATACATGTCTGGTCATCTATAGAAGAACTTTACACACAAAAGAACGCAGACACAAACCATATCTCACATAGGAATTAGAAATGCAACACCCACAACACATTCGCAACCCTTTATTGCTGTGACCATGACATAAACTAGTTGCCTAAAATACATTCTGAGCACTCCGAAAAGACATCTCACATCAAATATGCAACACTGTTCCAAAAAAGTACTTCATGACAGTAATTAAAGATCAACTCATTAGCATAGCAGTGTGTTGCAGGTTTACATATTACTGACAGTTTGGAGCCTCTGTAGTTGCACATTGATATTCTAGGTCAAGGCTGTAAAACTCATTTTAGTTCATTTTAGTCCACATATAGCCCGATATAGTCTCACGTGGCCCAGACCAGTAAAAGAATAACAGTGAAAATAGAAGAATTTTACATTATGAAAATATTTACATCTACATTTCATTAAAAAAAATGTGAACATGGACAACTATGAACAATCTGAAATTTATTAAGAAAAATAAGTGCAATTTTAACAATATTATGCTTTCACTTACTATTTACACAAGTGCATTACAACTTACTAACTCCTTTTCGAGCAGTTCTTATTGAATTTATTTTGTTATTGCTGATGTACTTGAAAAGTGTTGTTTTTTTTTTGTATTGATGGTTTTTTTTTAATTTATTTGATTAATTTTTTTCTTAAATTTACAAAATGCTTTGTGTATCTGCTCTGCCATTGGCTGTTTGTATTCATGAATTGCTTCAGTTCTTTCCATTCGCTTGAAATAAAACAAACAAACAAACTTACGGATCATAGCGCATCTACAAAGGAACAAATCATTTAGTAACAGACAGAATATTGTTAAAATCACACTTACTTCCCTGAGGACATTTCCGGTTCTTCATATTTGTTCAGGTTATTCACATTTTTTTCTCAAAGGCTAGTTTGTAAATTTATATATTTTCATGTAATTTCACTTTTTTTTTTTTTTTACACTAAATAGAAGAGGAAAAATTTGGAGTTGTCATTATTTATACGTTATTATGATAGTATATTACTGGTCAGACCCTGTTGAGACCGAAGTAGGGCTTTAAATGGCCCCTAAACTAAAATGACTCTTAATATCATGAGTATCCAATCCAATCCAGCTTTATTTGTAAAGCACTTTAAAACAATCACAATGGACCAAAGGGCTGTACACAAAAATAAATAAATAAACAAAGTAAAATACAGAAATAGATTAAAAGATAAAATCTATACAATCAAAAACAACAACAAATTAAAAAGAAGAATAAAACCACTACCAAATAAAACAGCTGAATAAGAACAACACATTTAAAACATCTCACATGGTTTCAAAAGCCAAGGAGAAAAAATGGGTTTTAAGATGAGATTTAAAAACAGACAGAGAGGAGGCCTGTCTGAGAGAAGAGGGAGCTCAGTAGAGGATAATATTTGCCTTTCACAAATTCATCCCACAGGCTGGATTGGGCCCTTTGGTGGGCTGGTTTTGGCCCCTGGGCCATATGTTTGACACCCCTGCTGTAGATGATAGCAGAAATCTCAGTAGCATGAAATGTGGGAGAGAAAAATGGAGCCGACTGAAATGAATGAAGAGCATAGGTAGTCCCTCAAACAGTATTTATAACACATCAGAGTTGAACTAAACTTTAATTCAAGGCATTAAGTTAATCTATACACAAATGTTTTTCATATCATTATACTATAAAAATGTCCCTCTGACCGACATCAATACTCATTAATATTCATTTAATTAAGTGGCTTGTTTTTCTAATTCTAATTACACGTACAGTCTTAATGTGAAATCCTTGAGGTGATATTTTTCACAAGGGTGGACAAATCAGAAAACAGCAATTTGGCACTATGCAGTTTGGAATAAATGCAAGGCACAATCTAGAGAAGTATTTGTTTAACCATTAAACACATCCTCTGTTTCCATTGTTTAGGTTTGAGGTTCGAACAGAAGATGCATGCACCAGACTGTACTTATGGTTCATGTGTAAACTCTGACCCAGTGAATGTTAAAGTAGGTCTATGTCGTAATGATATTCCAAACTCTCCATAGCAGGGGGAAGATACACACCAGAACACACTTAAGACTAACAAAAACACCAAAAAATCAATGCTATGTATCCACAGACTGTATCATTCACTAAATAAAGTATAAAACTCATTGTTTACACACATCTGAATTATGGTATTATCAGGTTTTCATCTTCAAATGAAAACTCAAACCTGATTATTTTGACAGTCAGTGTCTTATATTCTTCATCTGCCGAATCAGCTGATAGTTTACATTATAGCCCTGTTAGCTTTGCTGTGTTTTTAGACAGAAATCAGCCACAGTAAAACCACAAACCAGTTCCGTTTTGGTTTGGTTTGTGTTGCCAGCAGCTGCACTAAAGAACTGTTGAGAATCCTCCAAACAAGGTCAGACCTGTCACAGTTTAGTCTGAATCATGGATCAACAAACAGCAACTTAGGAAAGATAACATCCCATAATAACTTGTTATCTTCATAAGCCTCATAATCAAACTCACCCTTGTAGAAGAAACATTACCACGCGCATCAAACTCCATTCTTTTCATTCAGAGCTGTATCCAGTGGAACAGAAACAGTGCTTCTAGATTTTTATCACAGTCATTTTCTTTGACTCTAAAAGTTGTTTCTTGATGGTTTTCATACCATCTGGTCACTTTCTGACAGCAGAGCTTCAGAGCTCCTTATTCCCAACACACTACTGATAATTAACTCTGCCAAGGAGGTTATGTTTTTGCCAGGGTTTGTGGGTTTGTTTGTTTGTTAGCAACATAACTCAAAACGTTATGGACAGGTTTGATGAAATTTTCAGGATATGTCCGCTCTGGGTCAAGGAAGACATGATTACATTTTGGAGGCGATCTGGATCACCATCTGGATCCAGGAATTTTTTAAAGGATTCTTTATCATTGCGAGATAGGGCATGGTGACACAGATTTGCATATGAGGTCATTCAGCACCATCTAGTGGAGGAAAGTATTAACGCTACCTTAAAAAAATAAAAAGTACAAAAACTACCTTAAAAAAATAAAAAAGTACAAACACTACCTTAAAAAAATAAAAAGTACAAACACTACCTTGGCGGAGGTCTGCGCTCTCCAAGTGCTTTTCTAGTTTCATGTATGTTTTTTCCATAGTTAAAGTTAGAAATACAACATACATGTAGCCCCTTTATTAGGTTAAATAGTTGCTTCCACCCCAATACTGTTGTGTTTATATAAATTATACATGGTAATCTTTCATGGTTCCTTGTGTACTTTCTCTAAACTCGCTGTATCACTGTACTGTATTGTGATTGTATACCATGTAAATAACTGATGTACTTTTCATTCCTATAGAGTAGTACACTAAGTTCTTCTTTTAGTGACTTTTAAAGTGAGTTTCCATTCCATTAGCAATCTGCGTAATATTACAGAGATTGTTCCCATGTGTCCAGTTGTTCCAGATGATGGGGGAAAGTACACATAACACGCCCATATTCAGATCGCCACACCCAAAACACAAACACAAATCTGTTGCACTGCAGGACATTACCACCAATTTACTGCTTGGATGTGAGGTGAACGTGCCAAGGTGGCATGTGGACAATCTGGAAGTCCTTCATAACTTGGAGTGCGATAACCCCACCCATTCTGAGCTGCAGTAGACCAACAAAAAACACACGCATGACCATGTTGCAGGAAGAGTTCCAACAGTTAGTGTTCTCCGACACAACAGATGAATAGAGTTCTCAGTTATGCGGTAGTCTAGTGACTCGATCCTAGGGGGCATGAGGAACTACTGAAGAGCGGTTGTCTGTGCAAGCATGTCCGCATTTATGTGTTTGTTTGCGAATTTATTTCTGTAGCAGGACACAAAAGGGAACAAAAAGTGGTACTTCAAACGTAAACACGGTTCTTTTGCACACATGCATACACAAACAGAAACACGCCAACACAAACAGGCTATTATCATTCCACAGCTTCAATGCTGCAGCATCAGAGGTTAGTCCTCTGGTGACCTAGCATTACCCAACACACTGCGCTAGTCTGCAGAGGGCCATCTATCTTCTCCTTCCATCTTCCCTCACTTTCATTCCCCTTGTGACTTTTTTCTTTGTCTATATGAGTCTCCCCTGCCATCTCCGTCAGCTATCTCCTGAGGTTTCTCCTGTCCTTTCCTGTTTTTTGCTCCTTACATCTCCATTAGGGCTGGGAAAAAAGTAAACAACTTTGAGATAATGCAATTTCAATCTATTTTCTTAGTTATCAAGATAGATGCACAGATTATCATTTTGGAGTTTAACATGTTTCCAACTCAAACAAAACTAAACTAGTATAAATACGCAAAACCTTCTTATTTGGCTGTTTTTAACTGCAGCCGTTTGTGATTATATAAAGACTGACATTGAGATTGCAATGTGATTAATTATGCAGCACCAGTCTCTATCTTCTTCTCTCTCCATCTCTTCTTCAAGTTTTCTGGGGGATCATCAGTCTCCTTCCTCTATCAATGGGCCAGATTCCTCTGCTGCTACTATCCTCTAAAAAAAAAAAAAAATCTGAAGTTTTTTCTTTGCTTTTGCGTCCTCGTCTGTTCCCTCTCCTTCCGTTTCCCCATTTCTGCTGAGCATAACTTACATCGTGTCATAGCAGAGAAGTCGGCTCCAGAAAAACTAATACACTGATGGCAGATAGCTGTAAAGTAATGAGAGAGAAAGACCGTGGCTGCATGCTAACTATGCACACTGCAGCTAAATGGATTACTCAGGAAGGGGTGTATAGGACTTTAGCAGCAACTGAAGGAGGTGTTTACCTTCATTTTTCTTCAATTAGCCTGCATTACATAATCTGAGCTGTGTTGGTACTTTCAATAAGAATATTAGCTTTACTAGAATTGCTTATTAAATATAAAGAGAACCCCATTGGTGCACTTTGTAACTACTGACACAGGAACAGTGAAAACATTGCGTAGGTAGAAGTGAGGGCAGTATAGATGTCATTGTTTTGTTCCCAACTTGTTAATTTTTCCCTCCTTCATCCTTTCAGTTTCAGTGTCAGTGATGCACAAAGGGTGCGTGTTGTGCACATTTTAACAAGGTTTGCTCTACAACTCCTTCACAGCAACAGGCACAAGAACAATAAGCTTCAAGTGTTGAGACAAATAATGCATGAGATCTGCTTCCAGTAGAGGAGCTAAAAAGAGTCTGAATGGAAGCAATACCAGATGGCAGAGAGAGATAAAGGTGAAAATAGAGAAGCAATAGATAAGACGATAAACTAATAAGAGCAAGGGAAAGTAAAGAAATGATAGAAAAGGGAAAAGAGTGAGAGACATGACCAGAAAAGTTCAGGAAAGACTGGAATGCTGTTTACATAAACATACTGAGTCAACAGGGACAGAGAAAAAACACACGGTAAAAGAGCCAAAACCAATTCAGATGATGAGCCTTCTCTCTGGTTGAAAAGTGGATCCGATCATAAAAAACAGTCCTATGTAAGTATGATTTGCTTGTCATTGCAAATTTGTAACGACAAAATTGCAGTTTGGTGTTGCTGATGTATGGCTACGGATGAATTCTTAAGTCAGATGGTTATTTCAGTTCCAACCTTCCACATTAAAAGCATCATCCTACTGCCTGCAGATACATAAGCATCTATATCTACTGATTTCACAGCATGACCTTTGACCCCTTACAGCACTCTGCTATGCCACAACCCTGCTGGGGTGCTTTTGTACAGATCGGGTGCCCTTGTCCGTATCACATGACCGCTCCTTGGGGGGTGTCGCCATAGCAATCGGCGTTGACACTAGTTGTGAGGTGTCTTGTTCGTGGCTGCTGGATGTTTGACTCAGTGATTCCTATTACTGATTAACCACAGAGGACTTCATAGAGCAGGATGGAAATTCCCAGTCTTATTCTGTGGTGACACGACGAAAAAAACCCAGCACCTTACACTCAAGCTTAGGCCAGTTTCGACCTCAGGCACTTTTATTTACCATTCCTACATTGGTGAAAGGCCTTTGAGGCACAATAGGAATGGGAGTCTAAGGGTCACTTTCCCTTATTTCTTCCAAAGGGAAACTAGAAGATGAATCAGGAATGAACACAGGCAAATATCTGGGCTTTTTCTAGACATGAGTGAGGGGGCTGGTGAATAATGGAGGCCAGGAAGCCAGACAAGCAGGGCAGGGTGGCTAGTTTCCTAGCTAGCTCGCTGCCACGCTTCATTAGCTATTGTCATGTCGTGGTATGGCTGCGGCTGCACATGTCTGCGAGTGTGTTAGCGTGCCCTGTTTGTGTCCGTGGCAATGTGGGTCGGGACAGAGAAGATGGTGGAAGCCATATAGGCCAGCTGAAGCTATACTGTTTGAATGCGATGGCTGCCACCCTGCCCGTCTGGGGCTGATGTGATGTTGCCTGGTGCATTGGGTTGGCTTACTGACAGACTGGACCTATTCCAGTACTTCACACAGCTTCCTCTGCTGCTCTTTATGCCCTATTCTAGTCTCCTCTCTTTTATCTTTTCTTTCAATCCTTTTTGGCTTTGTCCCCCCCCCCCCCACACACACACACACACACATGCAGATTTGGTTTCATTTCATAGTGCCGTTAGACATGAGTAAGGAGCCAAAGATGGGAGACAGGACAAAGGCTGGATAGAAGTATTTGGATGCATTCAGTAATGTGCATTTCAACCGTTGAAAGAGTAGATGGAGATGGAAAATTTTAAGTACAGCTGAAAACATGTGTATGCCTTTGTTGTTTATTTAAAGTCTCCATGTCTATCATCAGATAATGCTTACTCCATCAGTACGGTTTGTGTGTTACGCTACGTTCCTGCTATAGCCTTCTTTATCTCCCTTCTTAAATGTTGTCATGTTTCCCCTTAAAGCCTCCTCTTCCTGTATTCTTTTGTTTCTGTGCATTTAAAGACTGGCAGTTCTAGTGAAACAGAAAAAAAAATTTCAACCACATTAAAAGGCAGAAAACACAAAAACGCTAAAATAGAGCATGAAACAGTTATATAGCATTTTTTCTGCGACACAAAATTTCTACATCAACAAACACACTTTGTTTTGATCATACTTGTAACATCAGACACTTCGTCTGTATTAAAGAAACACAGCAGCAACACCTTTCCTACAGTCTAAAAAAAAAAAAAAGAATTTTGACGCTCCTGATAAAGAAAAAAATGTCTTTGTTTTAAACTGTGGGTTAGGGAATTGACAACCTTAATCTGGAACAAAAAACCAAGGTACTTTTTGAAGAACAGAGTAATATTTTTTATAACATTTGGTCACTCCTAATCGGTTATCAGTTATCTAAAGAATGACCCTGAATGGTCTCATTCTATGTTATTTACAGTATTTTGTATCTGTCTTTGTCATGTACTATTTTGTGTCCAGAATGCTGCTTTGTTTCTATTATTTAGTTCCTACATTGGAACTAAATATACCGGGGTTAGACAATATAACCTCAGATTCTTCCTACTCCTTTTCAGACATAAAGTATTGTTAAAGAGCCACAATGAAACAGTGACACATTGTGTGATATTTGATTTTCTTTTCATGTTAACTTCTTTACTTCAATATATTAGCGTCCTGTTTAAATTAGTAGTTTTGTTTGCCTACTTATGTTCAAAATAAAGTCTGATATCTATCTATAGAAAAGATTAGGGCTGCACGATATTTGCAAAACTTGCGATATGTGATATGGATGTACGGCATTGCGATAACAATAATATTGCGATATTTCTTGTTCACCAAAAGAAATGCCAATTTCACCTCAGAAAAGTGTTCCTTAACAACGTTCAAATGAGCCTACTGTTTGTATGCTGACTCAGTTATTTAGAATTTAAGACCAAATACTGAACTACTATAATTAGTTCCACAATTGTATCCAAAAACCTGCTGATGCTGCTACCACAGACCTTCAGACACAAACAGTCAAATATTCATTCATCTTCTATACCCGCTTTATCCTCACTACGGTCACGGGGGTCGCATGGAGCCTATCCCAGCTACTTAGGGCGAAGGCGGGGTACACCCTGGACAAGTCGCCAGTTC
>JAQQZY010000024.1:26920472-26930733 GCA_030068375.1 Ostorhinchus rueppellii | reverse complement strand
AACCACTGTGGTACCCCATGGAGTGGAAAACAGAAAGTTCATACAAATAAAATAAGATCAATTATTGCACGTCTTTGTGATATGAATATTGCACACTGTTATCGCAATAATGATATTTTTGCGATATATTGTGCAGCCCTAGAAAAGATCAGATTTTTTTTTTTGTTTTTTGGTTCCATTTCTATATTTTGTTTTCAATAAAAACACATTTGACAAAAGAGTTAACACACATCTCCATCAAACACCTCAAGTTCTACCCACTCCCTCTCGATACTCATACCTCAAAAGAACTACAAGAGCGTACCAGTTTTGCAACAAAGCCAGTAAACTTTTGACCTTTGAAGTGTTTATTTATCCAACTTTTCTTTAATCCTCAAAGGAAGTTTCTTTACCAGGACATAAGCCCCTCCGCCCAACGCTGCCAGTTACGACCTAAAACGACATTTCATCGCCCTGCAGAAAGAAGCTTTAAGCTGCTCACACGCAACGTGGATGTCAAAACACTTGCGTATCCTCACACACTCACTCCTTGTCCTCTATCTATCTCCATCTCCACCATGCCTCAAGTGCCGAGTTACACAAGAGGGATCGTCTTCCTAATGCAAGTGCTCCAAGAGAAATTTGTCACGGTGCCACCTCTTGCTCTTTTCAAGCCTCCTGAATCTACCCTTCAGTCCGTCTATCCATTTACTCTAATACATGTAAGTCATGAGATATAAGTCAATCTGTCCTGCTGTATTGCTGACAAAACATATTACTTAAAGTAAGTCTCACAGAAGCACTCCGGGATACTGTGTGTATGTTTTTGTGCAAGTGTGCGAGCGTACGTATGCACACCTGGGGCCCAGATGGCGTTATGGACAGAAAATTTGTGCTGATATATCTCAAAACAGAGGGTGAAAATAGAGTTTGGGTTCTAATCCACAAACAAATATAGACCTTGAACAAAATTAACAGTAGATCCAGCTGCTTTATGTGGAGCAAACAGAAGTTCTCAGATCAGTCCTCTGTCAGTATAGATAGCAATATGAAGGATGAAGACGATATCAAAAGATACACACTGATTTAAAATACACAATATTAGAACATTTTCCATCAGTAGAGCCTGATGTGACATTTTCAAGTGGATTCCAAAGCAATTTCTAATTAAATGAAAAGAAAAGGAGTACATTCTTACAATTAAGAGGCTATTTTGCCATTTTCGCTTAATAAACTACAAATGATCTTACTTCAGGGATTACTTCGTGCACTACGGTGAGCTCAGAGCACCAGTACCGGTGTATTTGCATCTAAATAAGTCTGATCTTTCCAACATATGCCTTGCCATATCAATCCCTTTTTACAGCTGCCAACTTATGCAAATGAATGAGTATAATCATTCCCCTCTTTTCTGCTCGGTATCTGCATATATTCAGTCTAACAGGCGACCCAGTTGTCCATGTAACGCTCACAAAGCAGCACATTCCCCTGGTCCTCGGAGAACCCTTTGGCAAGTGAGATTCAGACACAGCTTTGAGTACAGGGGTGTTATCAGCTGGTGTATTCCTAAGGTTCACTGCTGATAATATCATAAGGAATTTCTACATGAATACCCCACAGATAAGAAATTAAATTACTGGTATGAAAGCAGCCAAGTCTGCACCCATACAGGTCAGCGTGAGGTGTGGTGATAGGCAGCATGTATTACTGGTGTCATATGAGATGTTTCAGCTATTAAGGGTCGCAGCAGTGTGTGTAAGTGTATCTATTGGTTGTTACCTGCCATGCAACAATGGACTGTTGCAGTATGCTTAATTACAGTCAGGCTACTGTGACCCAAACAACAGATGAAGGAAAATGCCATCCAAGAGATAACAGGGTATCTGTAGATTTGACGAAGCCAAATCCACGACTTTTTAAGGAAGTTTTCAAGGCCTTACTTTCACAAAAATAACAGGACAACAGGCCTCATAGTTAGTCCTTGAACCAGTGTTAACCATATTTCAATCCAGCTAACATTACATTTACATTTCTCCATGGCCAATGCTTCTGTTACTGACGTCAAGCTGATGAAGCTCATATCTGAACCCCTCCACTCATAAATGATAGTTGGTGGTTCCACTCATTCGGATCTCCAATATCTTAAAATGACTCATTCTTTACAAATATTTCCAAAGCCAATATAGCATCATCATTTACTGCGTCATTTTATGGGTCTGCCGACGTCTATCAAGCAGGGACACCAGATGATACAAGATGAGAAGTCCTGTCTTTGAATCTGTAATCATGTGTGGCCACTTCTATCCATGCATTCAAAAGTACCGATTACCAACTACAGTAATTGTCACAAAGTGGTTTAAGGATTCACTTCTACTCCCTCTCACTCCAAATTAAACTTTACATTGCACCCCTCCAAAAGTGCCAATAACGCTGCTCTCCTCTGTGCCCAACTGTCCATGTAATGCCTTATATTGTTAGTACCCATTTACCTCTGCCTATCTGCATACCCACTGTGCTGTGTTTGAGTGTGCCAGTCTGAGGTCTGGCAATAGGTTGCGTGGACGGCGGCAGCTCTGCCTGATTGTACTTGGCACAGCATCAGTGCCTACCTGAGTCATCCAGTCTGCCTTCTCCTCACCCTCCAGCACCCGTCAAATCGAGCTCTTTCCGCATTTCCACTCTGAGGAGGAATGTGGGCTTGGTCCGATTAGATCTGAATGAATATGGATTCTATGTACGCAGTAAACTGTTTAGACACACATCATGACACTGATGATTTGCTTCAAGAGCCACAGCTAAAAACTGAGTAGGAAACTACCAACAACACAGTCTTTGTCTTGGTCAAATATTTCTTCCATCCTGTTGCCTTTGAAAACTCCATTTCCCTTCATAGAGTGAGTTATTACTGAAGGGGAGTTTTGTCAAAAGCAGTAAAAAGGGCCAACACCGACAAAGACTTTATAAATCAGGGTCATCTGAGCAGCCCTGTAAGAAATAAAAGAGTTCACTTTGATCTAGTAAGTCTGCATGAGAGGATCTAATTAGACATAAATAGCTGCAAATTATTAAGATGAAGGCTTCTAATGAGTCTGAAACTGTTTCAGAACCATTTCTATACTCCACATCCTCATACACTACTGTGTTGTCATACATCCTGTCATACAATGTGAGATGATGCTGCCATGAACAAGTCTTTGTCTCACATATTGTGGCTGTGCATGTTCAGTTACCACCAATGTGTCATGAGATTGTTATCACTGTGATGACTTTGCTATAAATGTAGTTTTCGCTTTAACATTTCCTAATATATATTTTGGTGATGCAATGTACAGCCTCACAGCTGGTCAAAATGTCCTGAAAGCACCTGAGTGTTTCATTGAAGTTGAGTGTTGTTCAGAAATGCCATTGTTCAGTAATGCTATGCACTGAGGTGCGTCATGTGAGCTGTTGTCTTGCATCGCTGCTGAGATGCACTGCTGCTGCTGCTGTTGGCTGTGCTAATGTTGACGTGTGTTGACACTCTTGCTGTGTAAGCTCTGTGTTCCAGCACCATAAAGAGACAGTGGTGTGTGTTGTTGTCATAGGAAACGTTGCAACCTTGAAGGAACCAGGAGCTTGTGTATTGATATAAAAGTCTATGTGTGAGAGATGATTTTATCTGATGGTGTTAACTGGGGATGCTCATATTCATCTACTGTATTAAATGTTAGAGCTCCATGCAACAAAGGACCACTGCACTTTTTTTTTTTCCCTTGCTACAGTCAAATCGCTGTGACCCAGACAATAGCTGAAACCAGCTTAGAATACACAGACAGAAACAGAAACAGAAAAGAGAGGACACAAAACATGGAGGTGGTGAGGGGGTTGGTGGTTGGAGTGCGTTTAAGGTGCAGAGGAAGAAAACAAAATAACAGGAAGGATAACGTGCACACAGACATATGAGGCTGAAATGAGAGATAAGGAGAGAGGGGTGATGAGGAGGAGGTATTACCTTTCGGGGGACGAGGATTTCTCCGAGTTCACGGACATGAGCGGTGCCTGTTAGCCGCTCGCTGGCCAAGGGACCACAGGAGACGGCAAAGGAAGGATAGAACAGAAAACAGCTTTCTCTCTCTCTTTTTTTGACTCTTGCTCTCCCTATCTCTCTGCTGTGTGTCTGAGCAAAAAGGAGAGAAGAGGGTTACTGCCTCCCCTCCTTCTCCTCCTTTTCCCTCCTCCTCCTCCTCTCTCTGTCTCTTGTCCTCTCGCTCAGAGGAGAAGAAAGGATGGAGGACAAGGCTTCGCAAAGGATAAAAAGAGCAGCAACTGTGCAGTGCACAATCTGGTTGTGTTTGTGTGTCTGCCTGTCTGTGTCTGAGCGTGTGTCTGTGTGAGCTGATAGCAAGACCAGCAATGTCAGTCAGGCGCCCCTCCTCATGCCCCTGCCTCCTTCCTCCCTCCCTTTCCTTCCTTCCTTCTCCTCCTTCACCTTGCCTCTCTGTCTGTCTTTCACTTTCCCTGCTTTCACTGAAGGTCCTCTTTGTCTTCCTCTTCCCTTTGTCTCCTTCTTCTCTGGTGTCGCTGGTTCAACCGGGCGATGATATTTATACACAGACTCCTGATCCAGTATCTGTCTGACTCTGTCTATGTATCTCTCCCTTCCTTCTCTCTCTGTCTAGCTGGCTCTATCAGGCCTTCTGCAGCTCTGCACAACAACAGAGCCCAGAGCAAGTTGGAATGTTCCACTCTCGGCCCAGGCAGAGGGGTGTCGGCTTTTTGCACAGACAGGAAAATTAATGCCTTTCTCCTTGAGTCGTACTCTCCTCCCCCTTTTTTCTCCTCTGAATTAGCATCTCCCCCTTCTCTCTCTATCTCTCCTTCTCTCTCTCTTTCTCCCAATTGCCTTATTACGACATCCTGTATCTCAGGGCAACGCCGCACAGATCTACCCCCCCCCCCTTCTCTTCTCTTCTCTATCTAGCATCCTCCCTCGTTTTCTCCAAACCCCATTTCCACCTCTGTCTGTTCTGGATGCTGTATACCGCTGTGTGTGCATGTGCAGATCTCATCCTTTCCCGCCTGCATCCCCCATCCATCTCTATTTTCTCGCCATCACTTTCGGGCAGATGGGTCTGCTTCTACATGAGTGAACAGCTCATGAAGAGGTAGCCACAGGGTGTGCCATGATGGGGGGTCTGTCTCATCTCTCAATCTGACCTCAATATTGGTGTGTGGGTGTGTGTCGGCATGTGTGCGCATGTATATGTATGTGAGGGTGTATGTGAAAATGTGCAGCAGGGGTTGTAAGGGTAAGCTGAGGTTAATGTTACAGACTAGTCACCCAGGGAATATACACAGGCAACACATACAGAAATACTGATCAGTGACCTAAACGTCAATTTCTGTATTTGCTACTGGCTGATGTGAAATGCATAGTATGTTTTTAATGATAAACAGCAAACATGCGTACATGAATTACCAGAGGGTTATGATATACAGGTAATTTATACTATGAGATTATGTAAATGGACTGAGGGTGATCAAGGCCTCTTTGTGATAACACACTTCGCTGGATGTTGCAGAGCATTAATTAGTGCTGAAAACATAATAAATCACTTGAAGTCAATTTCTGAAAACATACAAAATGATTAACATAAACCTATACCATGAAACAAAATAAATTACTCATTTCAATGGCTGATACGGGTAAAAAAAAATCCAAAACATAACACTTAAGTCATGATATAGTAACTGTTCTGAACACTCATTCAAGACACTTAAATATCCGATTGCTTTCCTCGAGTATTTGGAATATCCATACAAACACTTCCTCGTTGTCATGGTCACTCTCCTCCATGTTTGTTTATGTTGCATTTATGCCTGCATCGCAACCCAAAGCACCAAAAACAGTGCCCTAAAGATATAGGATGTCCCAAAAAAAATATATACACACTTTAAATAACTGTAAACTTGGTGTTTATTATAATTGTGTAATTTTGCAAATGTAAAAGCATTTCAAACATGATTTTACTGTTTTTTCACCACCTGTTTTCAAACTGATGTCCATTCTGGTGCAGACACTGATGACAACACAAAGCAATGGAATCACACACACCATGAAACAGTTCCCTTGGTATTTGTGTGCATTCATGTTCAATGGCTGCTCTCAATTCAGCGACTGTTGCAGGTCACTTTGTCTTTTAGGTATCCCCATTAAAAAAAAGCCTAGTGGTGTGAGGGTCTGGTGAACATGGGGGATGTTCAACAAAACCCCTCCGTCCAATCCACGTGTGTGTTCAAGATCTCGTCAAGGAAGGATCGTAAGTTTGAAAGCAGGCAGTGAAAAAGCAGTAAAATTAAGTTTGTAAATGGCTTTACGTTTGGAAAATTATACAATAATATAATAAATAATATTATTTCCATCAGGGTTCTCCCCAGACAATGAAACACCGGCACTGCGCCAGGGTACTGCTAGCTCAGCTCCGCTAAACTCATTTTCAAATGTTTGTCCATTTTCCCCTGATAATTTTGCCAAAATCTACCAAAATCCGTCAGGTTTGCATGGACGTGCTCCATTTTCCAGAATCATGTTGTTTTTCCTTTGAAATCTTGCAGAGTTGTGTCTGTCGTGAGGTTTTACAGGGAAACTTTCTTCCAGCACCAGGACACCCCCCACCCACCACCACCACCACCACCACCAGGATAGTATAAATTTCTGGGGAGAACCCTGTACGTGTATATAATCTGAAATTCTATAGATTTTTTATAACCAACACATGGTATATATTATCATATCACATAGACCTAAATGCACAATATGGCAAATATATGCAAACAAAGCAAAAAAAGCCATTGACAACATTCAGCTAGTGTTGCGCTCTACTGTTTTGGATTACATCAGACACAATGTTCACGTAAAGCTATCTCATTATCTCAATAACACGAACCCAAATTAGGGACAGTCAATTATAATCATTCACTTCGACAAACACCACAGTTTGATCACATAAACAATATAATATTTCACTAAATATCCATACGAGTAACAAATACTTGCCCTGCCTTTGATTCTAGCTACTAATTTTGGACCAGCTACTGAGAGATCTATGACAAATGCGTTATCACAATAACACAACAAACAATGCAGCCATATCTGAAAGCCATCAAAGCATGAGACAAGCCCGAGAGAAGGAGACAGATAGACACAGAAAGAAAACAGGAACACAATGATCTCTTTTCTCTTCTACCTCCATGCAGTTCCACTTTCCCACATGAAAGGACTACATTAGGCGCACATGTCTCTGAGCCAAACTATTGTCCTCATTCTCTGTGGATATGGGCCAGTGGGGGGTAAAGTACGCACTGGGTCTCAGAGCATCCAGACAGCAAGAGGAATATTGAGCTAATATGAGAGGGTGCGCTTTTTATTCATTCATTTTACATGCCCGATTTTGGGGTCATGGGAGGTAGCGGAGCCTGCCAAAGCGAACGCTGGGTAATATACGGCTGCAAACGGAAACAGGTTCTAATTTTTTTTTTTTTTAATCGAGGAGTTGGCTTTTTTTTTTTTTTTTACAATTTAATAAACAAGCTTGCCAAATAATGACCAATTAACAGAGACAATTTTGTTACAGCATAAAATGTAAAAAAAAAAAAAAAATGTAATTTGCAGATGAATCTTTCAGAAAATTGTAGTTTATTGGAAAAAGACAATGACAGGCTGCAACCAATGATTATTTTCTTGAAATCATTAAGACATTATCTGGCCAAAAATGTGAGCAGATGGTTTAAAAAAAAAAAAAAGATTACAAAGAGACTTTATCATTGCAAATATTTCAGAGCAACGAAATTCACTTCCAGTTACAACGGTCCAAGATTACATTAAACAACAAGATGCTATATGGGAAGACAGAGCAGGTTAAAACTGATGAATCGCAGGTGGCCCACGCTCCGTGTTACCAGAAGGAAAGAATAAAAATGAAAAACACCAGGGTTGGAGGAGAGAAAAAAAGACAAACATCACCCTGTGTCAAGAGATGCAGTATCATATTGGTTAACAAAAAAACGAACAAAAAAAAAAACACCGCATCATTAAGCCGAACAAACACATTCAAGCACATGATAACTGGGTAACGGGGTAAAGCATCTAGGGGTCACCAACCCTGGTCCTCGAGGGCCGGTATCCTGCATCTTCTAGATCACAGGTGTCAAACATGCAGCCCGGGGGCCAAATCTAGCCCGCCAAAGGGTTCAATCCGGCCCCTGGGATGAATTTGTGAAATGTAAAAACTACAATGAAGACATTACCAATCAAGAATGTTCAAATAATTTTAGATCAATTCAATCTTAAGTTAATCAGAACAGTAAAATACTATTAGAATAACCTATAGATAATGAAAACTACAAATTTTTTCTTTGTTTTAATGTAAAAAAAAAAGAGTAAAATTACACAAAAATGTTTACATTTATAGACTCTTGTTTTATTAAAAAAAAAGAAAGAAAATCTGAATAACCTGAAATCTCTTACTAGAAATATGTAGAATTTTAATAATATTCTGCCCGTTATTAGTGTTTTATGTAGTTGTAGATCCACTGTGATCTCCAAGTTGTGATTCACGTCTATTGATGACAAAATAAGGTGCAATATAATAATATAATAACTTAAGAATTTTCAGGTTGTGCATATTGTTTATCTTACATTCAAGTACAATTCGTAGATGTAAACAATTTCATAACGAAATTGTACTTTTTCTCCACAAAAAATTTCTTATAATTTCCATTATTTCACTGGCCCGGCCCACTTTATACCATATTAGGCTGTATGTGGCCCCTGAACTAAAACGAGTTTGACACCCCTGTTCTAGATGTTTCCCTCTTCCATCACACTTGACAGTCGTTATCAGGCTTCTGCAGAGCGTGACGATGAGCTCATCATTTGAATCAGGTGTGTTGGAAGAGGGACACATCTAAAACATGCAGGATACCGGCCCTCGAGGACCAGGATTGCCCACCCCTGATCTAAAATGTTGCATTTAGATGTCCTGTTTGGTCCACAAGCCAATCATTTCCAATTTACTGTCAAATAAGATGAAAGAATGGAGAAAATATTAACATTTAAGAGGCTTGAAGCAGAGAATTTGACTTGATTTTCTTAAACGTTTAAGTCAAGTTAGAGCTAAGCAATAGCCATTTATTCAGTCAGCCTTTCATTCATTCATTCATCAATCTGCTTAATCTTCAAGAGGGTGGGTGTTGGAGCTGATCCAGGCTTCCAATCGGTGAGGGGGGGGGCACTCTGGATGTGTTGCCACTTCATATACATACGAACAATTATTCTCTCTCACATTCACACCTATGGGCACAGTTAAAGGAACACGCCACCGGTTTTCCATACTGACCTATGTTCTTCCCTGATCTTAGACAGGTTGATACACACCACTCCTGGGAAGAGGATTTTCCAGGACTGATGATATTACTGACATCAAAGTTCTCCCAAGTGTAATTCCTCCACACAATAGTTATCCATTTTATCCGCTTAGGAAATCGCTACGGTTTATTTTGTGTAACCATACTTGGGTCTTCTAATTATTACTCATGTAACCGTATTTAAATATGAAAAATGTGGAAGTGCTTGGTTGCTTCTATCTTCACGTCTGTTTGGTCCCAGAGGAAATAATGAGCTATGCTAAGTGTTAACAAAGTAGCACTGTGTGCCAGGGCAATTGAGTGCGCACACAGAGATGAGAGAGGTATGTACCAACTCGTCTAAGATCAGGGAAGAGTATAGTTCAGTATGGAAAACTGGTGGTGTTTTCCTTTAAACTATTAAAATATACGTCTTTGTATGATGGAGAGAGAACCCACACAACAAAGCTAACCACTGCACCATCTGGACTGGACAATATATCCAACTGATTTGACTGATTGAAGTTTTGTTTTCCGAAAGTTATGAGAAATTCCTAAACTGAAAAATCAAAGATTATTCCTCTTTCTTACTCAAGAAAAACTGGAAATGCAACCTGTTTGTTTCATATGTAGTGTGATAATTGTACAATAATGGGACGTTTGAGTAAATAAAGTGCGATTCTGAAACATATTTTGTGTTCAGTTCATAAAGCCTGAAAATAACAGAGTGAAACCATGATTAAGACAACGAAATTAAGATCAAAAATGTTATCTTAATGTATTTTGGGGTTTTTTTCAGTGTTCTGGACAGTGTGTGTCCATTAAATCTCTTCTTAAAACCCATTTTTTCTCCTTGGCTTTTGAAACCATGTGAGATGTTTTAAATGTATCGTTCTTA
>JAQQZY010000024.1:26852446-26864506 GCA_030068375.1 Ostorhinchus rueppellii | reverse complement strand
CTGGTTAGGGTGGGATTTGAACCTGCAACTCTCCAATCTTAAGTCCAACGCTCTAACCACTAGGCCACAACTGCCCCCACAGATATCACAACAGATATCAGAAACAGTATTTATAGTAAGCTGTCAATAGGCCTCAGCCATGTTATTTAAATCCTATTTTGCCATTGCTCAATATTTGGGTAGTTGATTTAAGTGTTCAGTAGCTACTTAAGTACCTTAATAACACTTAATGAACCTTAAGATCATTATTTTAGTCAACACCACCTAAACTTGGACAGACATAAGACCAATGCTATCTAAGTATGTTTATGTTCCCTTCCTGGCTCATCGTTATTGATCATCAGTGGAAACGCATGGTCTCTAAATCCCACAGTGTATAGTAAATAGTGTAGCCTGTACACTTGGGTGGTAAATAGCAGGCAGTCCACAGAAGTTTATGCACACGGGGTTAATATATATGGCTAATGTTTGTAATATGTCCTTGGGTGACAAGGGGACATAATTGCACTTCTACCAAGTAGGCAGGATGATGCACCCTGTAGCAAAGCTGAATCTAGGTTTTTATTTTATTTTTCAAATGACTGATAAAGTTATTAAGTAAAGCTGGGTTCCTGCAGGTCATTCAAAGTCATTTCATAGATTTTGTGAAAATTAAGGCCGTAAATGGTATTAAAAAGCATTCAATTCTATGTCCCGAGGCATTAAAAAATTAAATACACTTGAAGGAACAAAATTATTATTCACAATTTATTTTGATTACATAAACGAGGGATGTAAACAATTAATAGACTATTATTTAATTCTTGATTATAATTTGCTCAATTAAATTACAATAATTCTCAGCTCACTGCCCTTTTCCACGGCGGTATTTGTGGTGTCGACAGTAGGGGGCGCCACTGCCTAAACCGAGCTTCATCGCTGAGATTGAATATGGGGGCGGTCACCCTGTCCACACCTGTTTGAAGGTATTGCCCCACTCCTTGAGATCCCTGGTAGTGAAATGTCACTCCGTGTCAGGTAGTGATGCAGTCAGAAATGCCTATTTCTTCAAAGCTGCCCTTCTTCAATTCCATTTTTGAATTTTAATTTCTCTGCACAATTTATTTGGCTATACTACATAGATGTCATTGCCTGTACTGTATCCCTAATGGTACAATAAATCAATCATTAAGGAATATGACATGCTTTTTTCATGAAGTATATAAACAGTATTTAGCTTTTATTCTTGTAGACCATATTGACAGAGCAATTCAGGTTCACAGGAAAATCACCGCTTATCAATTAATCGTTAATAAATCAACACGGTCAACTAATGAACAGGGTTCTCCCCAGAAATGTATAGTACCCTGGCATACCCCGCTCCCTGGAAGAAAGTCTCACGCTAAAACCTCATGAGGAATGCAACTCTGCGAGATTTCAAAGGAAAAAACAACATGGCACTGGAAAACTGAGCGTGTACCTGCAAACCTGATGGATTTCGGTAGATTTTAGCAAAATTATCGGGGGAAGATAGAAAAAAAACGCCCTAAATTTGAAAATGAGTATAGCAGTGCTGAGCTAGCAGTATACTGGCACAGCGCCATTGTTCCATCACCTGGGGAGAACCCTGAATTACTGATTAATGAATTAATCAATGATTTGCATCCCTACTATAAACATTTAATCATTTTCATCAGAAGTATAGTATGATGATTGACAGGTGGGACCCTTTAATTGGCTATTTGTGGGTGATGCATGAAGTCACAATATCAGATGCTTGAAATGCAATGTGCTATGAATGTGCACACTCCAGCCCGAAAGAGTAGAGGGAATATGAGAAAATGTTGGAAAAATGGGAAAATGCAAGCTTCCGCAAATGCGGTTGGAGGAGGAAGTATTCAGAACCTGGTTAAAGCCTGTCTATGGTAAACAGTCATAAAACTGTATCTGCAGTTAGACATGGGCATTAAATGTGTTTAAAGTGGCATTAAAAAGGTTATTAAAAAGTATTCAATTATTTGCTGATACCTACGGAAACGCTGTAAAGACAGTTAAGTGATAAAAGGGATGAAGGTCTTTAAAAAGCACCAGTCCAGGTTATTATCACACACCCTCAGACCCAACTGTGCAAAGACAATATCATTGGCATCTATTTCCACATCACACTGTTTTGTTTTCGAGCCCTTCCTTGTGTACATATGGCACTGGTCAGCTCCTGCCACGTTTTGTATTTTCTAGACAGGTGATATCAACGTTCACAATTATGAGCAGGTTACTTCATGAAATAAACAATCAGTCTTCACAGAAAGCCGTTTTGTCTTTTAGCTTCCCATATATGGCATTTTCCTGTTTTCTTTTTCATTTCGTTTAATAATAGCTGTCAAATAGCAGTACTCCTGGTTTGTGATTTGCACCCGCCCCTAAATCTGCTGCATTTATATGGGTTTATTTCCTCATGCTTATGTGACTCACACATCTAATTTAAGATCAAATGCAAAACATCCACAAGCTCAGGAGAATAAACTTGGCTCTCGGTACACATTTCATAAATGCCACGTAGGATTTTTATTATTTTTGTCTTATTGCTTTGTGCAAGATCAATAAGAGAAAAATGAGAAAACATGCATTCTCATACGAGGCATATTGTTGATAAGTAATTTTATAGAAGCCAGAACTCAGGATAGTAATTGCCACTTTCAAACAAATGCATTCTAAACATTAGGACAAATTGTAGGTTTTGAAAGTGAATTCCATTGAGTGTATGCAGCACATCCATCTTTGATTGAAAAGGTGCCTGCTAATATCTGCTCTGTTATGTTCATAAAGCCACAGCACATGTGCTGTCTGCAGAAGAGGCTGAGAACCACTCCATCCATGACATTGTGATGCCCCTGCCCGGGTATGATGTCATCTACCCTTCACACCATGGTAAGAAGCCTCTGCCTGTTGGTAATGGAAGAGTAGGCTGTGGTTGCATGTCTGTGTTCACCTCAGTGTCTGTGTCCTCTTTGCTTCACTCTGTCACAGCAGATTCATGTGAACAGCTGCTGTTGTGTGGATTTGGTACTGGTATTATTTGTGCTGTTGTTATTTGTGATGTTTTGTTCATGTTTTCTGCTCTTGTATCTCTCATTTAACAGGTGTTATTTATTTAGTTTCATTGTCATTTCTTTCTTTGTCCAGTTTACTCAGTTCTGGTTCTAGTTCTTCTCCCTTTATAATTATCACCATGGTTGTTATTGCTAATATTGTTGGTATTCTCTTGTGAGGGTCTTCGCCACCTCCTTCCTCCTTTCCCCTTCACTCTTCCCTTCTCTTCTCCTCCCCCCTGTTTCCTCATGTCAGATCCAGCATCGAAATGTGGTTCAACAAAACTCAGAATAAAGACAGTAGAATATCAAGAGAAGCCTCGTATACTTTATGAAGCTTCCTTTGGCAAAGCAAAGGAAGCTTCAACCAAAAGGCAGCCAGACTACCATTCTGCTGTCAGGATGCTGGACAAGACAAGTTTAAAAAAAAAAAAAAAAAAGAGTAGACTGTGGAATATAACTTTGGGTGGTTTTAACACCTATATTTGTGAACAAGAAAACACCCTTTCCTCTTTCGTCCACAGGCCAGTCTTAAATAAAAATTGCTGTTTTGAAGGTAAAAACTGAGAAGTAATCTGCTGTGATGTTTGTGTCAGTGGGTAACGGGTACAGGGAGATGCTGTCTGCAGATGGGCTGGACATCGACAACATGAGACACAAAGTGAAGGACTACTCCCTGGCGGGGGCCTATAGACGGATCATCATCAGACCCAGTGATGTCAGCTGGTCAGCACAGTCCCTAATGTCCTCTGTCTAAAATAATCAAACACTAGTTCCATTATTGTGTAGAAACAGTAGTAATACCTGTAGTAACTGTATTTAAGTACCTTGTGTCCTGTAGTTATGTTTTTTTTCTGTGCACTGCCTTCTATAATCTCCTATTCTACATTTATGATTGGCTTTTTATAAACCAACTGGTTATGTAATGTCTCTGTTTTGCGCAGGGAGGTGATTCATTATGATGACCCCAGGATTTCTCTGGTGCACAATGACTTTGAAAAGCTAGAGAACAAACCTGCTCCTGTCTTTAACAAAGGTAAGGTCATTCAGGATTAGGGGTATTTGTCACTTGTGTAAAATTGTTAAAATCCTCAGTTGATTTAAGGCTCTTATACAAATTATAGCAGCTTGAATATATGTTTAAAAAATAAAGTGAAAATGTAAGTAAAATTAGAGAAAAGTAATTCATCCCCAAATGTAGTTAAAAATGAAAATAAACATTTAGAGATTCCTACAGTTCATTTCATAGTAGCCTTTAAAGACCTAGAACTATTTGTGTGGTGACTTCCAAATGAATTTTTATCTATATTTAAGCCTTCCTGAAGTGATTTATTATATTACCGTCTAGATGATACATTTTTCAGTGAAAAGCAGGTATTTTCCTATATTTAATATAATTATCAACTCACTTTTTTTTTTATAACCTTGAATTTACTGAGATTTTATTTCAGAGCACTGAAAACAGAAGCACGAGTGGTTTTTTTCAACAAAATATATCATTAACTGAACATAAAATCAATCAAGTGTCCATAAACACTCAGTGGGGTGGCTGTGGCTCAGTTGGTAGAGCGGGTTGGCGGTTCAAATCTGGCTCCTGCTGTCCACATGTCTAAGTGTCCTTGAGCAAGACACTGAATCCTAAATTGCTCCCGGTAGGTATGGCAGCAGCTGCCTACTGGTGTATGAGTGTGTGTGTGTGAATGTGATGCTTTGAGTGGACCGTGAAAGTGTAGAAAATGCGTTGTATAAGTGCAGTCCATTTATCAAACTACATGGGTTTTATTGGTGATTCAGTGTTGCAGAAGATGATGGTGTTTCCACATTCACTATGAAGCCTCTGAACATCCAAATGGGTCATATCTGATGATCATGAAAACATGATAAACTCCATTGTACCTGAATTATTTGATTGGACTAATGGTTGAAAAGTTGTTAAACATTTTGGATCAGTAGCTGCTTTTGGTTGTCATGGCGATTAAAGACAGCCGACCTGTACCATATGTAACAATTTTCCAACCTTCTTGATAGTAATACATTGCCCATGCAATATTTCACTGCACCATCTTCAGTTTTGATTACAGGAGACATTCACTGTGACATATTTTTTGCTACATAATGCTTACATCGTGCCACAATAAGGTTCAGCTTTTTTTTTTGTTTTCATCCATAGTTGCATTCATTTTTGATTATTGATGGACAATCGGACCGCTCCATTAAGTCTTCATCACATCCCAAATTATAGTCTGCACTTTATCCATGTGTGCAAATGATGTCTCATTCTGGCATTGTCCAAACTTTTACACGTTAAAGACATGAGAGGGACACTCACTGCAGTTAGAGTTAAATAACCTGTTCCAGCTGAAACATAAACCACTGCAGCATTTACCCACGGAAGGATCTGATCTATTTGCTTAGTTAAATCCAGTGATCATTTCCTGGGATCAGTCAGATATTGCATGTGATTTTTTTTTTTTTTTTTGGCCAGGCAGTGTTTATAAATCATGAGGCGCAAAATAGACTTTCTTTCACTTCTCATATTTCTTTTAGAATACATTTCTGTTAAAAACAAAAAACAAACTTCATTTTCATTCCCAGCATAAAAATTTGCCATTTCCTTTCTCCAACAGAAGGGAAGTATCGAGCTCTGCGGATGGAGTTCTCCTTGCCACCTTCATCCTATGCTACGATGGCAATCCGAGAAGTCCTCAAGTTGGACACGAGCATCAAGAAGCAGACGCAGCTGAACACCACCTGGTTCAACTGAGCCCAAACCTCATCCTGGTGTAGACTAGACTGCTCCTGCAGGCTGTAAAGCATAGCACCTGTCCACTGTGGCTATTCACTGTAATGAGTCTTTAACATAAACGTAATGTGCGTGGGAGCCTGAAGCAAATCTGTTTGTAGCGCAAAGAGCAGCAAGTTCTTAGATTTTTTTTTTTTTTTTTTTTAATTGAAAGTTTTACTTTCTCTGAAGTGGATATATGTACTCCAATGTTACATGTTTTGAACATAATTTAAATTAACTTTGACCTTTTAGGCTGATCACATGCAGGGTGCAGGCCCTGTTGTAAAGAAACCTGTTTACTTTTTTTACGGTCATTCAATTGTGTGACTTGAGAAAAATAAACATTGAGTGATTGTTTTAATCTGTCATTTGTTTTTCCTCCGCATTTAACTTTTCTTACATTCCTGTCACCATTTGTCACTGTATTGACCATTTTTTGTGATAATGGTGCATTTCCCTGTATTTAATTTACTGAGCAGACATACAGAATAACTCCAAAGGTTATTATATTTAAACAGAAAACTGAAGACAAACTGACTTTCCAATTGAATGTAAAAACAGACACTGCCATTTCTTAGACTGGTGATTCAATATAGCACAAGATAAGTGCTTTCATGTTCACTCCAGCCTTTGGAGAGACGAAAAGCTACACATCTGATGCTGGTGAAAAGCTGAGAACCTGTATTTATGTATATTATTTGTAATTCATTAAACATTTTAGAACGGAGTACACTTTTGGTCAGTAATGTCTGTTAAGGTGTTTGAGTTTATATACTGAAGGCTGCAGGAATCCGGTCTATTGATCTTCTAAAATGCAAATATGTCGCCCCCTGCTGGCCAGAGGAGTATGTTTTGCTCAGTGGATAAATAAACTGGGCGTTATCAGTTTATCCCTGGTCAAAACATCACTGCTGAGCTGACCATCTGGAAGGAATGCATTTGCCAGCTGGCAGAATATGGCTGTACTCTCCAACTAAATTACTAATCACTTCATTTACCCTGGGGATGTGTCTGCCCTCCTCACTGCAGATTGCTGGCATTTCTGTGTTTTTATGCATGTGTTTTTGTAGCAAACTTAACCCCCCTTAAGAGAGACATGGGACGAACAAAGAAAAGTCACAAAAAGAGGCACCGATGACAGAGCTTTTTATTTATGTACTTAAACTTCAGGCACTTTTATCCTCATTAGACAGAAAGAGATGTTGGGAGATGTGCATATTGAATTTATGCTACGTGTTATGTGACTTAAAATATAGTCTACTAGACACTTTTGAGCAGTAGAGCATGATTAGATAAGTTCAAATAAGTCTTTACTACCACTTTACTGCTTATATAGACAATAAACTAAGACATTTTACATGATAAATATGGAAAACTGTCTGGTCACTGTTGCTTTGTAGGATCAAAAACTTCCAAAAATGAAAAATTCAGACCTGGATGTTGGTTTGTAGCTCTTAGATTTTATTGTCTGGGCTTTGCAAAGAGAGATACATTCTACTAGAGCAGTTGAGAGTCTCTGAGAACATGTAAAACCACTGGTCTAATCTATCTGCTGAACAAAAGCCCTACAGAGGCAGGTGTAACTCCCAGTTATTCAGAGGATAAGCAAGATACAGTGGAAGTCGATGAATACAAGCATATAAACCAGCAAACTCAATGTGAAACATGTATTAAATGGAGTAATAATAAAATAGTTGGGATATTTTTTTGACATTTAATTTTTGACTGAGTAAATTCAGATAAGTATTTGTATTTTTATGTTTATTTCATCATTTCTATTAAACTGTTACCTGTTGCTGTTATTTACGTTTGTGTAAATCTCAATCTAATGAGCCATGTCTTACATTAATGCAAACGCAGACCACCGTTCTCACTATTTGGAGGCACACAGTTATCATAAAAGATCTGGAAAGATTTACCAACATAAGTTACTCTCTTTAGAAAATCTTCCAGCTGTTGGATTGTCATCTCTTGGACCATATTATTCTCCCTATCGTTAAGCCCATGGGCTGCAAAAGCAGGGAATTTTGAGCGCTCAGAGAACGGTGCATTGTGATCAAAGTCAATGCAGCAGTACGCAGACCACAAATATGTTGGGATTGCCAGACGGTTGATGTTCCGGCGCCGGATCATAAGTCCTGAGGTGGTGACCCCTGTGATCATGTAAGCAGTGCCACGACAGTAGTTATTGAGCCGCTTGCGGATGGTGTGCTCATGTCTTTTCCAAGGACCGATATTGAAGTCTCTGACCTGAGGAACCACGTTTGTCAAAGTATAGGTGGCTGCTTTGTCATTTGGATGGGCCTGATGCTCATCTGGGTTCAGCTGACCACGTTCAAAGATCACACTGTCAGAGTAGTCGTCAAGAACAGCCTGAGCATCTTCAAAACTCTTATGAACATCTTCAGGAGGGAACTGCTGCATCTCCCTTGAGCCGATGACAGTGGACAGCTGTTTTCAGAATCAGAACACTTTATTAACCCCAAAGGGAAATTATTTGGTGTTACAGTCACTCCACTAAAGTATCAAAAGTAGCAGGAAAGAAATTATCAATACAACAGAAAAAGAAAAGTATATACATTTATAAAGCACTAAACATCCAAACATATATAACTGAATACACATGTATATAACAAATATACATATTAAAATACTCTAATAATAATAGCAAACACCATTCTGTTTTATCTTAACCCATACAGACCCAGTGCTACTTTCGCATCAGTTCCCAAATTATTTCTCTGTCTATCTTTCTTAACTGATCTTTTTTTTTTTTTTAATATTATCCTCTGTATTTTTGCATTTTTTGATGCCAGTCATACATTTTCCTGTATTTAATTCACATGATCCTGTAGATGTTCATAAAAACTCAGTAAATTCAAAGTCAATTATATCAAAACTAAGGAAAATGAGGAATAATTTACTTTTTCAGCAAAGATGTTGCTAACTGAATGTAAAAACAAGTGTGTCCATCCACTGCCATTGATCCAACTCCATGGGTTTTACTGGGAATAATTGTTGTAGAAACTGATGGTGTTTACACGGTAACTATGGAACCTCTGAATGTTCAAATGGGTCATATTTGATGACCATGAAAAGATGACAAACTGCATTTTACATGAATTATTGGCACATATTGGTCGGATTAGTGGATCAACAGGTATTAAACAGTTTAGATCAGTAGATGGTTTGTGTCACCGGTGCCTGTTTGGGTCTCTATGGGTTAAACCTGTAAAATTATACTTCCTTGTGGGAATGATATGAAGTACCAGTCAGTCTTACCTGTGGTTCATACATCCAGGGTGCATCGGCCTTCTTGGAGCCGTCTGAGCGCTTGAAGGTGTATGCAGAATAAACAGGGATGTGGCTGACAGTGTCATACAGAGTGACAAATCGAGGCTTTCCCTCATAGAACTGGCATATCATCTTAAGCGGTTGTTCCTCGAGCCCTTGGGGCAGAGTGCCCATGTACAGGAACTGCTTACATTCAGGTGAGAGGCTCTTCTGCACCTCTGCTGCTGCCATCACTACGACAAACGCAAACACCACCACTTGTTCTCTTCTGTAAAACATCATCATGAAATGTGCAGGATGTGCAATATCCCTCCACGGTACATTAAGTCCTCTGTGAAACTGGATGGACTGTATCCTGCTTCGTAACTACTCGGACATATAAATGCAAATTCTTATCTTCCTCCCTTTATTGGTTACAAAACCATTTCCATGTTTAAAAAGCCATCAAGCAGTGACCATCACAGCCATATAAAGGTTTAACAGGGACGCATTACAAGTCCTTCTGTCTGTTCAGACCTCGTTTTAAACCAAAATGAAGTCTCTATACACCTTATTGGAAAATATACATCACATCTGAAAGTGTTCTATCTGCGTTCTTCTCTTACTTTATTTTAACTGATTATTATTTATGTATTGATTATGTTTTCATTGTAATTGTGTCTTTTTTTCATATTTGTAAAGGACTATGAATTGTCCTGTGTATGAATTGTGCTATACAAATAAACTTACCTTGCCTCATTTGTCATTGGCTTCAGGGATTGTATTTTATTTATTGTGTGTTATTATAATATTTTATTTAGATCAGTGTTTCTCAAACTGTGTGGTGGGCCCCCTAGGGGAGGCTCAAAGGCTTTACAGAGGGGCATGGGATCACTCCTGGGTGTTTTTTCTTCTTCTTCAGGTTAGGACATGACATGCAGCAGGTGGAACTAATGTTTTAGCATTGGAGCACCTTGTACTCAATTTATGGACGTACAACAAAAAAAACTACTGCCATGGTGATCAGTCACTAGACTAGACAAAGAGTTTAGGTCTGGAAAACGGACAAGGATTTGACTGGAAAAGAAAAATGTGTAATGTTTCGGTTTTTACACGGTTTGCACTTTAATGTTCTGCGATGTGCATTTGACGGGCCCATTGCAGTCGCTGATATTGTTAAAATGTTCATCTTTCCTACCCACATTTGTTTGTTGTTCTAAATAAAGTAACTTTATTGTCATAGTTGTAAGATAATTGTGCATTTCCTATTTTTATTGGAAAAATATTGTCTCATGGAGCAGTCTGGTTGAGTTTGTTGGTATTGTTCAAGCAAAAATCTGAGTTATCTTTAATTTGTACAAAAAATTATTCAAGGAAAAGCAAAAAAAAAAAAAATATTATATATATATATTTCCGCCACTGTTAAAATGTTATTGGGGTTGTATGGGGCCTGGAGATTTTTCATCCTCCAAAGGGGGCCAGAGAGAAAAAGGTTGAGAGTTTTAGATCATTGACGTGTTGTTGCAGTAAAGGCAGATGACCGCAGACATTGTTTTCTTCCTTCTGCACATTTTATTTGAACATTTACCGATTTCAACAGGATGAAGAATCTCATTTTCATCACAGAAACTTGAATTGAATTCTAAAAAGCAAAAGAACCTTTGTGCAAAAACAATAAAACAAAATTGAAGTGATTCGCAATAGTGTCTTCAAATACATTATCAACAAAACAGTGTGTATGACAATAGAAGTATACATTTAAACAGCTGATTCATATCAATAACAATGTGCTTGCACTTGAAAACCCTTGGCCTGACTCATGAAAATCTTCCAAATAATGACTGCCATTGATATATCGTTTTGCAATATGTAAAATGTTTGAGACTGAATTAATACTGGATTTGGTTTGTACAACAGATGTAAAAAGGAATCCAAAATTAATCTAAAACAGTACATACAGTGATAAAGAATTCATGTAAATGAACCATAACTCTAAGAGAAATAAATATACAATGAGAAATAATTTCAACTGTTGCGATGCTTAGCATGTTTCAGAGATTATGAGCTGGTGGCATGGCTTTTAATGGTGAATAAGAAATAAATGTAAGTGACAGAATCCATAAAGTGGGATAAGTGTAATGAAGATTTGGGAATATTGGTGCTTGATTATTAATTAATTAAAAGGAAACATGTCAAGGAAGTCTAAAGGGTCCAACTTCATGTTTATCATACAGATTAATTTATTTATCCATTTATTTATTTAGTTTGTAATTTGGCACCCCCTCCAGCAGATGACACCCAAGGCAGCCACCTGTGTTGCCTATACCTAGAGCCATTGCATTATTAACATTCTCATTAACAATAGCGTCCTTTTCACAGGCTTGAGCAAACATACCCAGACCGACCCAATGCAGACCCAAATTGGACATGACAGTGCACAGCATGGTTAAGAAAAAAAAAGAAGGATGAATGAAAATACCTCTCTAAACCATCATTTGAAATAATTTGGAACAGTACCCTGTGGTCACTGTGGCTGAGGGTAAAAATGAAATAAGTATATAAACTACATGCAGAGGTGTAGTCCAGGGTATCTGGTGCTATATACTATATTATATATACATATACTTACTTATTTTTCAGTCAGTATTGCATATAGCCACTTCTAAACCCCCCAATGTGCACCATCATTTTTTCCCCTTGGATGCTGAAGCCATGACCCACCCTACTCTGCCTCTAATTGGCTAGTACTCGGTGCCTTCACTGATTCGATTGGTTACCTGTAGGAACAAGAACTGATGGGCCAATCAGAGGCAGAGTAGGGTGGGTCATGCCGAGGAAAATATTGCTAACTAGAAAAGAGCGCAGACCTCCGCCAAGGCAGTGTTTGATCTTCACCAAAATCTAATCGATTGATCCTTGTATCATTCCCAAGCT
>JAQQZY010000024.1:26790334-26803596 GCA_030068375.1 Ostorhinchus rueppellii | reverse complement strand
CGGGTATAGAAGATGAATGAATGAATGATATTACTCCTCCACTACATACCTGCTGCATTTAAGTGTGAATGTCATGCCCGATTATGCGCAACGTTAAATATGGATACGGACGGAGCCCTTCTGTCCGGGCTCCACGTTCATTTTGTCCAATTTCTGCACGTTTCCATAAAGTTTACGGATACGGGACAAACGGAGCAGTACCACTGGAAACCATGGGGGCAGTGTTGCTGTCACTACCCGATACGTAGCTCTAGTGAGGCACAAAGAAGAAATAAGAATGACAAGAGGTACAGATCAATACCTCCTCCCAGAGTCCTGCACGGTTCTAATTTTAACAAACCGCAACCGCCTGTACCCGTCATATTTAACCCGCATACGACCTGTTTTCCGACAGAATTAAAATAAAATTCTGCCCCTGAACTGACCCACTATAAATAAACCCAATATCTGACCCGAACCGGAATGAGAATCAGTCAAATCTAAAATAAATAAATAAATAAATACAAACGTTTATTGCTATGACAATCGAACCACAGTGATGTGTGCAACTGCAGTTGAAGGCAGAGCCAGATGAAAACGTTGCTGAACACAGAATCTTAACACAGATTTTGTTGCACATGATGTTTTGTAGCCTAATGTAAACCGCAAATTAGACCCAGGCCCTCCTGCGTCCGACCCGACCCGTACCCGTACCCGACACAGCACAAAATGTTTCACCTGTTTCATTACAATTTGTGGTTCACCCACCGGGACCCAAACCCGCGCAGGACTCTGCCTCCTCCACAGTCGCCATGTTTGTTTTTGAGTTTGTTGTGATAAACTTTTGACTCTGGTGGATATATTGGTTAACATCCATGCCAATGTACATAAAGGATACATGGAAGCATGTGGGCAGTGACAATAACATGGTTTGAAATGGACGTCTGCATTTTCAAACGTAAAGGGGGCATAAATGGGCTCTAAGTGGTTTTGAAGCAGTCGAGTCAGAATTGGAGTCGGATGATTATGAGTACAAGTACACATGCTCAGTATCGGACCGATACCCAATACTGGTATCGGCATCGTTGCACCCCTAAAAGTGTTCATTCACCTTTGTTTCCTCTGTTGGCAAAAAACTCCATTTTACCTTTGCTTTTTTGTGACATAGTAGTTATGTTTTATTTATCTGAATCAGAAAATGTTTACTCTTTTAAGAAATTACACTTATAATTATTATTACTATTAGTTATTGTTCTCATTTTTCGTCACTCTTCCAAAGGATGCAAAGGGTGTGCTCACATTTGGAAGCTGCTGTATGAATGTGTGTAGATGAATTTGCAAGATGTATAAGACTGTCCTGAGTGAAAACACAAGCACTTTGTATTTTGTTTGAGCAGAAGCGAGAAGGCATTCTGCAGACCGCTATAGTGAACAAGGAGCTGACGAGCACCACAGAGTAAGAGCTCATACAGTTTCCTTAGTCATTTTTTATTCTTTTTATCCACTGTTATGATGTTCTGAATTATATGCACACACATTCACAAACCGAGTCTCACTTGTATTTGTGTTTTCTTCTAGAATGATGTTGGGCAGATTTGGTGAGTCTCAGCTGCACATCTGTTTAATGTCACAATATTATGCAAATGATGATTTGATTTACTTTCCATCACCATAATTCCCTGGGGAATGTATTTTTCTTCCATACAGAGAGAGATGCCTTTGACACTTTGCTGGATCACGCACCAGACAAACTCAACGTGGTAAAAACGGTAAATAAATGTAACAAATCATTTTTTCTAGACCCACTTGAAATGTCATTGATTAAGTATTGCACCTAAGATTGTTTATTGATGAAATAATTATTGGTTGAATGTTATTTGTTGTGTTTCCAGTCACTTATTACCTTTGTGAACAAACATCTGAACAAACTGAACCTGGAAGTGACTGAACTAGAATCTCAGGTATGAGGTTTAATGGTGTATTTACGGAATCCAATCATTAACAGTGAATTATTAATCAAGCCATAAGTCCTGCATATTTTATGGAATAGATTTTCATACTTCAGTCTATTTTAAGCCCTAAATATCTGATAGATCTGATCCATACTCAGGCATTTGTAATTTATGACACAGTCTACTATCTATCTTTATATATAAATACATATGTTTGTGTTTGTTTATGCAGTTTGCAGACGGCGTGTACCTGATTTTGTTGATGGGTCTATTAGAAGACTACTTTGTTCCCCTTTACAACTTCTTTCTCACACCGGAAAGCTTTGAACAGAAGGTGATCTCAGCCTCAAAATGTCAAATATCTCTACAATTATGAGGATTTCAAGTCAATTAGCTTAAAATGAAGTTAACGTATTTCCCCCCTCAGGTCCACAATGTGGCATTTGCCTTTGAGCTGATGCAGGATGGAGGCCTGAAGAAACCCAAAGCCAGACCAGAAGGTATTTTATCATCACAAATAATGTATAACAATATCTGTTTAAATACATAAAATATGAGTTTCCTGGGGGAGGGTTTGAAGAGGCTGGCTGAGATTATGAGTGTCTGGCTCTGACAGGATTACTTAAAAAGGGAATGAATGGTTGCTGTCCTGCAGGGGCAGTTGTAGTTCCCTTTGTCCACTAGATGGAAACCTTGTTTTTTCTTGACAGCAGTGATACCAGCAGCTGCTGCTGCAGTCACACAGCTGTAAGCTGCTTTTCTCTCCAGTGTAAATAAAGCAGCTCTCTGCTCTGTTTTGTTTTAATATCAGGTTATAGGTACAGAATGAAAAAGGAATTAAGTGCCTATTGTTTTTATGAAAAATTCTAAAATAAAGATATACCCCCTTTTCTCATATTCTTCCAGTGCCTTCTAGTTAATTAAATCACCTTAAGGTCACAATCTTGTGGAAAAATTAGTGCATGCAGCTTTTTCACCTATACAATGTCTTCACATCATACTTAATTTCCGTAAACATCTTTTTAATCCTATAAAGATGCTCATTTTCATGGTTTCTATGTTTACTGCTCTCCTGTACACTATTACTCCTATTTTACATCACATTTTAGCAGCTTATGTTTTTTTTCCAATATAATGTCAAACTTCACCTTATGCTTTTGCATGTTTCATCGAAATTCCCTATATGATATTTTATATTGTTTTAGTTTCTGCATTTAGTGAATCGTCATTATTTTAAAAACATTTCCCAAATTTTTTCCAAATTGTATTGCAGTCATTGTGCATAGCCTATGGTATCTTTGGAACTGTGTATCTGTAATAACTCTGAAACTCTTTCACTTCTTTCAGACATTTTTCCGATCCCCCCCCCCCCACGACCTATTATAGCGGACCTATTATAGCTATTATCTTCATAGACGGTGTATGTGTTCTGATGACTGAGTTTACTTGCGTTCAGGTTTCCAAATCTGGTACTGACATCAACAGCTTCACCTCAGCTAAAGGGAAACACAGATAATAGGAAGCCCAAGGCACGCTGGTTTGAACACTGATGCAACTGCTGTTAACAAAGACTTGAATTTCATCAGAATAATAATCTGCAAATACATGCATATGTGGGACAAGTTCTATATAATTATGTTTTTTTCTTTCAATAGAATTTCTTTGGGGAAGATGTAATACATTATATGAAATTCATTTGCAAATTCTTTTGTGCTATTTTAAACTCTCATTGTATGTCCAAACATTATAAATATCATTTTGAGGCAAAATGGTTGAACAGTAATGATAAAGGAGCCTCTTTTGCATTGTAAATTTGATTTCATTGTAGCACAGCCCATTTATTTTCTGGCTTTTGTATTCTAAGAATGACTTCCCCATAACTAGTACAAGGTGTTCACAGTGAAATAATACTTCTTTTGTCCAAGTCAAAGGTCTGAATTTCTTTCTTGAGGCTTCACTTTACAGATGCTTTTCCCAAACTTTCAGTCAAGACCCAAAATAGGTCATGGACCAGTTTTATTGGGTCACCAATCGGTTGAATAGAATGTGTAACTGTGCTATGATACGTGAACTAATTTTCTTGATTAAAATAGAAGTACAGTTTGTGTTTTGGGGTTTCACTCGTCTGTACAGTGCTATGAAGGAGGAGGATTATGGACTTGTGAAGATAAAATAATAAGGCAGATATTATTGTACAGAGAGAAAATGTAATTAATTATGAGGATAAAGTTTGTTATTTTTTTTCTATGAAAAATAAGGCAGAATAAGTCAGAATGATCACCTGCTACTGTAAATAGACTTGACATGTCATTTATATTCTGCTATAGTGTGTTCTTTATACTGTTTATTTATTCTTATTCTATTTTTTAATGTATAGATTTAACAAGGAGAGAGAAAAACAGTATATCAATTCTCTGATGAAAAAAACAACAACCTCTGAATCTTTGAATCGCAGAAGTTCAGCTGTGAATATCTTTGCAATTTTTCTCTCCTCCTAAATCTACAAACCAAACATCTCATTATTTGTGAAACCTTTATGAAGTTATAATTTAAGGAGATGCCTTACATCTGTTGCTCTGATATTTTCCTCACCTTTATGAGTTGATTCTGATAGTTGTGATTTTTTTTTCTTGAAATATTATGACTTTAGTCTGGATATTTTTTAATCTTCGGTGTGGGAACAGTTGTCCTTCATACGGTGCAAATGCAGAGAAGTGCATACATTCAGCCTTGTTTTGACAGTGGAGTCAAAAAACATTGATATTATGGGAATTTAAGATTCATATATTCGTGTATTTTTATGAGGCTGGGTTCCAGGGAGATGTCCTATCTTTCCTTTTGGTCTCAGTCGAATAAGTTTGAAAACCCACTGGCCACCTTTGCTGATCTTTGCTATGTCTTGTTTTGCCCTGCAGATGTTGTTAACCTGAACCTGAAGTCCACCCTCAGAGTCCTGTACAACCTGTTCACCAACTACAAAAACACTGAGTGACCTCTTCCAGTTCCCCCCTGGTAATTCACTAAACGCTGCCCTGTGCCTGTGCAGTACCGTCGGGACACTGGAGCTCACCAACTGGGACTGAAAGTCATTATTATGTGGGACTTAAAAAGACCCAGGGGGAGTAGCCCGAAAAAGGCTCCGAATGTTAGTATTTAATCTTCCCCAAATGTCAGTATTTATTTAGTTCTCCTCTGAATGTTAACTGCAACCCAGGAAACCCTGCAACCTTTCAGTCTGCATTTGAATACACAATTGTCACGGGAAAAATGTACGAGGGCAGAATGCTAAAACTGGAAAAAAATGGATGCACTGTATGTTTGAAGCTCAACTCATTAGGCTCAGTTGATTATTTACACGACTAGTTTGAGATTTGGAGAGTTTCCTTCAGGCTCAGGGACTCGTCTCTTGTTTCTGTTGATTCATTACGATTCCACAGAACAATAGATAAGCTTAGCATAAAAACAGGAAATGGAGAAACAGCTGCTCAGGCTATGTCCGAAGGTAAAGGAGATTCAGCTTATCTTATTTCTTTCACCTGAAAATGGCGTAGAAATCCATCTGAAGTATAAACATAACTTTTAGTTGTGAGGAAATGAGGAAATGGACTATTTCTTTCTGACCAGGTTACACTGTGAGTTAAATGAATCAAAGTTTATGTTTTTGTATACACAGTTTGGCCAAAAAAAGTCCCACTGCTAATATTTCTGTGTTTTTCTGGACTTATAATGTTCCTGAACTAACTATAGCCACTCCAGATTATATCACTGCCCCCACAGGCTTGTACTGTAGGCACTAAGCATGATGGGTAATCACTTCATCCACCTCTCTTCATACCCATTGGTCGAAAACAGGGACAATCTGGACTCATTTGACCACATGACCATTGACACACGGCTGAATCTTTATGCTCTCTATCAAACTGATGGTTGTTTGAGAAATAAGAACCTACTGACGGCATCAGTTAAAGGGTTAAAGAACTTATTCCAGTTGAAATATAGTTAAATCAGGGCGGGGACTTTTTTTGACCAAATTAACAAAAATAATTAAAATGGATTAATCCTTGACCCCTATTCCCTGAATATATACCAAACATGTACTCATCCACCAAAATCCACTTGAATTGAAATATTTGTATTCCTATTTTTATTATTTTATCATTAATTTATCACAAAACATGCAATGTAAGATTTTTTTTTTTTCACATCCCTGATATATATTGTGTTTATTTCTGATTGATTTGTGTTCAAATTAATATCTTTCTGATCACTTTATAAAGAATTATTTGATGTTATGAATCAATTCTGGTCATGAATCAGTGGGACATGCTGCTGTACACCAGTGGGTTCTATATTATGCAGATTCTGACCTCAGATTGCATTGTAGCAGCCAGGATTTTGTTTATTTGTACACAATGTCTGGAAACAACAGTGCAGCATCCATGTGTATATACAGTCTATGCTTTGCATTGATTTTACTTGACAAATGAGATTTTACATATTTATTTCTGGACTTTGCAGGGCTGATATATGTGGTTTTTGTTACACATTGTGCTCATCTACATTAATCATATTTAGATTAAACCATATCCAATCATCCACCGACAACCAAAATCATCTACTGATCTAAAATGTTTAATAACTGTTGACCCACTAAATCTATCAATACATGCAAATAATTGGTGTAAAATCCAGTTTTTATCTTTTCATGGTCATTACATATGATCTATTTGGACGTTCAGAGCCTCTGTAGTTACTATGGAAACACCATCATCATCTACAATGTTAATTCACCAGTAAAACCCATGGAATCTGATCAATAACAGTGGATGGAGACACTTAGTTTTATGTTCAGTTAATGATTTTCTCTGTTTTAGATTCAATAACCCTCAACTTTAACGTGAGCTTTTATGAACATATACATAGGACAATATCGGATTTATACTTAAAAATGTTAAACACAGAGTATGATATTAGAATAAATGGTTAGAAATCAGTTAAGAAAGGTTAAAAATAGAGAAATTCATTTTGGAATTGCCACAGAAGTAGCACTGGGTCTTTATGGGTTAATATTTAATGCAACATTTCACAGTGGTATCGATCTTCTTCTACAACTCTCAAGCAGGAAGCTAGGAACTGTATTCTTCAAATTATGACCTTATTGCCTTAAAACTCTTGCTGTGTTTTATGTTGTGCCTGAAAATACTTTGTATATTCTTAGTCCAGCGCTACATATATTTGCTAAAGCCTCTCCTCTTGACAGCTATGAACTGTTCCTTTTTTCCTCTGACCTATGCACACCACATCTCAAGCCATACTTAAAGGCTGATACTGTTTCCTCCTGCCTTAAGTGCATGCAGCGTGCTCTCACAGCCCCAGGAGAGGCTGATTTGGAGTAGCCTCATATTTGACCAGTCATTCAGACGAGTCCCTGAGGAGGCCTGGATCTCTCGTTGTTCTCCTGAAGCAGAGCCGGTCCTTCAGTGCAACCTGGACACCTGCTAAGATGTACAGTGCATGGCTACTCATGCATTGGAGAGCTGGGCTGAATTATTGAAGGACTGAATGAGTCAATCTAGACACTGCTTACACTAGACGGTTCACCCCTGTGTGTTTCTTTATCAGCCTATCAAGAAATAAATGCCTGGTATCAAAGAGAATGAGAATTTCATTTTATTTCTTTTTTTGTGTGATAGGTTAAATTTGCTTTGGCCTTTGAGTGAAATTGGCTTTGAAACAGCCAATTCTTGCAATTTGGGTTTAGCTAAAGGAATTATGGGTTTATTTTAGACCTTTATTTTCTTGTCTTGTTGCTATGGTAACCTTCCACATCCCCCCAAATTGCCCCTTCGTGTGGCTGATGGGTGGTCCTTTTTCTTTTCTTCAACAAGACCGGTGCACTTACAGAGATTGTTGTTTTGGTTCTCCCTTCCTTGATGTCTGTCTTTTTGTCGTGTGTGTGTGTGTTTGTTGCAAATTTGAGAAGGCTGGAGACCAGATGACAACAAATTGATCCGACTGATCACAGATGGAAATGTGTGAGTCGAGACTGAGTGATTCAAGCCTTTGAGTGTCACGTTCTCTCTGCCTTCCTGAAGCGTGGTTTTCTAAACAATACATTTGTACCCATGAGTCCTCCCTGGTGTCTGCCTTTCCTTAGACACTCTTACTATTAAAGTTCCAAATGTGGTGTGTGATACAGAATATAAACGTCGTTATCAGGCAAAGCTTTGCCATGTCTGATAAAGAAAAAAAAAAAACAGTATCAAAAAGAGGAAGTGCTACCTTCTACTTTGGCACATCCTCTCATTTCTGCTTATCTTCCCTTTCGGTTCTGTGACATGTTATTTTCTTTTAAAGCAGCAGTTTGAAATTGAGCACAGTAAGACCTTTTGTGTTGATAGAATTCACGAGAACTCTATCTGCATTGAGTGCAGCCCTCCACTTCTTATATCGCTGTTTTGACAGTTCCGCAGTTGACATCAGTTAAGGAACTCAATTCAGCAGAAGTCACCCGATTCTGTCGAGTCACACTCCGAGCGCTGAAGGTAAGTTTATTCTAAAAGACTTTTGTTTATGACCTTGTTTGAAAGTTACTGTCAACCTCAGGAAAAGGAAGCCACATACACATAAAACACACAGGGAAACAAAAGTTGCTCACTGAGGATTTTTGCTTCTCAGGTTCCAGGAAACAACAGCTTGACACGCTCCAGGTCACATCTGTTTTGTCAGAATGTGTTACTTTATGTTTGCTGTGCTTTGTCTCAAACCATTTGATTCAAAATGTTCAGAGGTGCAACCCCGCAAATCTGGGGGGAACTTGGGGCGTCTTGATCTGCGGTGTGCTGAATGTGCTGCTGAAAAACAGAAAAGGAAGTGAGGCAACACAACAACTTCCTTTTACATTTTGACAAGGTTTTGACCGGTTCAGTTGAATTCTGTATTCTGAGAAACTTCTGACACACTCAGACATGAAAATCCTTTCTAAACCACACTCTGGAAATGCATTGTAGTCCCCAAAGTGCAAGATTTTTAGAGTTTTATTCTACAAGAACAGCTAAAAGTTGCCCTCGGTATCTTCTTCTACTTCTGGCCAGATTGTGACTTTCAGGCAGGAGGCGAGGGTTTTTCCACCGGCCTTAAAAATAATGACTCTCTGATGTAAAAGTGTTTCTTTGTGTCTTTGTGTTTATATGTGAATGCAGATGGTGAAATTCAGTTGCTTTTTCTGCAGATTTTCCTTCTAACGGGAGAATATCTAGAGGAGTGATGGAGCCTGAGATCTTTAAGTGGCAAAAAGAAGAAGAGACTCTAGATACTGAGTTTTTCCGGGGTATGTGTGCTTGCTGTAGTTATTATATATTCTTCTATAAATAAATTAGTTTCGCTCAGTCAGTCCTGATATGTACGGTACATTAAAGAGAATTTAAAAGAAGCACGTATTAAAAAAAAACATCATCAGATTAAAATACTATGACAGTCTGTTGCAGAAATGTACTGGCCAGAGGCATCACCCTTCATCCACCCGTCAAACTAGTGGTGCCGGCATACCCTACTGTATTTTTTATATTTTATTACTGTTTTAATGTATACTGTATATACCTCCTTTTCCTCACAGCAGGTTGAAATTGCAAGTCTGTTGTATTTTGTTAAATCTCAAGATTCTTTGCCCACATCATAGTAGTCTGTTGCTGAAGGGATTACAAATAGGAATAGACATTTTTAGGATTGTCTGCATCAGGATTTATTTATTAATTTATTCATTTAAAATGCTCTATTTTAGCTATGTCTGTCTGTAGTCTCTCTGTGGTCCTGTTCACATTACAATCTAAATTGCTCCGTCATGATTTAGTGCTTATTTTTATGCTAGATGCTATTTCCACCATGTGTCTGTAATGAAAAAGGCTGTGTACACCTGCAGTGGAATAACCCATTTAGCTTTTTACACCTAACCAAGAGTAGATACTATTTGCACCACGGTTTCCATAACCAACCATGTTATCTACCTGCCATAGGCCTACTACTGTATGGTTTTACAATTTGGCACAACAATTTTTCAACACATGGTTAATACTATGGTGAAAGGTTCTATTTTTATTTTTAATTTTTAGCTGTGACAAAAAATTTAATGAATAGAGACTTACAATATGTGCTTATCTAACGTAAAACAAGCTTTTGTGGTTGTAAATATGATGCAAATAGCTGGATGAATGGTACCAATAGACACTTCAGCATTTTATTACAATATATATATTGAAATATTTCAAGTTCTTGTTTAATTTGAGAGTTGGCTTTAATATTATAATCTTGGCGCCCCCTCCCGGACACACAGCTACACAGGCCGTGGTCACTGCCAAGGACACAACAAAACCTGCAGAGATCGTTCTCTGATCATCAGCCTTCGTATAATGCTTGAGTTTTGTCATGGTTTGTGTCGTCTGGATGTAAACAGGAAGTGAGTTTACATGTGGTCAGATCCCGACCAATAAGAGTCCTTGATTTAATGCATTACATCATATCCAACCAATGGGAAGAAGGTCTGGTGCTAAAACCTTGCAATAGACGCAACTCCATGAGATTTCAAAGGAAAAACATCACAGCCCTGGAAAATAGAGTACGTGCCTGCAAACCCGATGGATTTCAGTAGATTTTAGCAAAAAAATTATAGGGGAAAAATAGAAAAAAAACCCACAAAACTAAATTTTATGAGTATTGCGGTGCTGAGCTAGCAGTATACTGGTGCAGCGCCATTGTTCCATCATCTGGGGAGAACCCTGGTTGTTCTCCGATCTGACGCTAAGTTTTAGAGAGGAGAACTGCATGAATAAACTGTAGGTAGAAAAACACTGAATTCAGTTTGATATGTAGGAAGGAGACATTTATGAAAGTGATAGACCAGTCATCAAAAGATGATGAAAATGATAAGGTAGTTAAAATTACTGATTACTATGAAGGAAAGAAAGATGAATGTATTGCCTAATGATAATTCACACCACATTGTGATAATATTAACAATAACGGCTACCATTATCTGTTATAGGTTATATTGAACTGTTACTCAATGTGAGCTTTAACCCTACAACACCAAACGTATCATATTCGATGAGTTTTGAAGCCCTCTACATGATCAGTGTGATTTTTTTTTTCTTGAAATCCTGATGTATACAATTAGATACATGCAATACATGGATGATCCACCAGGGGGAGAAATTCATTCACAAGAGGCTTTTCCAGTCACTAAAAGATTGTCATTAAGGAGGCAGAACTTTGCCAACTTTGAAAACAATTTACCAATTTTTTTTTAGAAATGTTTGTGCTATATTATGTTTTTGTTTGTTCAAAAATAATAATATTTGAGTATTGAGACCCAATGTATCAAATATGATACAAAGCTGAAACTCATACATGGAAATTAATATTTGAAAAAAAAATGTTTTGGGTTGTTCAGAAGTACCAATAAAGGCTCCAGTTTCAAAGAACTGGAATTTTCTGTCAGTGATTTAATCGTTCAGGCTTTACAGGGTACATTGACAATTGATCGATGCTGCTCCTAATGCATTCTGTCTAAAAATACAGCTTCTTACAGTGTCAGGTTTCTTTTTCTTTTTTTTTTTCTTTTTTTTTTTATATTCTTCAAAATAATTTGCGTCATAAATGTGGTCTTTGTGGTCTGAGGAATTGATGCCACTTAACATATTTGGGTAAACTAAATGAGAAAAGTGACATCAGTGTAGCTGAGAGAGAATAAGATGTCATATTCAACAGCACAAATAATTTTCATAAATAAAAAATAACAACAAAAAACTAAATCAATGCATTGTGTTTAGGCTGATCTTTCCTAAGTATCTGAATGTATGAAACAGAAATCAGATTATTATTTTCTTGGAAAGACCAGAGCCTCATATGTTGTACTTGTGGCCCCCAGATTTTTTTTTTTTTTTTTTTACACAACAACCCCTTTGGTGCAAACTCTCTTGTTAAGGTACTAATCTATATCTTTACTTTACATCAAGGCTTCTAACAAATTGCACAAAAATACAACAAAAACAAAGAACTTGTGCAGAAAATGAGAATTCCCACCAAATACGTGCAGAATGAAAAATATGCAAGAAATCAAACTAAATAGCAATCTGTTGTCTGTTCAGCTTTATTCTTTACTGATACATTTCAAAGAAAGAGTGTTATAATTATACAAATAACTGTGGATTTCACCATTTCTGTTATTTAATCACTTGTATCACATTGTATTAACACATCCAAGCAATAATGGAGCTACAATTAAAGGGATATTATCTGACTAATGGAGGTTTTGTTCTCTTCACACAGGCGAGAAGAGGAAGCTGATTCAGCCAACGTCTTTAAAAGACCCGAAACTTGAAAAGCTAAAGGAGGTGAGAGATTTATTCTGTTTAACCACGGATAGACATTCATCTGAGTCTCATTCAGCCTTTAATGTAACATCAAAGCTGTGTTGGACTACTACAGATCCAACGCTCCCTTTGTGTCCTGAGTGGAACGGAGTAAATGCTACACAGGAAATACATTACAGAGCCTGCATGTATGTGTGCCAAGAAGAGCATGAATAATATCTGATTCTGGGAGAGAGGAGGTGGCAGGATCAGTGAAATTTTAATGAACATAATTATCTGAGGTGATAGGAGACAGATCAGAGCGCCGTGGCGAGGAGGTGACAGTCTGCTGGATCAGACTTTAAGTTTAGATTAGAAAAGATGATAGCAAAGGTGCTTCATACAAGTGGCAACAATGAATGAGTGTCTGCTGATAAATCCTCATATATAGAACTGGGAGAAAAGAAATGGGACATATTTCATTTCTTTGGAGGGATGCAATTTGTATTTGTCATCACTTTAACCCTCCATGGGGCAAGTGACTATTTTTGGTCATTTCTGCATACGTAACAAGACAGTGATGACAATATTCAGAGTGAGGACAGTGAGTCAACAATCTCAGGTCCAATGTGGTCTCCAGGGCTATAAGGTCCACCTGTGCAAGAATAGTGAGTGGACCTGCTTTGTTTGTAGGTACCATGAAGTAATGGAACTAAAGTAATGAAGTAATGGAACTAAAGTAATGAAGTAATGGTACTAATGTAATGAAGTAATGGAACTAAAGTACTGAAGTAATGGTACTAATGTAAGGAATGATGTTCAAAGGGTGAATGTGGATGTGCACAGGGGTCTAGTATGGGAGGCCGCTTAGGACAATACACATAAAATCTCTGCACATGCACTGAAACTGTACTCACACATACACTGATGATTGGCACATATGCACCAACATAAGGAAAAACCCTTCAAAATCTGTGCACACACA
>JAQQZY010000024.1:26724322-26737792 GCA_030068375.1 Ostorhinchus rueppellii | reverse complement strand
TAGATAGATAGATAGATAGATAGATAGATAGATAGATAGATAGATACTTTATTAATCTCCAAAGAGAAATTCACAGTCTCCTACTGTACCTACCTTCTGTCAACTTGGACTAAATTCTGCAGTTCCGTAGATTTTAGTCCTGAGGAAGAAACAGCATTGTCTTTTGTGTCTCAACCTGAAAAAGTGTGGGGTTACCTTTAGTAATTTATCTGCATTTACTTTTCCAAATGGTAAAATGTGTCCCACATTCTTTTTTCTCCATTTCCCCCACTGAAAATGAAAGAAGAATACATAGGCTGCAATATTTGCGTTTACAAAATCCATTAATTCTTTAAATAAAGCATGTTGTTTATTGTCTCCAGTTGTAGCCTAGTTTTTGTCAGCTCTGAACTTTAGCACAGTTTCTGGGCTCTTTAAGGGCTTAGCTTTAAAAGGTTTATCTTTAAAAGGTTTATCCAAGAACTAGACTCTTTTGCCAAAGAGTAGCAGACACAGAGGGCTTTAAACACACTGGAAAAGATAAAACTTTATTTCTCCCTGTCGTGACAATACAAAGTCAACAAGTGCAATAACAATCCAAATGAAAACGGTACTGTAACATTCCATCTAGTAGTAATACATAGACAGAACGTGGTGCACATCATCATCACCACCACACCCAAAAAGTGAGGTATCAACTACTACAAAGCTTCTGTGTACAGGTGGGTATTCAACTGTAAGGCAACTGTTACCATGACAACCTGGAGAGACTGAAACAGATGTGAGCTTCCCTTCTTCCCATCGTTTTTTGTTTGTTTTTTTGTTGTTTGTTTTTAATTTGGGAAGAGGGTTGAGCAGATTTACAGTACCACATCACATCAGGCCAGAGTCAAGACTGTTTTCAACAGAACAGAGAACATCACAAAACCAACCTGTAACATTTTGAGAGGGAGGGGAGGTGTCCTCTTTAGTCTCTCGAAGAAATCAATTTTGACCCTGCTACTGTTTGTAGGAGGCAAAATGAAGTTGTGTTTTTTCCCTGGGTGTAACTATTACTTTATTGGTGATAAGAGCAGACCCCCTTAGCCTTATTATAGGTCAGAATACACAGTATACAGCCCTGAAGAACGACATGTTCCCTTTCATATCTGATTCTCCTACTTATCCAGCATTGGGGACTAATTAAATCGCTTTTGTGCAGCAGCACCTGTCAAAAACTTCTCCCTGTTTGCCAGTAGAACTAGAAATAAGGAGGCAGCTACAGAAACAGAGCAAGAGTGTGTAATTTAGAACCACAGCTGATCTCTGGGCCAATTATTTCACTTGGACACATCCTTTCTCTCTCTGCTCCTGAAAGCAATGGCACAAGACTGCTGGGGCGCACACGCAATTAAACTTTAGCCATTGAAATGGGAATTAACTTGCTCTAACAACTCAGCAAATGTGAATATTATTGCTGATAACTTGACGCAGGTCCACTAACAGGACTTGGCCAGGGTTCTGTTGGGGCGCAGTAAAATGTCACAGAACAGAGAAGATATTGTAAATATGATGGCAAAAATGTCTTATGGTTGGCTTGTCAGTGTCTGCACATTTTAGTGGCGAATCAAAAGGCTTAGAGCTCCCTTCAGCAGTTCTAGGGATTCAGACCTGATTTAACAGTGTCTTCTGCTCACTTAGGACATTGCAGAAATTTTGTGCACATACAGACTCCCAGCTGCCAGATTAGCAGATGCAGGACTGAGACAGACACCCCTCTCCTACTGTACCTACCTTCTGTCAACCTGGACTAAACATACTGTTCACATAAAGCCTGAAATGTCCAGCTGCTTTGTTCTCTGCACTGACAGCAGTTATTGATTACATCTATATCCCCAAGTAAAAACAGTCTTTTTTAAAAAGTTTTGGTCATTATGGAGCTGAAGTGATCATTCAATTAGTCACTATGAATATCCACAGAAAAAGGAAAACAAGTGCACTTTCCTTGTTCTTTCTGAAAGAGGTTGGATTTTTTGGAAGTGGGGAAGCATGAGGTACAGTTCCATAATCAGTGTATTTCTTACTTTGGTCAATATGTGCCTGATAAGTCAAGAAATATAGGATGGGAGCAACAACATTGACTTTAACCACTTGATACCAATTTAGGTAAATACTATGCTTTGAATATTTTAATTTTACCTTGAATATTGTCTTCAGTTTTGTCTGGGACCTGAAGTTCTAATGTCATTGTCTTTAAAACCTTCTGCTTAATTTCACAAAAACAATAAAATTGTCTGGAGTTTTTTCTGTATAGACATAAATAAACTGATTTCCTTTGTTGTGGGTAATACTAATCTGAATGCCTTTGGACATTAGACATTACTTTTATAGCTGCACCAACAAAACAAATGATAATAAACATGACATTTAGCTGTAGAAATTACAATGGTCATTATCTGATATTTTTATAAATCAATTAATCAGTAAATTTAAAACATGGTGGTAATGACAATGAAAAAACTACATAGTTGCAGCCCTAGATTCTATTTCCACTATTTCCTTTTTAAAGCTGAGAAACGATTAAGGAGGTTTTGTGATTGCAGTTCATTACCTACACAAACACTCTACATCCATTCTTTTGACTTCACCTTCTTACAAACCAACTAAAAGCTGTCTGCACTTTACCTCAGATTGCAGTATTAACATGTACTCTACTTTTACATACCACGCCATCCCTCTGATTAAAGTACTGTACATTATTGCTGACAGTGATGGGGTTTTAATGTCTTTTTTTTAAATGGTATTTTTTATATGGCTAATCACTTACAACTGTCTTTTACCAATGTGGGATATAAAGGAGTCCTTATAAAGGAACCAAATGGATGTTCACTGATATCATATTGCTAATGGAGCTGTTTCAGTCATCTCTGGTAATGAGGAAGGGCAAGCAAGTCATTAGATGAGGTTTTACCAGGAAACTATCACAACTGAATGGGTTTGTAGGTTCATAGCCAAAGGTTAAGGTTTATAACAGGTCTGTGTGTAACAGAGCATTAAGTTCTTTGCTGCTGTGAAGGCATCCCTGATCCTCATGTTCTGGGTGAAATAATTTACTAAGAATTATCATCTCTTTCCTCACTATCACTAAACCAGTGGGAAATTGTGATGAAAAAAAAATCTAAATCCATTAGATCTACAGTAGTTAAACTGTATGGCATTATGTCCTGGTCATACAATATAGCAAAATCACCATTTTTTTCAGAAAGGAGACCTAAAACATTTTATGCAACATTTTGTTTTTCAACATGGCTGCAGAGATATTTTGCGTCTGTATTCAGCAAGTAACAAAACATTCTACTCTAAATGTGATGCTCAGCATCAACCTAAGCTGTTACATGTTCCGAATGTTAACCACTATATTTCTCTGACTAGTTCACATAAATAAATCACCAAATAGATAATCCACAACTGTGCCTAACTGCTACTGAACACAAACAGACACAGCAGTGTTATAAACATTTGATAACTCGAAAGATGATTTCTTAAAAAAAAACAAAACCCAAAAAACAAAAAAAACAGGCAAGCTCTCTTGCTTGCAAGTACAGTTCGTCCAGTTCTGCTCGGTTTTGTTTGGGATACTGCAGGCCTTGGCAGCCTCTTAGGGGATCACTGAACATCTGTAAGCAGTGAATGTGTCTGTTGTTCCTTTGCCGTGGCAGTAGCAGTATAGTCCACTGTGTTTCCTCGCAGCTTTGTTCAGTTGGATTTTTAAATGCCATTTGGCAGACAGTCCATGGATGTTTTGTGCTCATTATATAGGGGCTGTAGTCACTGCTCACTACTACAGTATGGCTAGCCCACCAGAGGTGTTTGTGTCTGTGGTCCAGAGCTGTGCGTCAGTCAGGCGTCTCATCTGCACCACATAAGGAAACAAGGTGTTGCTACTCTTCTGTCGATCCACTCCAGCATTATTCTGCCAAAAAAAAGAACACAGAAGTAGAGTGTGAGGGTGCACCCTTAACCTCAGAAACAACAGCCGGATGAACAACTTTATTTTTAAAAGGTGGATTTGTATTTTCAAACCTGTCAACCATATGTTCCATTGCTTGTCAACAGGTAGACTGTTTGGGTTTAGTTTAGGTTTAGTTGTTGTATGTGGTGGGTAAATCTGTTTGTTTTGGATCAGTTTTCACAGTGGGTTTTATTAGGTTAGAACGGGAACACATAAGACAAGAGACAGGAAGAACATCAGCTAAAAACAGTTATGGCAAGTGGAAGGGCATTTGGAACTGGAAGAAGGTCAGCGGTCATGATTTTTGATATTTTACAAATCATACAATCAAACAATTATCACCTGACTCTTCAAACAGTCATGATTTGATATTTGCATAATATAGTGTCATATGTGAAGTGCTTTGTTAAAATCCACGGCATCCTACTGAGTAATATGAATGTATTTATGTATTTATTTAGTCATTTTCCAAATTGACTCTGTACTCGATAAAACTTAAACTTAATCTCCTATAGCACAGAGTAATGCCTTAGGATGATTATACTCTCCAACCAACTGTCTAAAAATGAAAAATGCTGTATTCAGTCACATAAAGCAAAAACTGAGCAAATTATGTTAGAAGACTTATTTTCCAAAACTTATTTTAGAAAATGTCACTGCATCATTCAATTGATTCAAGTTGCCTGGTGCAGAAACTTAAACCGGTTTGTGGAAGGTTGTGTCCTAAAGTAAAAACTGCCCTTTATTAGAACCTGCTGTTTCATCCAACTTGTTTAGCATTAATAATAAGCTACATGACAACACGAGGAACATAATCTTATCTGTTTTGTGAGTGTGTGACGAGAGTAATGGCGACATAAAGATCACAGAAGTGGAAGCGAACTACATCTTCTAAGTTCAGCGTTTTTTTTTTTTTGTGTGACGACAAGCGTAGACATGGTAGACTAAAACGGCTCCAGCTATTCTTCATTGTGTCGGATTTGAAGCTGATGAAAGAAGTGAGCTGAAAAATGTAGATGAGGCAAAATGGAAATGGAAAAAAGTCATGGGAAAACTGATTACTGGGCTGTGTTTACCTCACATAGCCACAGCTCTACTGGAGCTGCACCAGCATTGGAGATAGTGCCGCTTCACTGACACTTCTGCTGCTTCTTCCTCTCATTATTGGTGTTTTGTCAAACCAGCTTAGAAGTGCATTACTACTATCAAAAGGACTGGAGTTGCTACACTCTCATTCGCAAACTCTGACAGTCTTCCACTTTGAAGCAGGTGCTGAGTTCTGAATTGAAATGCAAGAACCTAGTGGTGCATCGGTTCAGTCTGGCCTTTGGCTTCAGCCTTTATAGGACACTCATAGAAATACTCTGAAATTCAAAGCTTCAACCTTAGTGTGTTATTGGAGGAGACAAGAAGACTTTATTATTTTTGTGAAGTTTAAAAAAAAAAATACATGTAGAAAATCGAGGTTAATAAAGTTACCATATTTGGCTCCTTTCCCATAAATTGCTAAAAAAAAACAAAAACAAAAAAAAAACCAAGATGTAAATATCAAATACAAGAAACATTTATTTTAGAACATTAGTGTTAGAGCCAAAATACATTTTGGTTCATTTATGCCTATTTTTTGTTTGGACCTTAATTTAATAATTGTTTGATGGGTGTGGCTGGAATGACCACCACACCTGTAATTCATCAGTGTCACAAGACTACACACACTGACAATATGATGGGGATAGTGTGTGTGAACAGCCCAAACAGTTTTCTGACCATGAGCGAGAGCCATGATGTAAATTGAAATTCAATGTTTTCAGTATTTTTTTTTTTTTTTAATTATTATGTTAAATTGACTATTTTATTTATTTTATAGAGTATATTGTTTACGAAGATTGTGGCCTATTTAGAACTGATCGACTGGGCAAATGTCAATAAATGAATTTGCATATCCAAACAGGACGAAAACCACCAGGCCGTTCATTCATTCATGCATCAAAAAGTGCAACAGGTTGAACTCTTCCACACCATAGTAGTGGCTACAGGTAAACCCACTACAATTAGACCCACATCAGTGCTGATCCTGACACCTTATCCCTTTGAACATCATTCCTTACATTAGTACCATTACTTCATGTACCTAACAAAGCAGGTCCACTCACTGTTCATGCACAGGTGGACCTTACAGACCCTGTAGACCACATTGGACCTGAGATTGACTCACTGTCCTCATTGTAACTGTCACTGTCTTGTAATGTGTGTTGCAACTACCATAAATAATCACTTGCCAATAAAGGGTTAATATCAAACCTGTTTTGAGAATTTATACACTGGCCTAACCCCATTCAAGATAGCTGCTGATAATTAATTGAGTTACCACAGCTACAGTGCTTCCTAGTCGACAATGATCTCTTTATAACAACATAATGGCCTGAAAATCAGGTTGAGGCCCTAAAATATAAAGACCAATAAAAGAGAACAGCATTACTTCAAAAGCCAACAAGTATGCAATTCTTGTAAAGACTGCTTGCCAAAATGATGTAAGAACTTTGTAAATGTGAAAGTAAATGTTTCCATCTTGTCATTTGAGAATTCCTCTTTTAAAGATCTTAAGATGAGATCGGGCTAATGTGACACTGACGCTCGTGCTCATTAACAGCTGTTGCTTCTAGAACTGAGAACTTGAGGTTTTACTCTAGAGAAAAATATCTAAATTCCATAGTTACTGTGCAAAAACAAAGCTAATAAAAGATCATAATCTCAGCACAAAAATAAACCAAAATGATTTAAACAACCTTGCTGGTGGCTGTGCCAAAAGCCATTCAACAACCTGCAAGGAACTAAACTTATTCTCCTGTTCTTTCTGTTTCGCCTGTAGCAGAGCCCCCTGCCTGGTTGCCTTTGTAGCATCTATGATGTTAATTAACTCACACCACATGGAGAGCATTGCTTTAATTGGACAAGGTCTTGGCATACTGCTCTGTGGACATACAGGCCAGGAATAATTTCATAATGTACAATTCTATTATTACCACAGAAAGCCAAACAGTGAGTTCAAAGATGGATGTGAATATGCAGGAGACAGGGAGGCTTTGATCACAGTGACTGGTTTGGAAAAAAAGCAAAACATGGAAAAATGTGAAAGGTTCCCAGCAGCTCCCAGAGTTGAGTGCAGGGTGGCTCTGTGGTGTTTCATGTACAGACAGAACAGCAGGTGCTACCATTAGGGATGGTTACCTATGACCAAAGCAATACCACAGTGAATGATGGCAACAAACTTTACTAGATAGACAGTGATGTTGCTGAGTCACTGAGATGCTGAGGTAGTGTACAGTTTGTGGTGAGTCAGGTATGATGAACATACAGTGACAGATGCCAACTCGCATTGATTGTCCTTCCTATGGCTAAGCTCAGCTGGTCCAGTAAGCTATCACCCTTGAGTGGGTGGTTACTGGCACAAAACACTGCTGTAAATTGGTGCCAAGTGATTTATGACTTGCCAAGGGACTGTGACGTGTTCTGGTTGATGTGCAGTGGTGTCATTTGATGTTGCCCAACATCGCATTGCTCCCACTTTTATCTGACACTTCTGGCTGATGCTCGGCATACATTAAACCAATGTTGAGACGTGTTTTTTATTCGTTCTGACAAAACATACAAACAATGAAACAGCTTGGACATCTATTTTTATTTATTTGTTTATTTTTTTATCTCTATTACACGGCTTCTTGATCAGTGCTGACTAAAGACAAACAAAAGTCAGTTAAGATGTGTAATGAAGGTCAGGTGAAAAGACTGCAGCGGATAAGATCGGCTAGTTCTTGCAGGTCAGAAAGAAGTGAGCATTTGAGGAGGCTACACAAGGAATCCAAAATAAGTGACAAATATCCTTCAAGGTTTCACATATCCATAAGAGGCTGTTGGTCACTGATGCCAGTAAGTGCTAGAGCTGGACAAGTGGGAAAGGATGGAAGGCCCATCCTGGGAACTTTGCCAACCCGTTAATGTTCTAATAGCCACAAATGGACATGAATGAAGTTTTAGTGCTGCTGAGCCCATGGTGATAGAGCTTCCAGGAAAAGCCGAGTTTATTGCAGTTTAAGGGTTGCTTTAGAGCTCTAAGTAGTGTGATGCCAAAATGTTTAGTCCTGTGGCAATGTGGTTAGTGCATCTTTCATAAGGAAAAGCTTAAAGGCTTCAGCTGTGTTTTCTACACTGGGTTTTATGGACACTACTCCTACAACACTACCGATGCTGACACACATTTATTTCTACTGGATCTTCAGTCTATTCATATCGATGTTACAAGTCAAAAAAGTGATCTTCAGATACCTACTTTAATAAAACTCTGGCTATTTATTATCAGTCATAGATTAGCTTGATGCTGCCATTAAATTGTCATTGCACATGTATCTTAAAGCTCATCAAGACAGGATGTATTGTTCTTAAACAGTGAAGATAAATCACAATATCTGATTTGGCATTCAGCTGATGTTGGATGAGGATTAGGAGAAAGCAGGTATGGCATTGAGAAGTCAGAGATACAGGATCTGGGCCTTTTAGGGCTGGAAACAGGATTGCTGCCTCTGTTTTCTTGATGGTAAAAGCAATCAGCAGTTTAATTCATGCTGAGTTATATGTTTTAAAGTTTTGATGTTGTTTGATGAAGAGTACAGTGGGGCTGTTTTGGAACACTGATCGACTTGATGCCATTGGCTTACTGCAATTAAAGGCAATTAATTAAATTTGTTACGCTTGTATCTTCTGGCTCATCAGACACAAAACATTGTTCTTATCAAGTGAGGATAAGCCCCAGTTTGTAATTTGGCATTCAGTGGAGGATATAATAAGATTTCATCATTTGCATACATTTCAGTGAATGCGTTCCATGGTTACTGACATGATGTCCTAACAGTACATGACAGCCTTATTATAAAGAGTATTATAACATGCAGAATACCAGCATTGGTTGTATTGGTGGGCTTAAAATTTAGGTGTACCCAAAAAATTTTCAGTGTGCTTTTGAAGCGACAGTGTCCGTAAGTATTGGAATGACTGCAATTCTCTTAGTTCTTCAAAGCAGTAGTTGTAGAGTAAAATCTAAAACATATTTTATGTCATTCCTCATTGCCAGTGCTTCAATGCTGAGAAGGGGGTTGCTCTACTGTCCTGGTAGACATCGCGTTGAATATCGTCATATCTGGGGTACAGAAGTTAGACAAACATTCTTAACAGAAGACAGATACGTTTGCCTCATGCTCTGGTTTGACGTCAGATGAGGCCATGAGTTGATTTTGCTGACCAGAGATGAAAGTTTCAGATTACTATAACCTCATGTCTTTTCATTTTTATTAGTATAAAATCTCAGGAATGTCTTGGTTTTCATCTGAAAATTTGATACAGACATTGATTTGGACTCAGGGATGAATTGTTTAGATTTCAGTCAAAGGGTCAGAGTCATTAATTGAATAAAGCAAAGGTTACTGAACCACAAAGTATCTCAGTAAATGTCTATTGCTTGTAACTGTTTATGATACAAGGATAGTGATGCTATCTGATGAAAGTTGGAGTTCTTACTTTGGCTTTTCTCCTCATTCTGAGCCATTTGCTTTTCGATTGTGGTGTTGTTTGAAAATGATTGCAGGGCACATTTTCACACATCCTATTTTTTTACCCTGAGTACATTCAACACAGATGAATATCATGTCATCAGAGGGAAGACCTACATGAAAACTAACTGCTGTGCACAGAAACAGGCCTGTTAAATGTCCAGGTGTCCAGTGTGACCAATGAAAATGTTTAGCTGCATTTGAGAAGCTATTGGTTGTATTCGTGCAAACTCTTCTGCCAACAGCATTAAAGAAATAGATGTTTTTCATGTGGAGAAACATCTCAGGACTTTCATTTGTTTGCTACATTGGCAGTCATTTGTGCTGGATTCCTGACTGGGTTGTTTTTAGATGCCGCTGCGCCAATTGTGGGACTTGACCCCATCTTTGTTTGTTTACATTTGGCCAACAGATGTTCAAATAAGAAGACCCAGTTTTCTGTGCCAATACCCAGCATCCTCTCTGGGGATGAAGATTTTACCCCCACAAATGAACCACGGGCCATGTGATGATGCACTATGTCGGCCACATAAGTCTGGTATATATACAGTAATGAGTAATTTAACACATCTAAGAAAAAAGTGTAAGAATGATCTATTTGTGGTCTTCTGTACTGTGTGAGATGTGAGCATGCTCCTCTAATCCTGCCCCAGAAAAGGCTGGGAAGTCATTTTAGCTCCCAGCATCTGTCAATTTTTTTTCCCCTTTTTGTGATATAAGTAATTATCCAAGCATATTTTTAGGTTTTTGTAAATCCTGTCCTGTTTACTGGGCAGAACTCTTTTTATAGAAGAAGATGTTGCACAAGATAATCCCACACTACTTTTCATTCTTTTCTGGGTCATAGCCAAAGCAGTTCTCATCACTCATCAACAGCAGGAATTACCATAGACTTAACACACTCTTGCCTCGTGAAGGCCTACTTTTTCAATGAGCATTTTGCCTCACTTTCTACTCCTTTTTATAGATATCCACTGAATTACAACTGGAGATCTGCCAGTAGAGGTCAACTTACAATGTAGGATTGATGAGTCCTTTCATAGTGAACGGTCTTCATGTCTAATGAGGAGGCCCCATGGATATGTCCAGTCACAGTTAACTATGTTTCTACCAGCAGAGCAGCCTCAGGATCCCTCTGCAGTATGCCAACTCCTCTATCTATGGCTCACCCAGTCCACATTGCTTCTCAGAACCATTTGTCAAACCTCTGCTCACATTAAATTATCATGACCCGAGAGAGATCTCTACCTCTAGGAAGAGACTCAGAGCCCTAGTCAAACAGATAGGGTGCATGGTGTCTTAGACACTGAGAACTGAATGAAAAATTGACTGCACAAAAATGTAGGTTTGTTCAGACTGGGCTCTGTGATTGCACAGCTATATTATGTGAATAATGTCTGCCATAAGACGAAAGTTCCCTGCAGCTGCTGCATGTTACAGTTCACTCCTGGCATTGTAAATCACATTAAATGTTTTAACTACAGTGACATGAAGTGTAGCACACCTTGAGATTTTTGTGGCTGCTCTCAATGGTAATAAAAAGATACACTGAAGGGACAGCAGATGTTATTATGTTATAGAAACTCTATAAAGAGTTTCTAATGTGTCTCTGTGTCAAATCATTCAGGTTAAATATGAATTAGGGCCCCCCGGTGGGCAGGGGAGCCTTCACCCTCAGTTCTCTTTTGTTCATTAATAATGACAGCTACTTAATAATTAGTCAGACTTAAAACCAGGAAAAAAGTTGATGCTAAGACAGAGTTCAGCTAGTTTCAGATCAAAGACAATCAGATGAGATGCTTAACAGAAAGTTCTCTATTAGTCAGCTGCAGGGCCGAGGTAGACTGTGTATTTCAATCAAATATAATAATAATAATAATAATAATAATAATAATAATAATAATAATAATAATAATAATAATAATAATAATAATAAAAAATTATTATTATTATTTTTTAATTTACTTTTTTTTTTTTTTTTTTTTTTGATGAACATCAGTTAGCAGCATACCAGTGTGCACAGGTACACTTTCAGCACCATGCCCATGCATGGACAAAGCATTCTGAGGGACTTCTATTTTTCCAAAAGGCTCAAAAAGTCAGGAATCTCAGTCATTACTTTTATTTACCCACAACAGTTGCCTAAGGTAGAATCTCGTGACATAACTAACGTTTACATTTGGAGCTTAGATTTTCGGTCTTAACTAACAGCCAGCTAACAACGTCATTAGCACTGACGTAGGCTTAGGTTAGGCTGACATTTAGGGGTCATTTACATGTAGCTTGTTATCTGGTGAAACAGATTTTTGTCTGTTTGCTCCTATAGATACAGTCGATAACAACAGAAACGCCCACAAATGTCACATCTGGGTTGAGCTGAAGTGGAAAACAAACCCTTTCTGCCATTACCGACAATGTTGAAGAGTTGCTGTGCACCCTTCTACACCATGAATAAACAAAATATACATCACCAAATAAAGTTTTACATTTTACCAAATAATAAAACAGAACCACAAAGAAGAACAAAATGGCTTCAAGCTATCAGAACAGGGGACAGGTTTGTCAGATTATAGGACCCAACAAAAAAACGTGTACGTCTGGAGTCAGCACTTCATTTAGGCCAATGTAAAGTAATGTGAATCATTACCAACAAATGTAGATTATGTCAGGACTATTAGATCAGTTGTTTTAACGCTAGTGAACTTTGTACTTTGTACATTTGTAATTTGTGTAGATTTCCTCAAAACACATACAAAAGTATACATTCAGTACCTAAGTAGAAGTACAGATACTTGTGTACAAAAATCAGGTAAAAGTAGAAGTACTGAGTAAAGTTCTTTACTGAGTACGGTATATGTAAAAGATAAGTGCTGGCTCTGAAATGTACTCCAAGAATAAAAGAAAATATAGTTCTCTGAAGGACATTTCTATTGCCTGTTTCTGTGAAAAGCTAAAAGAACTTAATGTCACATTGGACCAACAACAACCCACATTTTTACATTATAGTGGACAGACCAAAAGTGAAGGTTTCCAAAAACCCTGCGGCCAAAATGGAGATTTCCTGAGCTGAGCTGGGGTTAGACCGTCATGAGACAGGTTAGTTTTACCACTTTCAGCTCTGGTTGCCCACTATGATAAGGAAAGCTCATCGGTCTTTTGTGTTGGATTTTGCATTGTGATTGGCTAACCAGGCCCAAGCTTCTCTTCACCCTGCATTATTATATATGGCTGCACGTAAAAGAAGGTTTTTCTCTGAAAGGGGGTTCTAAATATGAGATTGATCTGTAATAATAATAATAATAATAATAATAATAATAATAATAATAATAATAATAATATTATTATTATTATTATTATTATTATTATTATTATTATTATTATTATTATTATTATTATTGTTGTTGTTGTGATTATTTGATCTAATATACATTGTGCGTGTTCATAAACAGCCTACAATCTTAATGAGGGACTCGAGGATTTCCAGCTTGACGTTTGAACTTAAGCAGTCCTCTAATCTGTACTGCTATACACCCACTGCTTTATTACTATGTTTAGTTTAGTTAAGTTTATTTCGAATATGCAACAAAACAACGTAATCCCACCTAGTCTCCACAAATGAAACAGACCACAAGAAAACAAACAAAAAGAAAACCTGTACATATACATGAAAACAAAGCATGATCTAATTTGCATACTTGAAAAGGAGTGGGAGGAAGTATAACTCATTTAATTCCACCCTTTCTCCACAAAACAGTCTGTCATTTAACTTCCTATCAGCAAATTATGAAAAATCAAGTCCTTTGGATCAGTTAAACTCACTTATCATCACATACACACACACACACACACACACACACACACACACACACACACACACACACACACACACACACACACACA
>JAQQZY010000024.1:26679194-26699957 GCA_030068375.1 Ostorhinchus rueppellii | reverse complement strand
GATAGGCTCCATGCGACCCCCGTGACCCTAATGAGGATTAAGCGGGTATAGAAGATGAATGAATGAATGAATGAACTGCAAAGTTAGTAACATATAAACCATTTTCATCTGAACATAAGGTTATAGGGCATAGATGATTAAAAAGTAAAAATGTGTGATTTATAGGAAAAACAACTAGCAGCAAAAATAATCATGCATTCATATTAATGTGTAGGTAAACACATTTTTAGGCACATTTTCAATAGTAGTCACGATTCCAAAGTCTAGAGAGCATTTCTCTCTTGACTCATAACTGCCCTTATTGATTTTCTCGATTCACACTTCTATTTCCTGACAATGTTTGAAAGCACACCAGCTCTAGCTTTCATTTATTGAACAGGCAAGTGAGAAGTGTTCTGTTCAACCTGGAGAGCTGCAGCACAAGGAATGCTGGAGAACAAGTAGTTGAGCATTTCACAATGTTTTCACATGTTCTCTGCAAAGCATTGACTTAAAAAACAAAACAAAATAAAATAAAATGCAATTCCCAGTTTCAGACTAGAAGTTGATGGAGAGGGAATTTTTAAAGAGACAATTGTTTAGAGAAAGGAAAAGCTTTAAACGGTTAATTTGGTGACATCAACTCTGACACTGCCGCCCAAAATTTCTAGACTGAATTCACATTAAGCAAATCTGAAATGATCTTTTACACTGGAACATCTAGAAAAAGGAGAAGCACTTAAACAGATAATATGAAATCTCTGAAAATCACACTATAATTAATTAATTAATTAATTAATTAATGTATATGTAACTGTGACAGATCAATGTCGGACATGTAATTGTACCTTTTGTTCTTTTATTTTCCCTCAAAGTCACTTATTTCAAATTAAATAATGTAATCTAATGTAATGTGAAATACGAGTCATTGGTAATTTGTAAAATATTCTATCAGTGCTGGTAAATTGTCCAAACTGTTTAATCATCTTTTTCTAGTTCAATAATTTAAAAAAATAAAACATTTTATAAATGACAATTAACCATAGAAATGAATGTGTGTACTTTGTTGGAAGATAGCGTACCCCATCCAAATATGATGCTTGTGTTATAAGAAGCATAAGACCCAACACAGCCACTTTTACTCACACCATTCTGCATCTGTAATTATGAAATAATACAGTATATCACATACTCCGACTTGGTAGGTAGTTTCTTAAACAGAGTGACCAAAGCCAATCTAATATGTGTTCTTTATAATTGCAGCTATTTTCTATAAGCTAAATGGACCCATGGGGACTCTTTTCCTTCTGAACAAGACCCATACAACAATATCTATTGGTCTTTAGAGGTTATATGTATTAAATGTTGCTGCATGAATGACCTGATGACTTGAAAAATCATGTGCGTACTTAATTTAACATCCATGGATAAACATGCATTTAAAATTGCGGATGTTGGCAGGCATTTCAGAGGATCTCAACTTGTTGCGATGTCTCCTATAGTCCGACATGGGCTAATGGCTGCACATGACCGAGCTGATGGGCGAAGCCATTACTGCAGACCATATGGACAGAACATGTACCCGGTGCACAGTAGCCTGTTTCTGCTGGAGACTTTTAAAGCATTTTAGATCACACAAGCTGTTCCCTCCTCAGAAAATCAGGCAGCTGAAGTCTCTAGAGGCTTGTTAGAGTGGCAATATAAATATTTTTTTCCCACTCTTTTACTTCTGGTGAGGGCTTTGGTGTACCGTCAGATGACAACATGCGCAGCACAACAAGGGATTCCCGAGCTCCCGAATACTCCCACAAACTAACTCCTCTTCCTGTTTTGTTGCCCAGCATTTACAAGGGCTTTATATACATTATGCCTTCATCTCCAGTCACGTTTTCATCACGCCGTCCATTTAAGGCTGTAAGAGACCAATGTTCACAGCACTTGGCTTGTTAGCAAAGAACAAGTGAGTGCAAAGGTTTTGTGTAATAAGCCTGATGGTAGCCAAGCAGTATATGTACAGTAAATACACAGACACGCATGCAGGCAGACACACAAAGCATAGACACACAGTGTAAGCGCAAACACACTGCGACTGTAAATAGAACATAGTGCACAGCTGAACAGGCATGTTACACAGATGGAAGGTCTCACTACTTGCTGTTTATGTTTGAGATCAAACTAAAATATACATAAACTGCATGGCAAGAAGCTCAGCACTCCTACACATGTTAAAGGCAGTTATGAGAGGAAAAAATATTTAAAAATTTAACCAACTCCTGGGGTAACTGTATCCATGCAGAGCTCATTTACTTGTCTACATGTTAAGGTTACTTACTGTTGTTGCCTGAGAGGAGAAGGAAATATTAAGTGACCAATTACTGCAGCAACCACTGTGAATATAACAGCATACTTTTCATCACAACACGGCAGGAGACCCAAATCTGTCAGAGGTTTGATGAGGGAAAGTGCAGGCAAAGATATTGGGCTGTTTAGAGATTATACACAGTGATACGCTGGGTTTGTCTCATGAACATTTTGTGTCCAAGTCTTATTTCTGTTCAGACATTAACTTCAAAGTCTGTGACATGTTATTATGCTTTCTAAAAATTATTATTTATTTATTTTAGCCTGCTATGTCTTTTATCCGAGAAGCTTTCAAGTTTGTAAAGGCATGAACTCAACGTTACAATGCTCTCTCTACAGCTTAACTTTAATTTTAGACGAAACATATTTGGTTGTCATTTTGAGTACTTGCGTTACTGTAACCTTTTTTTCCTCTAAGAACGATAGCAGCTGGATATTTATGCACCCTCTCTGCCTCCATATTAGCTTTGAGTTTCCCTGAGAGCACACAGATAAACTCTTTGTTGCCACACTGGCCCTTAAACAGTGTTAATGTGTATTATCAATCACCCTAAAACACACGAGTTAGTGAGCAACCGAAGTACAGTACCATTGAGAGATAAATGAGACTCCTACTTCACACAGGAGATAAGTGCACACTAGCTGAGTGTGTCTCATATCTACTGGTGGCTTCCTTCCAAATACTGATCTGTATTCAGCTTCAGACAGACTTCTGCCTAATTGATGCTCCCTTGGACTGTCATCATAATAAATTGGGTTTCATTCACTTTTGATGGCATCAGAGCTTCACTCAGAAGCCCTGCAGTGCTCCATTAGGATACGAGCCCATATTATGATATTTAGAGCAATGATCTAGCGATTGTCATAGACGCAGAGTGTGAATTGTGCAGTGAAATTGTCAATGAGTTGAGAGTGGCAGCCTGAGGCAGGGAACTGAGCGTGGCTGGTGCATGTGGTTTACAGAATGTGTCAGGAGATGAGTTGCAGATGTCAAGACAGTGGATCTGCCAGACTATAATCCAGGACATCTCTGTGTATCATACCACACTGAATAAAAAAATAGTTGGCCCAGTCTAGAAAATGCAAATTAAAAGAGAAAGTAGCAAAATAAAAATGTACTTTGACTTGTATTTTATTGTATATAAGTATAAATGCAGCATATTTCATGTTTTCCCTGGTCCTTTTCATTCCATCTGTAAATATACACTGTAACACATTCAAGATAAAGTTAGAATGGAATCAATTTATGATGAAGATTCATTCATCTTCCACAATTTTTCACTTAATAGCCTAGAGGGATGCATAGGGCCTGGACTCTATTCCAACTGACACTGGATTCATCTTGAAAATGTTTCCAGTTCATCAATGGAGTGATATGTAATAACTATATATAACTCAAATTCATACCTACCGGTAGTTTAGAGTAACCAATTAACCTATGTAGGTGCACATCTGTGGGCTGTAGGAACGAGCTAGATTACCCAGAGAGAACCTGAGACCTGAGGACAAAATGTAAATTCCACATAGAAAGGGGCCTCCTGGCCAGCGCTGGGGTAGAAGTACAGCATGGATGCAGTGCAGAATGAAAATATTCAAGGTTTCTAGAAGGGTCTTCATGTGTACAGGGTATGGGAACAAGCTTTAGTTGAGCAATGTGATCTGTGATCCCTCAGATGACACCATATCAGGAGCTGTCATTCAGCTAGATGTGATGGAACCACATGGCTGCAGGATTATGGCAGTAAAGTGGTTCTGTTTGTCAGCATTATGGCCCCACAGTGAGGAGACTGAACCGAGGCAGCCTTCCTTTGTGGAGTTTTCTTGTTCTCCCTTTGTCATGAGATTTTCTGTCAGGCCCTACAGTTTTTCCCCACCATCAAAAGATCTGTGTTAGGTTAACTCTCCTGTCGGTACCCTTGTTTGTTGGTCCCTGGGCACCTTTAGTGGCAGAACATAGTTCATAGAGGTGGTTAAATGCCACAAGTAAAATAAAAGTGAACTTGACTTTCTATGGCAAACCCTTGTCAAGCTCTACAGTATGTAGTTGCATCTACAATTGTTAGCCGAAGTAAATTTTAATATCACTTTGCCTTTAATTTGAATTTTCTATGTTGTCTCTAATATTTCTTATTTGCAATTATACAATCAGTGTTAAATGTAACAAAAATACAACCCTAAAGACCTTTATTGTTGTTATCTGCATCTCTCTTCAGGACCATGTTAAGCACAGTGAGAAACAGTAACCTCATACAAAAGAGAAAATAGGCCATTTGCCAGTTGGAGATCTTTGCAGTTTTGTTGGTCTAGAGCAGTGGTTCTCAGTATTTCTCCATCGGGGCCCCCTTTGGAGCAAGAAAAATCTCCAGGACCCCCTCAACCCCAACATCATTGTAACAGTGGTGCAGTTCTAACTTAAATGAAAGAAACATCCATATTGGAACAATACTGTTTGCTTTTCCTTGAATAATATGTTATGTAAACTAAAAATAACTTAAAATTTTGCTTGATTATAAATAAACTCAACAAGACTACTCCCTGAAATAAAAATAGGAAATACACAATTATCTACCAAATATCACATTAAAGTTCCTTTTTTTCTTTTTTTTTCTTTTTTTTAGAAAAACAAACAAACTTAGGTTACAAAGACGAACATTTTTAAAAACATCAGTTGCTGCAATGAACCTGTTTAAATGCACATCGCAGAACATTTAAGTGAAAACTGTACAAACTTTAAAAGCAGAAACATTGTACAGTTTTCTTTTCCAGTCAAATCCTTATCCATTCTCCAAACCTAAACTCTTTGTCCAGTCTAGTGACAGATCTCCATGGCAGCAGATTTGTTTGTTGTACATCCCTAAAATGAGTCCCATGTGGTCCAACACTAAAACATTAGCTCCACCTGCTACATGTTCTAACCTGAAGGGAAAAAAAACAAACAAACACTCATGATCCCATGCCCCCCTGGCAAGCCTTCACACCTGCCCCACAGTTTGGGAAACACTGGTCTAGAGACAGAATATGATCCATATGGGTTCAGTGATAAATGACACAGTGTAGCTTAAACACTGTTAAATGTACAAAATACTAGTTTCATTTCAGTTTATGTCAGTGAATGAGGATGCTCAGAATCTAACCAAACAGCTTGGTTAGGTTCAGGAAAAGAGCACAGGTGGGGCCAAAATGAAAATGGGAGACTTTACCAGAAAATCTTTAATACAGGTTGTTTTTAATAGCTTTAAACAGTTAACCTGTATGGTGAGGTTGGATTGGAAATTGGTGGACAGCAATAATGGACAAATTGATACCTTGCCAGTTCTATATTTCTGTCACTGGACTTGTTTATGTGCTTGGTATCGTGAGGTCTGGGGATGCAGTGATTCTCCTCCAATGAATGAATGAACAATTTAAGCTGTAACACTGAGTATTGCATCCGACAAAGTGGCTACATTTACACTGAATTGGTTGTTCTTACTTTATGGACTGGTGCATCCCTATACACAATGCATGGAAATGGACGAACATGCACAAAGTATACAAGCTTGTGGCCAGAGGATTTGAAAGGAAACAATGTGCAAATGTGTTAGGTACACATTTGTGTCTCCTGCTGGAACTGATAAAAGTTGACTATAGGTCAAACACTATTTAACTTAAATGCCAGTGGAATATAATGTATGCTGAAGTTTTGACCTTAGCTCTGCCTGTGGATATATTCTTACATACTGTGCAGTTTAATTTAGGCTTTTTCCAACAACTCCAACTTCAGCTTCACTCACATTTCTCACAGGACTGCATAATACCATGTTTATTTAAATTAGATTTGTTATATAGAGTACGAGGGAATTTTAATGCAGTAAATGGGCCTGTAATTTCAGTATTTCGAAATCAATAGTGAAACATAACGGGAACACAATCAATTATTCAGTTACACAATCATGGCCAAGTATCTGATGGTGTTTCTTTTTCTTTTGAGTATAAACAGAAAGGCACCGCCCAGGCATCTTTCCATTACAAACTGATGAAGCAGTGGCACAGTAATAAGTGCTTATTCATGTGTGTTGCATCACTGCGAGCTCAGAGCAGCAGAACTCGACATAAATTCGACTGATGAACAGCGGTTCTGCCGTTTATACGATCAGTCACCTGAATACATTTTCCAGATCAAATATTCCAAATAAAGCCCAGAGGCAGAATTGTGTTTTGGTCTGAATGCTTGACATTACCTGGGAGACATTAACGTCACAGAAGATATTGGGAAGAAAGTAGAGTCTAGTAATTAGCACTCAAAATGTAGTGTGCAGGAAATTAATGCAGTTCTAAAATAAATAAATACATACACACATACATTCATACATACATACATACATACATACATACAGTACAGTGGCTAACAAATGTATTATTCCACCACCACCCAGTATAAGGTGTTTGCCACTGCAGTATTTATAACAGTATTTCTGTTTACCAAAATATCTATTTATGTTTCTATCATGGTTAATCCACTAGTATATGCAAGATCTTTTTTTTTTTTTTTTTTATCAAAACCATATCTTTAATGCTAAAATAGAACTATTTTTTACTATCCATACATTTTCAAGTTGAATGTTTTCCAAAAATGCAAAGGGAAATGCAGCAGCAAAGGACTATTGTTTTTATGAAGTTGCACAATTCCAGTTATTATCTTGCATTCCTGTGTAAAACTACATAAAAACAATGGCAGCAAAAATGCAAACTGTTATCTGCACCAAAGGTGGACACACGAAATATGGACATTTATGGTCATTATTTGTCAACAAGGACTATTTTGCTATTCCAACTGGCCATTTTATTAATGAATAAAGATGAAATTGTTCATTTGAAACAAGTTTTTTGATAAATTACTAAGTTATTTATATTTTCTTGTTTTTATTTTATATATATATATATATATATAAACACCGTGGGAGAATAGCACAGCGGGGTTGCCATAGAGCTTGTTGTGGAGAGTCTGACCAGTATGAGAGTATAAAGGGTTCAACCATTGTGCAGTGCAGGAACCTTTCAGCATGGGTGGTCTGTTTCTGTTTCTGACTTGGTAATGTTTTGTTAACTACGCACAAGCAAAAGATGAGCTTTGAGCTGTAATCAAACTTACATCTGCTTCAGGCCTGCTGCGCTGCCTGCTACCTGCTGAGACCCGTCATCTTGATAGAATCCATTCTAAACCCTCCTTCACTTTGTCTCACATCTGTAATTTTTCATCAATTGGTGACTGCAGGCGCAGATTGGAAAATAATAGAGGTGTTTGGAAGAAGTCCTCCCCCAGACTTAACTTGAATAATGATGATTCTGTGTCATGTTTATATATAGCTTTGTAATTACTGGGGGGGGGGGGGATCTCAGCACATTAGATTTTTAGGTCTAGAACTATTGGTTGATATTTCTGCAGGAAGCAATATGAGCATTCATCTGTAAATAAACCTCCCCCAGTTATAGTTTCTGACAAATGTGAGCATTGTTCATTTTACCTTGCTTCTCTGCACCAGTCTCATTTTAAGTTCAATAAGCAACTGATAAAAGCAGGTCAGGAAAAAAAAAAAAAAGAAGTAAAATTCATATTTTCAAGCTTTAGTCACATATAGAAACAATGAAAGGGTAATTAGGTAATGTTAAAATGATAAGAATTTTTTTGTCGTAGCTCATAAGAGGAAGTCTATTCTTGACCAAATTAGAATTTAACAGGGTGCTCCTTTTTCTGTAATTCATTACTTGGCAATAAATATATGCATGCAGCCAGGGACAGGCATAATGAGACAGCCACTGGAGTCTAATAAGTTGAATTCATTACACAATCAAGGTCTCAAGTCATTTGAGGAATTAAAATTCGTGAAACCCCTTCTAACCAAACATATACCGACAAAGATCCTACTTTCTTCTTCTACTCTATGAATGAAGCCAGATTGATTGTTTACGGTGTATGGCTGCTCCAGACAGGATTTTAAAGCTGTTACATCACTAACATTACTAAATACTAAACACTTCACAGTAGCTGAAGGGCTTTTTTTTTTTTGCATCTCTCGACAAGTGTTGACATGATGGGTCACTCAGTCAATTAACTGAAAGAAAACGTACACTTTCGACAGCTGATCTTTGCCGGAATTTATGAAGCGAAAAGGTCAGGCTGTCTTTAGACTGTGGTCTGGGAAAACATGATGCTTATTTCTGTTTTACATTTATTTAAATATTTTTTTTGGCAAAAACATTGCCAATATAACTGATTTCCGGGAATTTTTTTTTAGAGGTGAATCGAATTGGGTTCAGTTTAAACGACTGAGCTGTAGGTTTGTGTTTCTTGGCTTTAATAATGTTTCTGGTGTTGTTAACTGTGCTTTGATGATGGAACTCAGACGAATGAGTCTTGTTGGTCATGACTGTGAAATGTCACAGAGTTACAGTGGCTGTGGCAGTTCAGTCACTTTCATGGCCACAGAAAGCCTTCGAGGAACTGTTCTGCAGCAGTTCCCAACACTTAGAATCCCATCAAGGTTTCAGCTTCCTGTAGGCGACACGGAGGCCTCATCTGTCAACGCATCAGCGCTTTGGCACTGAAATTCCGTTTTCTTTGGTAGTGGGACTGTGACTCATACAGCATAAGTGGACTTGTTTTGGCTGTGGGCTTCAGGAGACATATCCTGTAGACTGTTTGCTGTCTGTGATGCAGATAGACAAGACAGTATCTCCCAGACACAAGCCAGCATTGTTTGTTTGGATTTACTTTAACGCCCCACTCTGGGCTCAGTTGGTTACTCTTGGCAACGTTCCCCATCATCTGCCTGACCCTGGATTTAAAATATCTTCTACCCACAGACAAATAGGCTTCTGGGAATAATAAAAATGAAAGAGAAAAATCATATGACATGGGACACTAATGGATGACAAAACTGCAGCTCAAACACAGTACTTAAATCCATGCTCACTCCCCTATGGCCTGCATTAATGTTCTGGATTCACAGACCACCATAGTGGTACGGGAAACACTTCAATAAGAGTGGCTCTTCACAAAAATATAATGTTAAATGGTATCCAACTGTTGTGTCACAGTAATAAAATAAATAATAAACCATCAATAAACAAGCGCTATAGAAAGTATAGTTCATTATGGGTGTGTTTTATGGTTAGACACATTACCCGGTATTGAAGTGTACTCTAATAAATCCTTCCCCTAATCCACAGTGACTTTTACGAGTGTGTCAGATCCAAAAGTAGCACACTGAACACAGAGAAGGGTGTGGGTTTACCCCTCAGATAACCTTCCTGAACAATAGTCTAGCTCTAGAGGTTTAGCACTCGAAGCCAAACCTCATGCAGCTAAGCCTAGAAATAGACATGACAGATAGACTGGAGACCTGGAGAGCTCTTTCACACCTTAAGATCTCCGAGGTCACAGAGGGCAGTGGTCACAGACAACCTTACACTGTACTGCCAAGACTACCTCAACTGAGAATGGATAATACTGCGCTCTACTCCACATCCAAATGCTAATGGTGTTTTGGCAGCTGGTTTATATGGCCTGTTAGAAAATCTTCAAATACAACGTAGGCCGTTCCAGCCATCATTATTGGAAGTGTTGGTTGACTGACTGTCGTACAGGGATTGCACTTCATTAATGAGGCTGTCCTGGTTTTGACCCTCAGAGTGTGAACTCACCTCAGTTTCCAAGGTTTGGCGGTCTTCTGTGAATAATAACTTCCTATTATGCCCTGAAATGCTCCCTTAACGTCAGTGAGTTCATCTCTAAGCTCTAATATTATAATTTCGTGCAAAATGTTCCGAAGTCTCCACTAAAAGGCTCTATTGACCTAATTTCTGTGACTGTGGAATGTTTTGTTTTTTTTGAATCATTGAAATGACAATAGCAGAGGTACCTGCTGTTATTCGTTGATAATATGGAGATGTTATTATCATTCCCATTTCAATTAATAGTCATTTCTAAAAAAGGATTATTGTGAGCTATTATATGAGGTGCAGAAATCTGGCACTATACTGACTGACACATTATTAAAAAAATTGGATGTAACATATGACATATTGCCTTTATCATATTACTGAGCACATGCTGCAGTTGCTCATATATACACTGCCCAGCCAAGTCGCACATGCAATATTTCACTGCAACATCTTTGGTTTTGATTACAGGACACATTTACTGACATCTGCTTTGCCACACAATTCTTATGTAAAGTCGCAATAAGGTTCATGATATTTTTTCCATTCATAGTTGCATTAATTTTTGATTATTGATGATGGATAATTGGACCGCTGCATCAAGTCTTCATCACATCCCAAATTAGAGTCTGGACCTTATGGAGGATAACCCATGTCTAGCCCAGTATAAGTAAGGAGACACGACACAATTCTAAATTTCTACTGGGTATCTTTTTATTTCCCAAAGGAACTGAATGATCAGGGGCATTTTTTTTTTAATCTTGTATGTATATATAGTAGTTTGTTTACAATAAAAGAATTTCAGACAATAGGCAACAGCAGTGGCAAGGCACTTTTTTGTCTTTGTCTTTATCACAGTGGCTAGTCCTGATTCACAGATAAAAACTGCCCTGCAGATCTGCTCCGCTCTACATGAAACAAGTGTGTGTGTGACGGGGTAGAAAAGAGGACAAGTTCATTGGAATGGGAAACCCTCCTTTATCATAACCTGATGCAAAACACACTCACGCTGTGATGCTACTACATCGGGAGTCCGGTCTCGATCAAAATAATCAGAAAACGGGATAAAATTACTCGCTATGCTGTGTTACCAGTTTCATCAATAACTCATCCACAGAAGTATTTAATTTAATCACGAACATGGTTTCTTCATTTTCTTTACTCTACATACCGGTCGGGAAATTCGCCTCATGTGATCATTTGACTTCCGTGAAGCATAATCTGACGTCATAGCTGGAGCCCAACCTGTCCATGACAGACTGCAACCCTGAACCCATCTTAAAGGTACAGTAACAATCAAAGGAGGAAGGGGGGGAGAAAAGATTTCTAAATTCTCTGCTTGACCCATTACACATGTTTGGAAATGATGTCTCATTCTCCCTGCACCATTCTGTCACATACCTGATGATCCTGATCAGTCCTGGCATTGTCCAATCTTTTACACGTTAAAGACATGAGAGGACACTGCCTGCAGTTAGAGTTCAATAACCTGTTCCAGCTGAAACATTATTAAGCACTGCAGTATTTACCCATGGAAGGATCGGAACTATTTGCTGAGTTAAATCCAGTGAATGTCTCCTGGAATCAAAACCAAAGATGTTGCCGTGAAATATTGCATGTCTGATTTTATTTATTTATTTTTTTGGCCGGGCAGTGTAATTACAAATGCTATATCCACACATATATAAACTACATTTTCAACTGATTAAAAGGTGTAATACACAACTTTCCTGCTGGTAGATGTCTATTTGTTAACATTAACTGACTATATTTCTTCACTGTCTGTATCTAGTCTTACACAGTTGCTGCTATGGAGAAGCAGCGAGGCAGCGAAACATAAGGATTTTTACAAAACAGACTGACTTTTATTGTGATGTAGATACATGCGACAGTCAAGTGAGATACTTATGTGTCCTGAGTTTGTTATAATCTGTCCTAAAATTGGGAATAAAAGCATTTAATACATGCATTTCCTCACATATGTTACATATTTGACTTTTAAATGAAAAAAGCTCCATCTCTTACATCCATTCCTGCTGTTTCTGTCTCTTACAAACAGCAGCATTGTGTTTTAATGATGAGGTCCATGGTCAGTGGAAAGAAACAGAAAAAATGCTTTGTTTACAAGGAGGGCTACAAACTTCAGAGACTTGTCTGTATCTACTATGGCTCGGAGGCCCATTTGTTCCTTGGTTTTGATAGTCCTTGGCTTAATGCTGTTATTTCTTTGCTAGCTTGCGTAACCCAGAGAGAAAAAGTGCACATTGAAACTGGTAAAGATTCATAAGATGTAAAGTATATAAAACAGGCCTGTGCTTTGAGTTGTGATCAAACGTGTCAAAAATTGCCCAAAATATTTCCGACTCAGGCATGAACCTGCAGAAATATTTTTCATTGATTTTCCTCTTGAGGAAAAAGCGCCTCTCACAAATTTGAGGATGCATTGTCAGCTGTCCTAACTGAGTCCAAAGCAAGTGATCTTTAATGCAAATCTAGAAGTTGCGTGCCAGGCTGTGTTCCTTTGGTCCGCTCACTTGCCACCTCCTGTTGACACTACAGATGAATTTAATCTCTTACTTTCACTCACACATTCTGCTTTTATATGGTGATAAAAGCTTTTTCTCTATACTGGAAGGTTGAGCCAAAGAGACTGTTTTACACCTCCAGTTTCATAATAAACAGCCAGTGTCTGACAGTGATGTTTAACCCTTTGTATATCAGGTGTGTGCTCTTATTATGCAACACCTCAGCAAGGAAGGGGAACCAGACTCGAAGCTTCGTATGAAAATATATGGATGTATTTCACCCAGTCTGCTCTGCTTTGTCACTTAGAAGACTAATTTAAAGGGGATATATGTAATATTTGTACTTTAACCCTTTCGTGCATAGTATTCACTACAGTGGACAGTTATTCTACAGCTGTTCGCTTTTATATTCATGGATTGTGTTGTTTTAGTTCCACATCAGCCAACACAGTGGACACTTATACACTGTAATTCATACTATTACTGTAAGTTTGCTATTCTTGATCAACCTGATCTGCAGTGACATGTTTGAGTGTAAATCAATTGTTGATTATTAGACATAATTAACTGTTTCTATTTTTTTTCTTTCTTCCTTGCATATTATCTCCATGAAGTGAGTAAGAACTGGTGTTAGAATATGTCAAAAATTTGAGAAAACATCAGATTAGCACATTTAAAAAATGTATCTTAGAGTTTTCACACAGCATATCAGTAAATACAGATTTCTTTGCTTTAAAAATTAAATGCGGCGTATCCTTGTGAGTGGACATTTTTGAAAAATGGGTCCATATGAAAAATTTAAAGCATTTTTTTTTTCATGTCTAAAAAGGAACAAAAACAGAGAATTTTTTTTTTTTTTTGAAGGCTCTTATAATTCATGCATGAAAGGGTTAAAATATCAGTACAGTGATAGATTAAAGAGTTCAGAACTTATACCAAAGACAGCATTGTATTGGATTGTAGAGATATGAACTAAATATTTTAATATTAGTCCAACTATTTTACGTGGCCAAACAACTTTTACAGTCAAAGTCACAGAATGGTAAAAGTAGAGGCACAGTTGTTGTTTTCACCACTGGACACAGCTCTAAAATATAAAGAATGCTGTTTGATGCTGAAATGGCAGTGTTTCTTCTACACAGGTGCGTTTCATCATGAGGCTTATGAAGGTATAAAGTTATTGTGTGATGTAATTGTTGTTGTGAAGTTGGTCTTTTGTTGTTCAGACTAAACTATATCAGGTTCTGACATTGTTTAGTCAATTCCAAACAGGTGTTTAGTGCAGCTACTGACAACACAAACCATACAGAAAATTGAGGTGATTTGTCATTTTACTGTTACTGTTTTCTCTCTAAAAACAGAGCTAACAGAGCTATAATGTAAACTATCAGCTGATGCAGCATATGAAGATTATAAGACATAGTGTTATTTTGATTGACTGTCAAACTAACCAGCTATGAGTTTTAGTTTCAAGGAGAAAGCTCGATGATACCATAATACAGATGTGTATAAACAATGAGCTTTATATTTTCTTCAGTGGATGCTGTGGTTGATTTGTTGGTTGTTTTGGTCCTGAGTGTGTTCTGGTATGAGACGTCCTCCATAATACTGCACAGAATCCCTTTAAAGTGGCTGTGATGTTCCTTTTTACTTATTACAGTGAGGCATTTTGAAAAAAAATCAAAGCTTCATTATATATTTAGGCAGAAGTATACTTAATTAAAAGTGTCTGTCAGATTGTCAAAGTGGTTCAGCACTGCCTTCCCCCTCACATTTCCTACATTGAAATCTGGCAATTTGAAAACATTTATGCATTTTAAAAAAAACAAAAAAAAACCCCCAGCAATCTTACATTCACACCCACTTCACACAATGATTGATCACTCATTTTTATCTTTAAATATGACTGCAGAACTACAAATGCTTTTTATTACAGCCATATCTCATATATACAGTATACACATATATGTAATCCCATCATCCAGAAACTAAGCATGGCTGTTCACCACAGCTATAAATGTTTTAGTTGTTTTAGCTTTTTACTGTAAAATGGTTCTTGTTTAAGCATAGCCTTTTCCATAAAATCAGTTCTATTTATATTATTAGTACACAGGTCATATGTTATATCCTTTTTGTGAGGCAGATGAAGCATGGGGAATCAATCCCAGCATGCTCTGTAACATAGACTCGATAAAAGTTCTTTGTCCAGGCAAATCAGTGATTTATGTTAAAACATCTTGTAAAAGTTGTCTCAATCTGGCCTTCTTTCTCTTGCTCATTTTAAGATCAATCAGTTTCAGCATATATTTTCTTAAGTGGTGGAGTGAATGCTTTTATGTGACAGCACAAGCAGCGTCCATAAAGGAAAAGAACCTCTTTTATCTCCACTGCTGCTACTTATTGTTGTTTCTAACCACCAAACTTCAAGCTGAAGCATGTACAGTACTTTCACAAACACCAGCCCTTCTGTTCTTCTGTGTAGTATGATTTATAGATATATGGGTGACTCCACTGTTCAGTGCATCACAAATCGTGAAGTCATTGATTTTCTTCTGAAATAATAGACATTATATTGATGCTGAGCTTACAGGAAGGTGACACGTTGAAAGTTAATTAAAGGTTAAATACAAGTCGAAGGAGGCCGTGTTAGTTTCTCTCCACCATGAAATCATACTCTGGTCAAAGGTCACACACTGGTACACTAAATAATGAGAACTGAGCCAGGTCAGGCATGAATATTGAAATGTCAATATGTCAATATTGTGGTCATGTCCTGTTTTTTTCCACTTCTTTTTAAAAAACTCACCCTTGGGAAAAGACCCCTGATCTTGCATGCTTAATTAAGGTTTTGAAAACAGTTGAGAGCTGGTTAATAATGAAGGAAGTGCAAAAAATAGAGCTCATTATTCATGTACAGGCATGAACCAGAGGTGTATAAACTCATTTGCATAATAAGTCCAAACCAGTAAATATTTGCCCAACCTCTGACTCCCCTAAGTATTCTTCTGTTGCTTCTCTGAACAATCGTTCATGCACGATGTAACTGTTTCAGCCAGGTCAATACGACAAAAGCCAGAAAGGAGTCTGAATCAATGTAATTTTTCTTTTTTCAGAGTTAGATTTACAAAGCCTGTGGGGCAAAAACCTGAGTCCGAATTTCAACAGCTTGTTTGTTATTTGATTATTCCATCAGTGTTTCAATTCTGCTCTAAGTGAGGAAATGCCTTCCTGATGCCAGTGGCGGGGCAGCAAACCTCAAAGTACTGTACATACAGTAGCATGGTTTCATCCTGACATATTGACATTCAGATGCAATAAAAGCAGCCAATGTGCTCTTTTATTAGCTGTAAACAAGCTGAAAGCAAAAAGCGCTGCAGTGTTTGTGTTTTGACTTCTGGGAGCTTCGAGAACAGTGTTACAGTACGCAGAGAGGGGTCAGGATGCATGGAGCTACCACTCAGAGCAGGCTACTGATATTAGCATTGACAGGATAATGGGGGAAAGTGCTAGCTGGCTTTCTGCCTCTGGCATCTAATGGTTACAGAACTCAAGTACACAGAGGCCACATGGAGGGAGGGTGAGCAGTTACAGCTGATGCACAGAGATGGTTGTTGCTCCACAGACCGAGGTTAAATTATCATCAGATACAAAGTGGAAGACAGCATCAAAGGCAGCATCAATGCTTCATAAGGGAACCTGCCTCTGTCAGGCTCTTGCGCTCTTTTCCTTCTGTACTTTGCACCCACTGACACACACACATTCATATTGCCCATAAATCCTCATACACTTTACAACTCTTGCTCTGTCTAACAAGCAGAGACACACACATCTGCATGCATGGGAAGGATCAATACAAGTTAAGACACATGTGCAGGAACAAAACATATACAGCACACCCACACACTGAGCCCAGGGCTCATGAAACTGCATGAACCCTACAGAGATGTTACAGTGACAGACCAGACAAACCAAATGAATGCTGAGTTTTCTGCACCACGGATCGGAAAACAAGACACTTCTGTATGCACTGAGTGCTGTTTATTTTGGGTTGGCAAATGGGATTATTTGGCTGATATTGCTGCTGTTGGTGTTATTAATCAGGTTCACCCTTGGCTGGAAACTGTTCAATATGATATTTTGGGTGGGAGGTAGGTGAGATGTGAAGGGATGTACTGCACTTAGAAAGTCTGAAAACGCTTTTTGTGTTTAGATTTGCCAATTAAGGTAACCCAGTGCTGTAAATATGCTTTTCTTTGGATTTCTGGGTGGCATATTTTATACATAACCGAAAACTTTCCAAACCAAGGCATCTTTAGAGAAAGATATCCCGAGTTTTGTTCCAGGATTTTTGACACAGAGAGGTTCCAAGTTTATGCTGAAATGGAACATTTTTTAAGAAAAGCTTTACAGTCCAAGAAGGAAGCTGAGACATTACCTGAAAAAATTGTGCTTGAAAGTGGAGCCATATTATAGCTAACTAAGAAAAGCAAGAATATTCTTGTCTAATCTGATATTGTATGGATTTTTTTTTTCCCAAGAGGGTCGTGGAAGAGGAGCTGTCAGTTTGGTCGTACAAATGATTGGTTGTACTCCTCTGCCATCTGTACATTGTTCTTAATGTTCCCTGAGAACAAATAAAGTTACCTGGCATCAGTAGGAGCAGCTGCATTATAAACAAAGCTTTATGCACATATACCACTTTGTGACAGCAGTAAAAATGTTAAACAAACAAGAGGACAATGAATGTTTGAGAAACACACATACTCACGGTGAAATTGGCCTTTTCTATGCACCCTGTGTTTTTACATAAAAGGCCTTGATTTCTCATATTCATTCATTCATTGTAATACAGTCTTATTGCTTATTTGCATGTGGTAAAGGTGATAAATCAGGGTCATTTCCTGTGTCAGTCTGGATTTGTACTTTTTCTGTCTTTAAAATATACACTGTGTGCCAGGGAATTATTTTAGTTTGCATAAAAATGTTAATTTAAGTTATATTATAATAAATTATAGTCTGAGCATGTTTTGGTAGCTTTTAATGTTTATTTTAGAGTCTAATATTAAATTTTTTTCAGATGTTTGTGCAAGTTAGAGTTTTATTACCATATTATGCTGTAATATCTCTGTAGCATCTCACTAAACTAGCCAGTCTGACAAAATGTTTCCAGTCAAACTTTTGTTATCATTATGTGTGATACAATGCCGACACTTCAGACTAAGCATGACCAAAGATAAAGTCTGGTTTGTGTTCACTGCTAAATAACCTACCCTGGCAGCATCCTGTGAAGATGCACATCAGGATTAGATGTGCTGTGATGACAGTGTTTGCCTTTTCTGGACTACGGTATGATCGCCCATCCAAGAGAAGACGATAACCACAGTTGTATTAATTTCAGCTCAGCGCCTCTGACTTTTATGTTTGAGATTCAAGCACCAGAAAGTCTTCTTCTGCCAAAAAATTGTCTGCATCTGGTGCCGCCAGCTACTCTGCAGTTTCAACACCAGTTTGATCATCTGTTCTGAATTCGAAATGCTCCTCACTCAAAGTTTTCACCTTGAGGGCTTCTGCCAAGGCACCGGTCACGACGCCTTTCCCTGCTCCACCTCCCCTGGTGTGTGTGAGCGTTTCATAGGCCGTATGTGCCTTCTCTGCTTTTCTGTGTACTCCTGGTTCCATGTGTTTGTATGTGTCTGGTGGGAATGTGACGGTAAGTTAAAGTGTGCACCAACATACTCTCAATGTCAATGAATCCTCCTCGTGGGAAAGTCAACGAGCCACCACCGGACTCGCCTTAACTGTACCTGGAAGGCACAGCGCTGTGGCTGTGAGTGTGTGTTCACAAGACAAGGTGACACAGGAAACAGTTCCCTACTGTACTGATGAATGATGGCCAGAGCCAGCTGTCCTGACCTCACTTTGTGTTTGGTCACTCCTATAGAGGTGAATGTGCTCTTACATAGCAAAAAATATACATCCACTTACACTTAGAGTACAGACTAAACACATAGCCAACACTAATCTGCTGATAAATCATCCTTTTTAAAAGCTAATTCGTTACCGTAAAGGGTTTTGTATAAACACATCCTGCTCAATGTAGCCTAACACTTTACTGTCACAAAAAAGAATGGACAGTAAAGCCCAGGCTAATGCCATATTTCTCCTGTGTCAAAACACACAGTCCAGAATAATTGCCCTACGTGCCTCCACCTGTGTTTACACAGTTTTTTAAAGCAACCCTTTAAAAAAAAAAAATTGACAGTTCATGAGCTTGCTTAAATGTGCGTCAGAAGCCTTTGTTGCCAGGAGCCAGAGACCAACCAGAGCATCTCCAGGCATACTTATCTTATCCATGCTGAAAAATGGCTGCGATAAGAGCCTGTGACAAATAGTAAGCAGAACAGGTCTTTATTGGTTCAAGGATCATTTTCATCTGTGTAAAATAAATAAATAAAATCTGAACAAAGGCAGAGTCCTTAGGGACCTTGTTTATTGTGAAAATTACAAAACTGTTTGTCCAATTATTATACACTGGTTCATTCAGGAGCTGTAATATTTGGAAGCAGGGCAGTGTGTTTTCTATAATGTGTCTCATTCTGTCTTTGTCTCAGTAGTTTAAAGTGTGATTAAAGTATGATTTTGTGCGCTCTCTGTGTTAATTAAATGAGAGTGTTCACCTAATAGACTCCTCATTGCCTCCAATACACAGAGACATGTGCACACACATGCAGGAGTACACATAACACACAAAGACATGATACACACACAAGCAACTGTTCAGTGTCATGCAAAATCATGAAAGCACAGAACTGCTGCCCTGGGGCCAGTTTTCACAGACATACAGGCAAGAGCAGGATTTTTCTCAGAGGAGCAGGCTTTTGTGTGAATGAACAAAGGGAATCTCCTTCCTCCTCTGCTCCTCTCTACCTAAATCCTATCATGTGCCACCATGCGTCTCCCACACGCCTGTTTCCAAGTTACCGGCAGCACCGGCTGCCAATCCTGCTTAATTGCCTCCTGTGTAAAGTGACGGCTGAGCAGCAATGATGAGAGCGAGCTCTCCTCGCCTTTTCCTGTAGATCACTTGCTGCTACCTTGCCGAAGGACACTCTCCATCTGAGAACCACACTATACCATTGGGAAATTACACAGTTGTGTTAACCAAAAGTGAAACTTCAGTACCCAACCCGAGGACTTGCTGTATAAACAAGGAACATCCCTTAAATGGACTTTTGGGGGGAAAACTGTACTCCCTCTAAAAAACAGTACTGCAAGGGAATATAATTTAAGAGCTAATCGACACAAAGGAATGAAAAGGAAATGAATACACCATGCCTTAAATAGGAAATGTTTTGTTGTAAATGACAAAGTAAGGAACACAGGGTGGAACAAAAACAGGCAGGCAGTGTTTGTTTTAATGATAAGCAGCCTTTCTCACTAACCTTGCTCGAGCCTGGAGAATAGAAATATCTTCTTGTTCACTCCCGCTTGCAGAATTTACCACCCTGTTGCTCCTTGTTGCCTCTTCCTTTGTTGCGTCTTCTTCACAAATAGATCCTGCTCATCTTTGGGACCGGGGTGGAATTAACAGCTCATGAGGGAAGCCAGGCGGAAGAAGGGAGAAAACACCAGAGAAGAAAAGAAACACACTCTTCTCGCCCCTAAGTCCTCCTTGGCAGTGTATCCCCATCCGTCAGAACAGAGCGACTGAGAGTGTGTAAGAGAGAGAGGGAGAGAGAGGGTGAGTGAGGGAGAGAGAGAGAGATGAAACGATACTGGGTAAGTGGGCGAGTGAGAGAGAAAGTGAGAAAGAGTGAGGAGGGAGGCTTGTGTGTATGTATTAGAGGGTGATCCTTTATATTGTACGTGCTCCTGTTTATCTCTCTGTCTGTCTCCTTTGCATGCATTCCTTCTCAACAGAAGCCACAAGGTCAGTTGCTTTTACAGTAACAAGTCTTGGTTTCCTCTTGAGGGAAAAGACTTCCTGTTAGTTCTGCGTTCAACTTCCCTGGAGTGAACTCACCCTGCATTTTGTGCTTTTTAAACGCTCCCTCTGTCTCTGACACAATCTCATTCTCTATCCCTTTCTTACATTTTAGCATCTTGGTAAGAGTTAATCTAATACATATTTTCCAGAGTTATTCCATTGACAAGAAAAGTGCTGCATGTAATTTTAGATAGACAGTGCTCAAATTTA
>JAQQZY010000024.1:26622943-26637262 GCA_030068375.1 Ostorhinchus rueppellii | reverse complement strand
TGGTAGTCCAGCCAGAATATTTGCATTTGAAAAGTGAAGTGGCAGCTCATAAGTAATGTTTATGTTGTTATTTTGTGTTTTGGTCTGATGCTCCACCCATCACTTATCGCCTAATCGTGAAGTCACTGATGTTTCAGCATCCAGGTTGCCGGTTCCCACTGAGCTGCAGCTAGGAACATTTCTGATCCCAAATGTCTGATGTTACTAAACCTAAAAGGCCTCTTATGCTTCACAAATACGTCGAAACAAAGTGAGAAACAAAACAAGGATATGTATAGGAGATGCTTTTGAAACATGGAGACGGGTGTAAGCGGAGAAGAATTTGAAGACAGATGATAGGTCTCACCAGGCCCAGCTCTCTCATGGTCTCCTGTGGTCTCCAGCAGCCCAGGCTCACGGTCTCACTGACCCAGGTGAGGAGACCACAGCCCAGGCCCGGTATAAATACTGGGCTGGTATATGCAGTGGTAGCTCCTTGTAGTGGATGCTCATGCTGGATCTGGCAACCCCTAGTCTAGGGGGAGGGGGAGGGGATACCACACTCAACAGCAGGGGTCTAAAACTCGCAGCTCACAGGCCAATTGCAGCTTGCAGGACAATATTTTGTGGGCCATGGGGGGAATGGACCTCCAGAGGGCCACTCAGCCAGCTCCTGCCAGCTGTCCCTCGTCACGGTCAGGGCTAGGTTAAGTTACACTAGTTTCATGCACTCCACGCTTGCAACAACAGCACGGCATGTAATGAACAGCCAGACAGCAGTCACCTTCTTTGTACTCACCATCCATCGTACTTTCTACCATCTACAAATGTCACAATCGAGCGCAAAGAGAAAGGTGACTGTGACTGTTCCTCATCCACACTGTTTTACAAATAGAAGCGGAAATGATGTCATGCATAAAGACGTTCTACGTGCATCGCTAGCTGCCTAAACACTTGTTTAAATCGTGAAACAAGAATAACACTAAGCAGAATGAACTAAATTTTGTCACACCCCTATCATGTCAAAACTGTTAATAATGACATTTGAGGATTTTTTTTTTTTTTTTTTGTGGAATCCCTAATGCAGCCCAACCTCACCCACACTCTGTCTCCAGTGGCCCCCAGGTAAATTGTGTTTAAGATGCCGTTTGAGTGTGATTGCAGTACCAGTTTTGGCCACAATCCTACATACGACTCCTTTAATGAACATCTACATGATTAGTAAATTAAATATAGGAAATCCTTGATTTCCACTTAAAACACCTAAAACACAAAGGACAATGCTAAAATAAAAGTTGATAAATCACAGAAGAAAGGCAACATAGAGAGAAAAGAAATTGCCACAAAAGTAACACTGATTCAAGATTCAAGATTCACCTTATTGTCATTCAAGCACAATACCATGAAGGATACAGTGCACAATGAAATTACATTTCATCGACTTTTTGCATAACCACAAGAAATTAAAAACACCATAGCAGCAAAAAATATGTAGCAACAGCTTACAGAATAATAAATAAGAAAATAAAGCATAAAAGGCAATAGATTAATACCACAGTATAAATATACATATAACAAGTAAAAAATAGAGGAATGTTAAAATAATTGCATATAAAACCAGAATTGCACTAAAAGATCACACCTGTGAAGGAGGAACTGTGTTGCCTTATTACAGAGATGTATTTAACAGTCTGATGGCAGTTGGAGAAGAGACTATATGGGTGAAATTGAGGACCAGCAATTAACATTCTGTTCCTTGTATTTTACCATGTGACTGAATGCACTGGGGGACATTGAACTATGTGTGACATGAATAAACAAAGGCTTTTATAATGACTCATCCAGGCGTACTATACTGTATTTATACCATTGTACCCATACTGTCTGAAGAGTAGCAGCTCTGGACAAATGCCACTTTGGATTCCTTGCAAGATGCGTGGGTGGAAGTCAGATCTATTCTAAGAGCTGGAAGGCTTTGCTTTTCAGACATCAATTAGTTTGGAAATAGCAGCAAGTCAAAGAGATTATTACCAGGATGAATCAGGGGAGCAGACACCTGCGCCAACCTGTTTATTATGGAACATCTCAAGCAGCTGCCGTGCACACCATCGAAGTTTCAACGAGTCGGCCTTACTTGTTTATTTCTTTCATTGATATTAATCTATTTAGAATCTTCAACCCTTCACTTACAAACATTCTTAAAGTATTTTCATATATGTATTTTTCTTTTTATCCTCTGTCAGCTCATTTTTTAAAGACATGCTTCAAGTGTTTCTTACGCAGTGGGTGGGGATCCTTTGTATTACATGTTTCTGGATGTTTTATGTAAGAAGGGTAAACTTCAAAAAACCCAATGTGTTTGATATTTGACAAAGGTTAAAGGCATTGACTGAACCCTTCTGACATAAAGGCTTTAGCAGCGGATGTGTTTAAAGTTAGCAAAAAAACATTCATTTTTGCAGAAAATAAAAGCTACAGTTACAGGATACATTAGACAGACATGGAAAAAATGTGAACAGGGTAGAGTTTTTTTATTTACTTGTGTATTTGTTTCTGGTAATAATGTATTTTTGCATCTCAGTTTGATATGATAATTGCATTTCAGGGCATTTACCTAGTTTGACTAATCCATCATATTTTGCAAAAAATAATTCAGTCTAATATAGCAGCTCCCCATGTCACATTTTTATTCATCGATGGTTTAGCTCCATGAGACGTTAACAACAACAATGGAGTCCTGTGGCAGACAACCTGTCTTAATTTTCACACATGGTGGGTGTTCTATTCATGTTTGGTGTCCTTTATTTAGCCAGATATTCCCTTGAGATCAAGATCTCATACCAGTTACAATTAACCTAGCAATAAAATCTATTCATCATAACATCCAACCATAATGACCAGTTTCCAGTTTTAGAAGGATCCAGTGAGACCAGGTTTTTCAGATGCAATGAGCTCTGTAAGTTTTTCCAGCTACAGGGAATACATGCTTTTTTTTTTTTTTTTTTTTTACGTAGGTCAGAACAAACCTTTGGAACTTGGTAAGAAAGCAACCTGGAACAGTAACGCTGAAGACCACTAGAGGTCTCCATGAGTCGGCATAGAAAGGAAGGGAGTTTAGCCAGCACAGCCCGAGACACAAAAATATGCAAATGAACCTGATTCTGAAATATTCCTGCACTGTAACTGCACTTGAAACAGATGTAGCCTACTGCAAATGTAGCTGCCATGAGACCATGTCGTGTTCATGCTAAAATCTGAAATCTACTCAAAAAATTCACAAAAATGTTATAGATTTGAAGTAAAAATGTTTGAGATTTGAGAGTACATTCCCATCCCACACTGATGATATACTGTACATTTAACGGTATACACCAACTATAGTATTTTGATTCAGTTGTTCTTCAGTTAATACAAAAACAAAACATGGAATAACAAGGGTTTTTGTGTGCCAGAGCCAACTTTGACCACTCCATGGATCAAACTGCAAGTCATCATTAGTTTGCAAATGGCTGCCAGGAAAAGGAAGAAAAGGAAGCAGAGAGAACAAGAAGGAAAGGTTTAGTGGGAGTTCAAAGGCAACAGGAAATATGAACCATCTGTGCAAGTCCTAAATTCTTGGTTGTAAAAACTTTTTTTTTGTTGTATATTTTTATTTTCTAATAACTGGGCGGTGTGCCTTATGGCTGTTTTCTAGCACTGCCTTCTTTCTGGCAAACAAACAGTGAAGCAATTAGTCAATGGTAAAACATACAAGTTAGACTGCTCTGAAATGCATCTGTTTCACAGGAGTCGTGCATAGTTTGCAGTTGTTTGACATTCCTGGCTGTAAAAATCTACCAATGGCTCTCCATCTTCAAACACAAGTGGCAGTCGTTTGCATGCTGTGAAGAGAATTGTCCTTCATACAAGTGGCAGCATTCCTTTCATTGTTACCCTTATATCTCAGAGAGTTCCTATGATAAAAACTGTTCTGTGTTTTATTTCTCTCTGTCAGAAATTGAGCATGTTTCCATGGCAACCACACTGCCGTTAGCCAGCTGTCCAAAGTGAGATAACGTAGCAAGCAGTTGAGAGGGAGTTCTATAAATTCCCATTGTGATTGCATAGATTAAGAAACGCTGTTGTGTTGGTACTGGTGGAGGTGTGTGTTTACCTGACTCACATCGCCTGCGTTTCATTCAGTAGAACTCATCACTGTTTCTTTATTGCATCATTTTTATGGGGAATGCTTTCTGCACTGAGTCAAGTCCGTTTTACTGGCGTATGTTACAGAACTGATGCATTTTTTGTATTTCATGTAATCGGTTTTAAGATAAAGGTGCAGCAGTTAATGTGTGTTTGTGCTTGTGTGAAGTTTGTGTTGGAGATCCTTTTGTGCAGTTATAATTGTGTGTTTATTAACATCAGTGGATGACGTCGCTAATCTAATGGTACTTTGCATTGCAGAGTAAAGCTGAAGGAGAAGAAGAGGGGCATTGAAGCATCGCTGAAAATGTAACCTGATTACATAAAGGGCAGTCGACAGTCTGTTCCCTTGAATCTAGGCAACTGAGACACTTGGGGTCCATTTTCAGGTCACCATTCGAGCAGCTTCATGACCTGGAAAATAAACTAATACACCATGACAACAGTGACACATTGGAAACTGTGAAATTGTGTCAGAAAAACACCAAAAAGAGTGTTGCAAATGTGAAGAGGGTAAACTCAAATACAAAATAATTTTGCAAGGTAAGTTTGCAGAGATCGGAATGTTTCTTCAGCCAACATTAAGCAACTTTCAAAACATAATTTCACGATTGGATTTTTATTTTTTTTTAGATTTAGACTTGAACCTATCTACCTATCTATTTTTTCATACTATTTCAAATTATGTCATCCATTTTATTCTCATAAAGGCCCTGTTTAAGGTACATTAGAGTTTGTTCACAACCTGGAAATAAAAAGCATGTACATATTACTCTTCAACATTACCTGCCACTTGTTGTTTATACATCATTTAAACTGTAGCTGCAGTGGTTCGGCTAAAACACTTTATCTGCTGCTCCAGGCGATAATTGTGGCGAATTGAGCTGCTTCTTTCAGAGCTTTGAACCCGCAAATTGCTTTGTGGCAATATGATATTGTTCTTCTTCCCTTAAGAAAACTAATCTGATGAATTACAGCACTTGTAATTGAATAGTACACATGCATAATTGCCCCTACTTTTCCATGTGTTTAACACCTTCTCTGACGAAGTACAACTGTATTGTGCCAGTGCATGCCCTATGGCATGAAAGCATTAGTTAGGGCACCATCTGGCAGCTTGTGCAATGTTTGTCCTGCTGTGCTCTCCAAGTGTTCCCGTCAAAATGGCAGCACTGGTAATGTAGAAACAGCTTGTCTGAGACATACGAGCCTTATTTACATCTCTGTCCCTAAAGGCAGGAGATGGCTGGCAGACAGACTAAAATCTATAATGGTGCATGAACAATCCAGACACACAGACGTCTAACCAGAAATCATCTGTAACATGACAATGCATCATGCACGCAAATAAGGATAAAGATGAATTATGGATTGTTCCATCTAATTGTGCAAAAAGGCCAATAAGACTGAAAAATGTGCATCCCTCCTTTCCGACTCTCCCAGTGTCTAATAAGTTGCCATGGGAACCAGAGAGAGAGAAGAGGATTGCCCTGGTTGAGCTTAAGCTTCCTTTTGTTGGAAAGGTTTCCCTGCTTCTCCTGTGGTCTGCCATAATCACCTCATAATAATGAAACAGTATCTTTATGGAACAAGCACATTCCCCTTGAGACTGCATTTTCATCCAAGCAGAGATGTCACCTGAAAGGTTCCCTGCCAAGATCATTTTAAAGAGCATCAGCACTAACTCAGCCTTCACTGTCACAACAGAAAACTACTTTTTTTTTTTTTTTTAGGGACTACTTGTATTTTGAAAAATAAGTAAATGGATAAATCAATGTGAGCTTGCTTACATGTAATATTGCACATGCAATATGAAACTACATCACACTGACATTACAGTGAATGCTAAATAAAATAATATGAGCAGCAAGGAAGCACTCACTGAATCAGTCCTAGCATTTCCGTAATCAACATTCCTGCACCTGTTGAGGAGGATTAGACTGTGAGCTCACTTTCACGTCTATAATCCCCCGTTAATATGCACTTCATGTAATAATGAGCTGCTTGACTTCTCTGATAGCACGGCTTGAATCTGATTCAAAGCCACCCCATGGTTCCCTCTCAGCCTGAGCAACAAAACTTTGTTCCGCTATTTTGTATCAGACCCACCACCACAACTCACTTCCCTCCTCCTTGACTTTCACTGCTTGCCAAGAAAACACACGTCGTGTTCAGCGAATCAGCTGCACATCTTCTGCTCCTGTGATCTGAGTAGGTTCTGACAGACTAGTGATGGGGCACAGGGCATTGTTTACCACATGCATACTCAACAGCAAAAACAAATGAAGTGAAAAAGGGGGAAAAAAGAAAAACTCTTGTTTTCTTGTTTGTTTCAAAATCACCACACTGCAGATTTAACCCTCTGAGCTAGAATCAACACCCACCTGATGTTTACATGGGAAACACTACCTAACTGTTAAAATAAATTCTAAAAGACTGCGCTGTGATGATGTGCTTATCTTTATAAAGCTGGTAAGGATGGGGGTTATTTTAATGTAAATATTATTGGATAGATTAATAAGGTATCATATTTTTTTTTTTTTTTTCTTATTTAACAGACACTGGAGACTGAGGGTACCTACTGATGCAACTGTTTAATATCTGTTGATCCACTAATCCTATCAATGCATGTCAACAATTGGTGTAAACCACAATTTATCAAGTTTTAATGGTCATTAAATATGACCCATTTGGATGGTCAAAAGTTCCGTAGTGAACCCATGGTGTATTTCGCTGAGAAAGTCACTTCTTCTTCAGTTTTCTCTGTTTTTGAGATAATAACCCTTAACTTTGATCTGAGCTTTTATAAACATCCACATGATTAGTAAATCAAATAGGAGAAAATTCCTGATGTTCACTGAAAAATTGCAAAATACAATGGAATATATCATAATAAATGGCAATAAATCACTTAAGAGTTAAAAATAGAGAGAGAAAAAAATACCGCCACAAAAGTAGCACTGGGTGTTTATGGGTCAATAATAATGATCTGAAATCTCATTAAATTTAGTCAAACTGATGCATAGAGTAGCAGTAAATCAAAATATGCAAGTAAAATAGAGCTTTTGAGTATCAGTACTGTTAATTTTAAAAGAATTACTCATGATTATAGAACAACAACCAAGGAGGCAACGAGACAAACCTGACAATATCTATAGAGACCTCTCACACAGCTTCAGAAACCCACACATCAGTTTAATGAGATTAACACATGAAATGAAACCTGCCAATTAAGTGATATAACACGCAAAGCAACAAGTGTGTGCTACTCAGTCTTCAAACAGTATTTTGAGTTGCAAGAGATTGGGATATTCTATTCTTATTGTTCCCCACAAATGCACCACATTCTGTGAAAACTCCAGAGACTGAGAGATGTTTTAATTTTCTCTGTGAGTCTCCCTGAATCCCAAGACCACCTTATCTGCCTCTGTTATGGTTCTCTTTGTTTAATTATGAACCACTGATTAAAATTCAGCTCATCTTGCGTAGCCTGCATCCCAATACTGTACTACACAAAAAACATGCACACCAACACACACGGACACGTCGACAAAGAATGCAGAAGCTGACATTTCAATATTGATTCCAAGCGTCTGGACAGGGGGGAAGGAGGAGAGCAGGAAAATTCATCAAGGTGAGGCTGTGATAAATGAGAGTGACAAGTATTGTGACATAAATGTTAAAGGTTATGAGTGACATTAGGCACAGTGTGCTGCTCCACAACTAGGAAAGTGAGCCGTGTCATTATCTCCTCTACCAGCTCAAAGGAGGGACCAGCAGGGCAACGGCCAGCTAAATGTCACATCTGCCCTGCCAATGCATGCCAACAGAGTGAACTGACAGCCCTGCAGTGCCACAGGCTGCCACTGCTTTGCCAGTCCATTATAAATTGCCCATCTCAGGACAGCCACACAATAGCTACTGTCATATTTTCACCCAGGTAGCTGTCCTCTAACAAACAGTGGGCACAACACTGATGCCTGGGCGCAAGTGTGTGACTACGAATGTTAGCAGTGATAACACAGTATAACCTGGACCTTTCTCAGCCAACTGTGAGCCAGCTTCACCCTGCTCCCTTCTGAGATTTCTTCCATTCCACCATGCCTGTCTTTATCAGTGCTAAAAATCCTTGTTTGTTCAGACGCCTTTCACTATGTTATTTCTAGAACAGCATGGACTGCTATCATAAATAAGCATGGAAGAGGGAGGATATGCTACCTGAATGACAGGTGTCAAGTTGTTTGTGTGAGCTGAAACCTGCATCTGCACTGTTCAGTCATTCCTCAAGGTGTGTGGGAGATTTCCACTGATGTCTACAGGGTGTTTTGTGCATTATAAATGTCTGTCTCATATATGTTTGTTTCTATATATCGTCTATCTACAGTATTTCCTTCTCTGAATCAGACAGAAAAGACTTGAAAGCCAAATGGAGGGAAAAAGGAGAAAGGAAAAAAGTGACAGTTATTGAGGGATTATGCGTCATCATTGACATTTGCAGAACATTTTTATCGAGCTGTATTCATTATCTGGTGAATTACTCCCTTTTTAGCACCTAATCAGCCCGCTGCGGATTAGCTTCAGCTCATGTAAAATTTATTTCATGCTTCAGCTTCTATGGAAGCAGAGCATGAAAAAGCACTCAGACCAGTAGATGTGCCACCGGCAAATAAATAAATGGCACTTGGGATAGATTGAATGGTATGTGAGAGTAACATTTGGCATTATAAGCAATTATTTAAAAATACAGCGTCTCTAGTTATTTAAGCAAATGCTCTTCATGTAGTTTGAAAAATCCACAAAAATCTAAAAGTGGAAAAGCTTCCTCTGGATGTCAGAGTGTTGCTGTCACTCAGCTTATTTTACACTCTTTTCTTTTCTGTGTCGCCCAGAGAGGTTGCACAGTGATTGACCTTTAACTAGTGAGGGAATTAAGTTATCCACCAGGCCTATTTATATGGAGAAAAGCACATAATTAATGTGTTAATACCTGTCAATGCATCCCTGCTTTGCATTTAAGAAAGAAATGGCTTGACCTTTGGGGACAACCTGTCAACAAAGTCAAAGCAGCCTTGTTTCTGAAAATTATTTAATCTTAATTGTCCTGTGGGTCCATGGAGAACAAAACTGTGATAATTCATTGGTGTGTCAGTATAGGACGTAAGAGTGACCAGAAACAGGGCCCTGACCTCAAACACATCTGTAATAATGATTGTTAGCCTGTAATTCACATGAATGAGTCAAACTTCTAACAGTGTTACAGTTAAACTCCCTCCAGAAACATTTAGATGTGATTTTTCATAATGGGAGACAATGACAAACTGGCAGTGACTAATAAAGCTGGATTTTATAATTTTGAGTGGGATTGTAAAATAAAATGGCACCAGGGCAGAATGAGGATCTAAGCTGGGTCGGGCCCCATAAAAGGAACAAATTTAATTGTACTGATGCTTTTGAGAGTTTTCCTCACAAGCTGACAGGATCCACAGAGCAATAAACTATTGGTACTATAACTTCCAAAGAAAACAAGGGTTGGAGATGTCCCAAAGGAAATAGAAAGGCTTCAGTCGTTAATGCAGGTATGTGGTAAGCAGAGACGCCTTGCATTCACAAAAGAAAAGAATTTTAAACATGAAATCTGCCAGAGTAAGTGACGGGATTGTCATTCTTGTTGTGTTGTTATTGTTTTTAGTCCTGCGTCTGTCGGTATGCTAAAGAACAACAACCTCAGAGCTGCGGTTACAACCACAAAATAGTAAGTTTTGACAAAGACGCTTGGCTTTGGAGCCAGTAAGTACAGTAAGTCACATGACATAGAAGTGATTGAAAAAAAATCTGAATGAATTTTGAAACAACAACAACAAAAAAAACTCTAGATCCCAATAGACGTGTATGTTATTGTTCTAGTGAAATAATTATGTAATGTAATTTTCTCTTTAATCATATTTGAATAGAATGTTATTTTTTCTAATCGTACAATCTCATGACTCCAAACCCATATAAGTAACTGTTACTAGGAGTGGAAAAATTAATGCATTAATGCAGAATAATCCATTAGCATGATTAATCCAATTAAAAATTTGAATGTAACTAACCCATCTGCGAAGATCTCTGCCGATGCATTTTGGGCAGTTATACGCGTCACATTAGGCCCAATGACGACAGAATCTGAGGTGACTGGGTGGACCTCCTCACCCTCGCCTGTCTCTTCGGACTAGATGGACCTCCTTGTTTGCCCCCACCCTACTGCATCATAATAGACTGGAACCACATCCATGAATATACATCCATCAGTCCTGGTGCATCTATAGCCTGTCTGTCCATGGGTTCTGTGGTTCTTCCCGAGGTTTCTTATTTCCCACTGGGTTTTTCTTTGCTGAGAAAGAGGGTCTAATGATGGAGGATGCCCAGGACAATAATCCATCTCCTTCATCTACTGTTTATTTGACTGGTGTTTGTTTCATTCTGTAAAGCCCTGTGAGACAACCTTGTTGTGATACAGGGCTATACAAATACAATTGAATTGAACTGAATTGAATTTTGGGCAGTTTGTCTTAACATTGCATGCACATGTGCAAATGGGCAGTAGTGACAGGCAGCAGATGGAGGACGCTAAACTGCATGTTGGCCCCCTGGATGGGAAACTTGAGGGAAAAAAAGACAAGAGAATAATCGACCAACATAAAACATTATGCACACTCTACAGGAAGGAGTTTTCTTTTCACCGAAGCACTTCCATGTTAAAATACCACATTAACATGAAGCATACGTTCATGGTGGATTCTGCTAGCACTGTCGCCCAGCTTGCATCGAACACAATTAGTGCATGTTCCTTCATTCTTAAGTCTGTTCATGAAAAAATGAAACACAGATAACATAGATTAAAAATTAATAATATTTAATTGTGATTAATCTAAATTAATCCACAACAAGCCTGGGATTACTCTGATTAAAATTTTAAGTGTTTGACAGCCCTAATTACTACACTTTAATGGACTTACCACACCACAAGATCAACATGAGGTGTCTTGTTCTCTTTAGTGAATCCAGTGTGCTTAAGCATAGTGTGTGTGATTTGATAAATACAAGCGTTTGTGTTCTCTATGATTTAAGGCTATGAACACAGTTGTAATTTATAGATGAAAGTCTCCATAGATCCATAAATGGTGACAGCTAATACCCATTGTGTTTTACTATATATGGAGATGTGCAGTATTATCTGGCCTTAAGAGGATGGAAGAAAACAGCAAAATATGGTTTATCCCTCCCTGGAAGCAATGGTACTATTTTAACATTATGATGGAAAAAGTTTAACTTGGACCAAGTTAGTGCTTCAGGGTCCTCAACCTGACATCACTGATCAATTAATTTTGTTTTTCCATATGTGACCAGATTTATGAGGTGTATCATTTATATCCAGTGTGTGTGACAGGCCATAGGGTGACATTTTACAAAAAAATTGATTTTAACCCATAAAGACCCAAACCTCCACTGGTGACTAAAAGCATCTATTAATGTAAAACGTTTAATACCCGTTGAACTACTAATCATATCAATACATGTTAATTGGTGTAAAATGTAGTTTGTCATCATTTCATGGTCATCAGATATGACCCATTTGGATGTTCAGAGGCTCCGTAGTTACCATGGAAACACCGTTGTCTTTTACAACATTGATTCACCAGTAAAACCCATGGAGTTGGATCAATGATGGTGGGTGGACACACTTGATTTTCTGTTTAGTTAATAATGGGTTTGTTGAAAAAGTCACTTTCTTCAATTTTTACTCTCGTCCCTCACTGCAGGGTATTGTCATCAGTTCATCATCTGTCTGTCCATCTGTGCATGGAATGAAGGCTGAGAGTTTCGAAGTGAGGGTACATTATGTCCTCTGTTTTGATATAATAACCTTTGAATTTACTGTGTTTTCATGAACATCTAAATTAAATACAGGAAATTAAATATAAGAAAATATATGATTTATTGTAAAAAAAAAAAAAAAAAGCATATTATAGAGGATAATATTATAATAAACGGTGAATAATTGCTTAAGAAAGGTTAAATACAGAGAAAAAATCATTTGGGAACTACCATTAAAGTAGCACTGGGTCTTTATAGGTTAATAGTGTACTATAACATGTTATCTGGAACTCTGTACAGTGTTGAGAACCCTCATTCCTGCTGTAATAAAGCAAACAGGAAACGATTTGGTTAAATGACAAAGTGTGATTTAGCGAGAGAAAGGCAGCCCTCCTGAAAAAGAACCAGTGTCTGTAAAAGCTCAGAATGACTAAAAGGTCATCTTTCTCTCTACTTTATTTTCAGAGGGTGAGCTATGACTCATGGTCAGGGAATTACATTTGGTTGACTGAATTCAGGTGGATAAAGTAGACAAGTGAGGTAAATATAATTTATTCACTTCCTGTAGGCCAAGCATGAACAAGAACCTTTAATAATGACATATCCAACTGCTGACCCTGCATTTGTTTTTTGGTTTTTTTTTGTTTCTTATTGAACTTGGTATGACTATGTACTCTCTTTTTATTCACAGAAATGTTATTGAAATACCAGTTTATAGGTCAGTTTATTAGCATGTCTGTATAATACTGGACTGAGGCGCCTCTCACATGAGCCATGGCATGAAAAGAATGGTAGTTCAAGTCACTGAGAGTTCTCTGAGTAAAAGCACATAGTTACTGACAGTTGTGTTTAGATAGAGCAATAAACAGAGATATGACTACAGTGCCAAACGAATAGATGGTCTGCGGGTTTGGTAAGGTGGTTGGCAAATGGGACTTTCTCTCTTCTCACTTTTAATGATCTCCCTTGTGTGCTTTGGCAGATCTGGAGTTTTAGCACCGTTCCAGTGGGTAGGGCTATAGCATTACACCCCACTTTAGTGTGCAGACTGGTGTTGAGTTTAGACCAAACATACCCCTGGGTTTAGACAAGTTTTCAGCCTCCTTAATTTAATATATTTTGACCTGGAGGGGAATTATGTAATGCATGATATTCATTGACCTCTACTAGGAACTACTGGGACTTGCGTCAACATCGTGCAAAGTTATTTCCTCCCACACGAATTTCCAGCAGAGCTTTCCCTCCATGTCTATGAAAGAAGCCTGTAATTACCATAAATAAGTCAAGTTTTAAATACACAGATGAGTTAAGCTCTGTGCAGAAACATTAACGTTTGATTTTTCATAATGGAATGTAATTATTTCTGCTTTAGATTTAATAATTTTGACTTGTGGGAGTGTAAAATAAGATGGCATCACAGCAGAATGGGTATTAAAGAGTGACTAGCTGGGATGAGTTCAGTAACAGAAACGAATGTCATACATTTTTTTGTTGTTTGTAATTGTGCTGATGTGAGGAAAGAATATAACAAATTCACAAGCACGTCCAAGCCATTGATCAAAAATGTGTTGGTAGTTGAACTATGGTTGCGGACATCTCTAAAGAAGTTTGTGGATTTTGAGTTGAGCTGCTGAAGGCTAACATACTACCCGCAATCAGTGCATCTTTACATATGTATCATCACAGTAAGCTTTGGCATGGTCACAGTTCATTGCCGTGCTAGCAGAATAACATTTCTGACACGCACATTCAATTTGTGTTGCTGGGATTCCTGGCTGACAAAACAATTAGTGAAGCCGAGATGTGCAGCTTTTCCCTCGCCAGACGTTCATCCTGACGTGACACGGAGAGCGCTGCCACTCCATGGGTTTAGCTCTGTCACTTACACACCAGCCTCATTAGCTAGTCAATGCTGTGCATTTCCACTGAAAAACACTCATTAAAGAAATTAATATATGAGCTGTGCTATGATAAAGTGAAGCAATGAGTAGGATTTCACACATAAATAAGAAAACCGAATGAAGGCGTGACTGAATGCAGGATTGGAAACAGAAATGCAGTTGTCACTAAAGCGATTTTCAGGTTGATTAATCTTCCAGTTTAATTTTTTGGCATTTATTGGTAAGACTCAAAACTGTATAATTCTCACATTTGGAAAACAAATTAAGAAATGTTGCTGATTATTTTACTAATCAAATAATCAGTAAGATGTTGTTGCTGCACACGGTGGTGCAGTGGTTAGCACACGTGCCTCACAGCAAGAAGGACCCGGGTTCGATTCCCGGGCGATCCTTGGGA
>JAQQZY010000024.1:26587086-26597167 GCA_030068375.1 Ostorhinchus rueppellii | reverse complement strand
TCAATATCTATGGCATTGTACTGACAAAAACAGTGCTTTTAGACATTCCCTGTTTTCTTTTCTGTCTGTTTTAGTCATATGATACACACAACAGTTAGTACTTGATTGCATAACCATTGTTTTTTATTACTTTTGATGGTCTAATATTTTTTTTCGCGACTATGTACTAAGAGTATGTACAAGAGGCAAGGAATCTTTAATTCCTTATAAATTGTGCTATCGACGACACATGATGTTTGTCTGTTTAAAAGGCTGTTTTGCAGAAAGAAAGTCGCAGTTTGTGGTAAAATATTAAAGTGTCATTTCATTGTATAAAACAGCTCAGAGCACGGCATCTCTCATAATCACATGATACGCATTGCCAACAAGAAAAGGGCCATTCACTCAACAACAAGTACAAAAAAAGAAAATCACTGTAAGTCTGGTCATGCTGAGAACTGTAAAGGCTTCTTTTGCAGTTCTGAACAGTTTGTGAGGTGTGACTTTTGTTATATAGAGTTTCTAATTACAGTCTTACACTTCAATTCTTTTCAGTAAAGAGTAACATTCCTGACTCGACTATGTGCAAATGACAGCGCGACAAAAAAAAAAAAAGAAGAAGAAGCTGTCCCTTAATACCTTAATACTGACTACAGAACATATTTCTGGGACAGGACTTTGCCTTACTATAGAATATTTGATTTCTATTTTGATAAGTAATTTAACTCAGTAAAGGCTGAACCATTAAATCATAGACAGAAAATTCCAGTTCTTTAAAAATGGAGCCTTTTTTGATCCCTTTGAACAGTGAACTCTATATATGAGTTTCGATTTTGTATCATATTTGATACATCGGGTCTCAATGCTCAAATATTATTTTTGAACAAACAAAAACATAATATAATACAAATATGTCTGATAAATTGATATTTCCTTTACAAAATTGACAAAGTTCTTCCTCCTTCCTCATTCATGACAATCTTGCAGTGTCACTGGAAAGGCCTCTGATGAACAAATTCCTCTCCCCTGGTGGATTTTCCTTCCCTCCCATTGAGGTATAAAAAGTACACCCATGTCAATATGTCAGAATGGGTAAAAATAAGTACTCTCCATCTGCACTCCCTAGGCATGTGTATCTAATTGTATACATCAGGTTTTTCAAGAAAAAAAATGCATTCCAAACTCATGTATCAAATGTGATGCATTTGGCATTATAGGGTTAATATGTAATTTACATATCTATGTACTTACACACATGAAGTTTACAATTATGTGCATTAATGCCAACTAGTCCGCCTGCATGCTTCACCAGCTCCAGACTGTGGTTCAAATATGGTTGTTTCTTGCACAAAATAATGAGTAAAGTCATGGTATTTATATCTACTTCATTCTTAAATTTTAATGAGGAAAAAAGCGAAAGGGTTCAGGAGAATATGACAAGAACAACAAACCCTCTGCATACTATATACTCCATTATTTTCTATATTCTCTGGTAGATCATAATGTGCGTGTGTTCTCAGTTTAATACTTGAGCCAGTTTTTAAAGTGTGTTTCACATTGTTTTTCAAGCTAAGTTTTTTTTTTAATCCTCATACCTCTTTGAATCCCTTGTTTCCTGCTACTTCACCTTCCTGTAAGCTGTGGTGTTTACTTCACTAAATTCACTGAAAGTCTCTTGCCTGCCTTTGTGTCTGTGTTTGAGTCCTCCTTCCTTGCTTCTTCCTGATTTTCTGACCTTGACTGAATTATCTCAGCTTCCAATTTAGTTTCTTTTGCTAACACAGTCTGAGTATTAAGGAAGTAGCTATGTAACTGTCATTGAGTGTTCAAAATATTACACTAAATTTCCACCAGTACATACAAAAACAAGCACAAGAACAATGAAGTCTCAAGGCTTGTGTTGTAATAAGAGTTATGTATGATCAACCAGGAAAAAAATAATTGATTGATAGATTGATTGATTGCAGTTCGGATGCAGTCCACAAACCAAGACATGAAATTGCAATATATGATGTGTGAATCTGCTACTTCTGCCTCCTCTTCAGCCTACTGGAGAGAATTTTGTTGGAAAAATGTAGTACGATTCTTTATCACACCAAAGCAACAGTTTAGCAGAAACTTGAATACTTCTACCTGCTGGAGGGGTTGTGGGGATACAGAGGCAAACCACACCCACATCTTTTGGTCCTGCACAAAAATTAGAATTTTCTGGAAAGATGTTGGAATAAAAATAGAACAGATTTTGGCGTTTAAGTTGCAACAACCCACTCTTCCACTCTTGTTCGGAGATTTTCCTGACGATTTGAAAACAGATGACAAATATTTGCTAAAAATATTTAGTGCTGCAGCAAAAAAAAAAAAAAACAAAAACAGTCACTCGAAAACAGCTTCAACTTGACCCACCAGTACTGGAAGACTGGATGAAAATAATAGATAAAATTCATAAAATGGAGAAATTAACATTTATGCTGAGGCTGCAAGCTGAACTCTACATGAGGAGGTGGAAGAAATGGATCCGATTCCTTGGGGTCAGTTGATGTGGGGTTTGTCTCATGATCCTGTAATCTGTGTATGTTTTACTGCTCTGAAGATCTAAACAGGTAACTTGATCACTTATACATGAATGTAACCTAAGTCCTTACTGTTGGTTTGTGATGGAACTATTGCCGATTGTTGTTTGTTATGTTTATATGTCAAAATTATAAAAACTAATAAAAAATAAGTGTAAAAAAAAAAAAGGAATTGCAATATATGGAAAAAAAACTCATGGTGTCAAACAAAGGTTAATGGTTCTAGTGGTTCTCAGTGAGATAAAGGGATCACACATTACAACATGTGATCTCTTTGGCAGCTCTACAGGGAGCTGGTGAATGGGCGTTGATGTGGTCTAAATTTAACATTTAGCAATCTGTCTCTGGAGGAGCCCACTTATCTCACCCAGTGACTTTAGCATGGTTGTCACAGCATGGAACTATGTTTCAAACCCAGATTGTGTGGAAATAACTTTTCTGCTTCCTCTCCGTCTATAATCTTCAATCAAGTGCAGAGTCGCTATTTGGACAAAGTGTGAGAACGGGAGATGACAGCTCAATCGACACAACAGCCAATGTCCTGTTTCTGCTTCTCTTGAATATCAAATAACAGAGACAAAGCTGAAGGTCTGCACTGACCTGTGTAAACCTCATTTATGTTTTTTCTACCTGTCTATTTCTCTGCGATGTTTTGTATTTTAACTTGTTTTATTGATTTGATTTGACTTACATTTTTTTGATGCTTTTATTTTGTATTGTGTTTCTAGTGCTCTGTACAGCACTTTGGTCCACTGTGGTTCTTTTAAAGTGATTTATAAGTAAAGTTGGATTGGATTGGATGGATGTTGCTACAGTTAAAGGGTTCATTTTTTTTTTTTTTTACTAAATCCACTTTTATTTGTCTTTGGTTCATTTATTTTGTATTTAGACCCCAATAGCTCACAAAGTGTTATATCTTTGATTTTCTACTCTTTTCTTTTACTTACTTTGCTTTTCTTTCTGCTTTTTATCCCAGTCGTGATTTTGTCTTTTCTTTATTCTCTGCTCTGTTCCTGCTCTGTCCTCACTCCTGACTCCACCCCTTTACCTTTGCCCTAATTTTCTTGACCTAATTACTGATTCATTGCACCTGGTGAGCTCACCTGATGCTCATCAGGTGCACAGTATTCAACCCCTTGCCTCCCTGTGAAAATCTGCCAGATAGTCCAGTGCCTAGCCTTGTGTTGACCTGCTATCCCACGTTTCTTCTATGTTCCTGACTCCTGCTCGTGTTTGACCTGATCTGCCTTGACCCTGCCTGCTAGCCTCCGACCCTGAACCCTGATAATCTGACCAAGTCTCCAGCCATCATCCTCTGTGCACCGACCACCTTCGTCTGACCCATGAGTAGAGTTCCAGTCCTGTGTTCCGTCCTCATATCGGCCCCGTGTGTACTGACCACGGACCGACCCCGACCAAGCCCCAGCCTAGCTCCCTGGTTTGGACGCCCTGGATCCCTGGTTCTGCTCCAGGAAGAGCAGAACTGAAGTCTTGTTTATTGACTTTGTATATTCAGTGTGGTGCTTGGTGTTTCTTGTGATGTCCTTGTGGAAGTCAATAAATCTGTTGGAACTGTTTATATTGAGTGTTTCCTGTGATTGGATTCAGACCCGGTACATAACACAAAGTTTGAATTTGAACCCTCCAGTTGCTGCAAAACAACCTTAATATTAATTTTTGGCAAAAATTGAGTGGATTTCTACAACCTGTTTTTAATTCCTGCTTAATTTGCTACATTTATAACTAGTTATATCACAATATTTGCACATATAAGATCAAGACTTCTGATGAACATTTCTCAGAGTACGACATAATTGGTTTATCAACAGCAGCAGTTGTAGTAAACCTGAAAATATGTCCAAACTTTGAGCCAATTACCTATAATTTTCAGTTGTTGGTTGTATTAACGGAACAGAGCAGCACAGCCAACAACCTGGAGGGGGCGGGGCATGAAGTGGCTCCTTTGTATTTAAAGGGCCAGTGCTCAAACCACCTTTCTGGTGTCATTACTCAGAAATAGGGTTGAAGATGGACCTGTGAAGTTGAATTAATGAAGAATTCAGACCCAAGCAGAGCATTTACAGTTTATGTAGACCACAGGGAAATATTTTAAAATGCATAATTACACTTTGAAAAGCAAAATATCACTCCTTTAAACTATGAAATATCCCCATGGTGGGATAAATAAAGCATTTTATTTTATTTTATTTTATTTTATTTTCCGGATACCAAGGCAACCTGAGTCTGTACGTGTTTACATTGACAGTATTTTCCCACTCAGATTGACATTAGTATCCAAAACAATTCACCGCCACCTGCAAAAATTGCTTTTTCTCAAGCTAATGCAAAGCTTTATGGGATGTTGACTGATTTCCTGTTAAGCTTCTCACCGCCAGCCTTGATTTAACAAAAGGATCACAGATTCAGAGAAAAGAAGGGCATTAAAAATTGTTACTTCAATAAAAACACTAAATTTCTTCAGCTGCATGGATCTGATACTGCGTTGACATTTACAAGTTACATTTCAATCTTTTCTGCATTCTCATTCTGCTGTTTACAAAAAGGAAAACATCATATATTCAAAAGCAGAACTGAAAAGCCTTATATTACAGCGTATATAATTTATAATATTACATGGGGATTTCTGCAGCATAAAAGTGGACAAAGGGGTATGATAGGAGAACATATAGTGAGAATTTTTTCGTTCCTTCAGCATCGTACTCACTGATCTAAGCTCTCCTGACAGCTGTGCAATAGGGCCACTGTGTTGAAATGCTGCTGCTCTGGGAGTTGAAGCACCAAAAACAACATTGCTAAAGGACACATTAACAATGGCTGATGAGGTATGGTAGAGTAATACTCACTTTTCAATTCATCAAAACATCAAAACCAAATGATAGCCCACAACATGATGTGTCGGCTACCGCTTTTTTTTTTTTTTTTGCCTTTTACTCAGTCCTTCACAGCAGAAAAGGAAATGTGACAGATGACAAAAGCTCCAGGCCAGATCAAGACCAAGGACACAGCTTTGCAGTATTCACCTCCACCAGAACACAATGACACATGAGTTTGTTAAAAAAAGAGGGACTATAAATAAACCTGCAAGCTAATCTGTGCCATGTCCAAAGGAGAGAACACAGAGTTCAATTAGAAAAATGTGGATGGAGTTTATCTGTGGGCTGTATTCTTGCCTTTTAAATGTGTTGACTTTCAAGCACACATTATACAATTTTAATTTAGGATTGATGTGGAAAGATTTAGTAAGACAGATCTTCTCTTTTAGCAAACAGTTTTATCCATCAAAGAATTTAATTGTTAAATGACTATAAAAAAAATTGAGCAATGGACCAAAAAGCACTGAATGTTTGTTGTTGTTTTTGGGGTTTTTTTTTTGCTTGTTTGTTTTTTTACTTCACAATATATTATTAAATGTTTCTCCTAAAGCGTTTGCATTGCATATAATTTACATGTTTGTGATATTAATACACAGTATTTACATAACCCTTCATTTCTGTGTGTTGTTTTTATGTTAAATGCAGAGCCCTTTTAGATAAGAATCCCCAGAAAATAAAATCATCAGTCATATACAGTATGAACAGATGTACGGCCAGATGGTGTTGTTGCTTCACAGTTTGTATATTTTACTGTTCATACTATTACTAAACTGTTTCATTTCATCCATAGGGTTTACTCATCACAAGTATTTGTTACATAAGCTTACAGATGGGTTTGTTACAGTCCACGCTTTCTGGCTGGTTTAGTTGAAAGTCAGTTCAATTTATAAACGTCTTCCTAAATTTTCCTTTGAATAACATTCATCAGATCTCATAAAAAGGGTCCATTTCAGACAGGCTTCTACTGTTGTTTGATGTCTGTTTCTAATGTGAAGTCTTGTGTCACTTCACGTCTGGTTTTTGTCACTTTACAGCTGTATGTGTCTTGAAATGACTCCCTGTCTTGTTTCCAAGATAATGTTTGGTCTTTGTGCTTAGTAGGTGGAATGAGAACCTCTCTGACAGGAGATTTGTCATGGATGTTGACCATGTACTGATGCTCCATCACTCCCTGCTCTGCTGTGTGGGTATTTGTGACCTTGCAGACGTGGACACGAGCTCGGATCAGCCTGCTCTTTGGAAATAATAACCACTCTCACAGAAATGGGTTGAAGGTTAGGACAGAAATCCAATAATAAACTTGGTTACGTCTTTGTTCTTGTATGCTGGTTCCTGCACTGACGTTCCTGATAAATCAATAGATCCCCTTTCTGATAGAGCTGACTATGTGATGTTGACGCTCAACAGCTTTGTACAGTAAATGTCAAAACCCAGTGGTTTCATTGACTGGCCTTTAGCCCCTCCAGCTCATGCTGATACCAACAATGATTGTTATGGGGTTTTTTTATGTTGTGACACGCTGAGGCAGACAGCAGAGTTAAATTGCTAAACTGTTGGAAACTTTTGATTTTCTCTATACTTTTATTTTCTGCTAATTTCACACAAGTGAAAGCTTTATGTTTCCAGCAGGAGACAGATTGGAATCTGGGTTGTGTATGAAACCACTTTGTGTACTTCAGGAATCCAAACTACATGAGTGTTGCTGAGTTCCATTACAAAGGTGGTCAAATCTGACAGTATTTTTTATTTAGTCAGTGGCTGTAATGAGAGGAGACAGGAATATAGTCCAGGCAATGTGTCTGTTTAGTTTTGGGTTTTTTAACTCCTCTCTTTCATTCTGTCTTCCTCAAACCCAAGTCCCTGTTTCAGCATGATTTGGTTTAGGCAACAATTTGTAAGTGTTTGAGAGATATGATTAGTTTTTGACAACGTAAGTGTAGGTTTTAAATCCTGTAGGACTGGCGATGTTTGAAAAACAAGAGTTTAGAGGTTCAGTATTAGGTTTGAATATAAAGGCCTAATATAATATAATAGACTATTATATTCAATTTAATGTAATTGAAATTATAATATAATTGACAGTGATTCTATTGGTGTGGACTTACTTGAAAATAAGAATTGTTTGGGGGGGTTGCATTAAATTTAGATGCTTATATTCACAGAGAGCAAGTTGCATCACTTTGTTTTTGCTCAGAACAGATATTCTCTTTTATCACATGCAGTATCTTGTGTTACTATGCATTACCATCACTTATGTATAGCCTATAGAGTGTGGACCAGTTATGATGATGATGATGATAATGATGATGATTATTAGTATTATTATTATTATAACAAACAAATCATACACCATTTAATATTTGTCATGGGTTTAGTGGACTTTTGGAGTGGAGTGAATAAAGACTAAAGAATCAAGAGATTGCTCTGCATAAAAAATAAGGTTTTTATATGTATAAATATCTGGGTATGACCTATTTTATGGAGTTGGTCAAAAAGAAAATAATGTGTTTTATCTTATATAGCCTTATATACCATCACCTTCCTAAAAAAAAATTGCCCAAGTAATTCTTTGACAAAAATGACTTTTTTGCCTAAATCATGAAATGCTCCATTTCTGGATAAGTTTTCTGTGTTTCTTTAAAAATCTGAAACGATCACTCAGGCTTGGGAAGGTGATGAAATGTCACTCTCAGTTAAAGTTTTTCCCCTTTGCTTAATCATGTTAGTACAACAATTTCTACTGAGCTGTTAAATTAGTGATATTGTATCACCATGAGTGAAGTATTCTGTAGGGTTGATGATGAGCCCCATATTACTCAGCTATGACACAGAAGATGGAGTGTTGGTAATGGGCTGGTGCATGCAACACTGTGAGAAACAATGTGGAATGAATGGAAATGTTGTAGAAAGATTAGTTTGACTGCTCTACTGGGTTTCCATACAAACTTCTGCAGCATAGGATGGGTTATTGCTTTTAGTTTAGGACCAGCATAGGTGTGTTTCCACTACACTGGTCCTGGGTCCTTTTGGGGGGAAGGTACTTTAGACAAGTTGTCCTGGTCCTCTCAAGTGTCGTGTCTCCATTACAGTAATGACCCTGTAAGAACCTTGTGATGACATCATCATATCGCATCTGTTTCTGTGGTAACGTCAGTAACAGAAAGCGCCAAAACAAAGCAGCACCAGAGGAGGAAATCACAACAGGTCTGGACATGGACATGGACGAAGTTGGGATGTTTGTTGCATTTGTGCTGTTGCTGTACACAGTAAAGTATCAGAGATCGTTATGTTGTAAAATTCCTTCAGCAACTACTCTTTTAAAATTGGAGATTGTTTGTCACGATCTGCTAATGTCATATGTGACAACCAATCTGCGAGAGTTAGCCACTAGTACTGCTCAGCGACTCTACCAGGCTGTTCTCGAGTACCTACCCTTGAGCAGGTACTCTTGGTTCCTGAAAATGGCCCCAAAAATGGCCCTGTCAGAACAGCCCAGTCAATGGAGACACGCATAAAACAGCCTGGAAATTCCGATAGTGGAAACACGCCTCATGGTCTATTCCCACCCTATCACTGCGGACACAAGGATCATCACTCAGCCACTTTTACACGGAGATACCGGAAAAAAGGTGAGATGGTGATCGTACCTTTTTGCATCCACTGAACGATTTACACAGCCATGGTAAAGCAGTAACAGACATGAGACAGGCTGGACTTTTACACAGCGGACCTGCATTCCAGAATTAAAGGGGTGGTGAGACAGCACAGCCTATAATGTAATGTATAACTTGCGTGTCAGAACTAAATCAGAAATCGCCTTACACTGTTCTGCAAATGTTAGCATGGATAGATACCTCTGCCTGAAGTGACAGCAGCTGGCAGATCTCGGCATCTCCTCAGTTCCACATCTTTCTGCTCCTGGCAAAATATTTTGTTTACTGTACACAGCCTGCACTCACTTTCCAATGCAGGGGTCACACACACAAAACGTCATCAAAACGTCACAGCTTGGTTCCAGAGCGAGAGGTGTTTCTTTTACTTCATGATTCCACCTTTATCACGGCTCTGTTACTACCTCTGGAGGCATTACAGAGCCATGACAGAGGTGGGACCAAATGATCCACCATTTCATTTAGACAGACGTCGTTTGAGTAAAGGTGAAATATTCCTGGAACAGACGTGCTGTGTCAAAGGGGCTATAGTGTCACAGTTTTGCTCTTTTGTCACACCCACTACCCAGACTCTGCATATAGTGGAACATCTGATCTTATATATCTTAACACTGTCATTCATCACCAAACACATCTCAAATTCTTGCATATTAAAGTGAACTAGACTCTACAGACTGTTTCTTGTTCCAATTTTGAAGTTGGCATAGGTTTCACAATAAACTGATTATTTAACTGGAAGGGATTATGCTACACGAAAGTATCTGTAGATATAAATGCCTTGTGGTATTTATTCACTAATGTCTGAGTTGTAATTACTTAAAAATATGAATGCTTAAATAGAGTTTTTTAGAATGAAGGAGATAAGTGAAGTGAAGCTAATTACATGCTGCTGTCATGTATCTGTCCTCTGGTTATGGGTTCTATCTTCTGGTGAAGGGCTGGTGCCTTTAAATCTGCTCTGTCCTGT
>JAQQZY010000024.1:26481265-26494973 GCA_030068375.1 Ostorhinchus rueppellii | reverse complement strand
CAGAGCCAGCAGAGCCGAGTGACTGCAGAAAGTACACCTTTCAAAATAAGAGTTCGGGTAGATGTCATGCCAATGCACGTTTGTATTGACCCTGTGTGGCATGCCGCAGAATTGCAGCGAACAAACATACGCACAAATCGAATGATCACATAACCTCCTTGGCGGAGGTAATTATTGAGAGACAGTCCCAGGATCTGTTTCTTCTATGTATTCTGAACGTGAGAACAGAACTGAGAAAGAAGGCTTTTAAACATTTTGACAGTTATTTTAAACCTTTGATGCATGAATTACAAAAACCTTAGTTTTTTGTCCTTAGTGTTTTTATTCCTCTTTTAGGCATGAAAAAACCAACATGATTGATATTTTTTGAACGAAACAATTTTTTATGGCGTTACAAAAATGTCCACTCATTTGTACACCAGGCGTTTAATCTTTGAAACAATACCAGAAAATGATCTACTTGAATGTTTTAATGCAGCTAATCTGATGTTTTCTCTCATTTTTACATACTCTACTTCTACTCTCATACTAGTTATGACTCACTTCATGGAGATAATATGCAAAAAGAACTCTGTTAATTACAGTCTAAAAACAACTAGCACTTGATTTACACTCAAACATGTTACTGTAGATCAGGTGAATCTAGAACAGCAAAGTTACAGTAATGGGAAGAATTACAGTGTATGAGATCATGCGTGAGTGTCCACTGTGTTGGCTGATATGGAACTAAAACAAAACCCATGAATATAAAAGAAAACAGCTGTAGAATAGATGTCCACTGTAGTGACCGCTATGCATCACAGGGTTAATTTAGACAGTTGAAGACTTAAGTTTAATCTTAGTATTAATCAGTAGGTAATGTAGGCCATTTTTGGGGATCAGTTTACGATGGAGAGTGACATGATTTGCATTCAAATGTTGGAATCCATTTGGCTCTGTGGTGTGGAGTGTGTTGTATCCTGTTTACGATCACGTGAAGTCAGATTAAATTTGTAAAAATGAGACTGAAACGAATCCGGAATTATTCTTAGAGCTTCCAATAAAGGAACACTTTAACAGTTTCACCCCCACCGACTAGAACAAGCTACAGAAGGAACAAATCTGTTTAAAAACATTCAAAGACATTTTTGTAATAACAAAATTGAGAAAGTGATAAATCTAATAATAATACATTTTATTTATAGGCATCTTTCTTGGTAGTCAAGGACACTGTACATAAAACAGAGCAGAAGAAAAACTGGTCAATGAATTTTCCTCGGGATTAATAAAGAAAGCAGGGAAGCAAGTAAGTAAGAAAGTAAGTACGTAGGAAAGACAGAAAGAAAGACAGAAAGAGAAAGAAAGAGACAGAAAGACAAAGAAAGAAAAAAACGAAAGAACAAAAGAGAAAAAGACAGACAGAAAGACAAAGAATGAAAGAACGAAAGAAAGAACAAAACACAGAAAGAAAAAGAAAGAAAGAAAGAAAGACAGTCAGTAAGAAACTATCTATCTATCTATCTATCTATCTATCTATCTATCTATCTATCTATCTATCTATCTATCTATCTATCACTTGTGGTCACCAAAAGAAAACGTTCCTAAAAAGATGGGTTTTGAGGCTGCATTTGAAGAGGAGTGCAGTGATATTTCTGAGCTCCAGGGGTACGGAGTTCCAGAGTTGGGGACCAGAGCGGCTGAATGCTCTGGTCCCCCAGACGGAAAGAAAGAACAGTGAGGTGGATGGAGGAGGAAAATCTGAGGGTGCGAGAGGGAGTGGCAACATGAAGGTCAGACAGACATGGAGGGATGAGATAAAGGATGGCTTTAAATGTCAATAGAAGTATTTTGAATTCAATTCAAAACTTTACCACATCTAAATCTTGATGTAGATGTTCTTGTTACTGAATTGAGTTCTGCTTTGACATGCTTTTTTTGGCCAGGATATTCTAATCTCAACAAGTATTTTTTTCCCCTAGTTAAATAAAGGTTAACAATCATCAGCTTTGGGATTCTCATCTGTAATGTGGGAGGCCTGGGGTTGTTATGCACCTTATGGACTCTTTACTGTATAGTTTTTTTAAGTACTTAATTGCCTCAGTTGTATGTATATTTATTTATTAATTTCTACCTCTGAAATAAGAACTGTAAATATAAAACTTCCCAGAATGTGCAACTCTCATTACATTTTTTCATATCCTGTCTGCACTTTAACCATTTTACCACCTTATTCATGGTATTTATTGTACACAGTTAATACTCTTCTTATTATCTATATTGTAATTGTTATTTCTTTTCACTTTATTTTCTTACACTTCTTTGGTTATATAAAAATGTTGTGTAATAATGCTGCTCACATGCCTTTACATTATTCCTTGGGAACAAATAAAGTTTTAGCATTGAATTGAACTGAATAACTATTTTCTAGGGCCTCTGCCAATCACGGACTATCAGTACAGTTTTATCACTCATTTCTTTATTTTGTGGTAGACGGTGAGTGTTTTCAGACAGTTTCCTACTTTAACATCAATGATCCATGAGTCAGGGTGCTTACGCTTGATAAAAATTTTTCTTTTTCAAAACTGCTGTAGCCTATATTCCCACAAGATCTCGACTTTATGTGTTTATACTTGAGTTCCTGCTATTTAGGTTGAGATTGTATCTGTTGTGTGGAGTAGAAAATTTAATTACAATAAATAATAATACATTTTATTTTATAAGCACCTTTCAAGACACCCAAGGATACTGTACAGCAGAAGATAAAATAGACAATGCATAAAATACAAAGAAGTAAACAATCTGATTAAACAAAAAAAGTGCATTACATAAAAATAACAGTGCAAAATGAGGGGTAAAATTTATAATGGGTAGGCTATTCTGAAGAGGTGAGTTTTTGAGTCTGGATTTAAATGTGGGGAAAGACTCATGTATGAATGAATACATAATTCGCAGTTAATTATGATTTACTGACGGACACATTTTCAAAACAAATGAAAATCACAAAAATGCATGGACATCATACAGTACAACTAGGTTTCACTAGAGCACAGCCAGATGTATAAAACACATGAATGTCTAGATGGATGGATGTAGTAAAGTAACAAATTTAACTAGTTCATAATAATGTTACCATATAGAAGTCTCTGCACAAACTGATGTAATTAAACATAGTTTTTATATGCTTTCCTATATTATGTCTTATGTGTCTTTGGGCATACTGTAAAATTTGACAAGGAGAGAAACTTTTTTATTATTTAATCAAATTATTAAGACTTTCAAACAACATTTCAGACACTTCAAAAGTCTGGAAAAAGCGTTTTCAAAATTCCATACTTTTTTAATAAAAGACTTTCAAACCCTGCGCATGCGCCCTAGTGAGTTGACTGATGCGTTGAAGACAGGCCTGGTCTAGACAGACAGTGATTTATTATATTCACCTGTGTTCTACGGACACATTAAATACAAACATGTACAGCAATGAGCCTGTTCTTACTTTTAGACCTAAAATACACAATGCTTTTACCTTTACTGTAACCCTCCGTAGTGTGAGAACTGAATTTGTGTTTTACGTCAAAACGGTCAAGGAGCGGAAGTCTGCGCTCGTGCAGGTAGACTAACCACTCACCTGGCGACTCACCTTTTCAGCTAAAATACGCCATTGTGTTACTCTACCGGCCTCCAATTATACTTTTAAACATGCCAAACGCGTTTATTCATGTCTTTAGCTGAAAAAAAGTTACAAAAATCCAGGTAAACCGACACCGTGCTCACCTTTTTGGACTTTCCCGACTCATCCACCTCCCTCTCCATCGACGGTATCGACACTTCAATCATGGAGAAAACTTGTCACGACACCATTAGACTATAAAAAAAAATGCCTGTGGTGAATTTCCTACATTTGTGAAGAAGCTGAACTGGGACTTGTCAAGGTTTTGTCCGCATACAGGAACCGAAATAACGCCCCGTTCCGCGCGTCAGATGCGTCGCCGTCGGTTTGAGCTCCACCTCCGCAGAGCACTGGGTTTATACACACATGCACTTTTACATGACAATAGAATGGACTTCACCTAATAATACACACATCTGAAGCAGAATTAACTCTGCATAACTTTATCCTGCTCTCCAGTAAATGACAGTACTAATTAAGTAGTATGACAAATAAAATGTACCTAAAAGTTGTTATTGTGCTGTAAACTAGTCCCTGTCAGTGTTATGGTATTCTATATGTTGTCTTTTACTGCACTGTAAAAAGCAACATAGAGTTTACCCAATAAAGTTGAGGTAACAATTTGCAGCCAACTTTTTTGGGAAGATTTAATTCCCTATTGTGAGTAGAAAACAACTTAACTAAAAAGCAATCAAATACTAAAATAAAATGGGTTAGATATACTTTACATTTCTTACTCTTACTCATTAAAATTGCATAAAATTAACTTTATCTTTGTGGAGGTTAGTAGATTCACTAAATGATATTAATGTTAATAATCATTTGATCAGCCTAATGTAAATATAAAGGTATCCTTTGTAAAAATAGTTCTTAAATAAATGGAGGAATAATATGCATCCACTACGATGCATGAAAAATTTGATTCAACAATTTATCAAGAACAAATAACAATACTGTTAAATTTCACATGAACAGAGCAGTCTGATGAAATGAAGGAGCAGCTTCGCTCATGGTGCATGAATATACAACTCAACAGAAACATTGATTCAACAAAACAAACAAAAAAAAGTTACCAAAAAGGGTGAAACACACCATAACTATACAAAAAGAACAACACTTCTAATCAACTCAGAACACTGTAAAACACATAAAAACTGTCCCAACTACTTCATACCAATGCATGCTGGGAAACTCCCCCTAGCTGCTCCTCCAACATACCATCACAACATTATAGGGTCGATTTTACTATATTATTTTGAGTAGCAATTGTCACTGTTAAATAATAGGTAGAGTATGTTGAATTTAACTAATCATAACAGGTTTCACTAGTTAACTATTACTGTTGATTAAAATTTGACTGATTTCTATAGTTTGTATTTCCCAACCCCCAAAACCTTTTTTTTTCAGTGCGTGTTTCATCAATAATTCAAAAATAATTTGAAGTATCATCCACGGTGATGCATCACAATGCATAATCTACTAAGTATTTAAGATGTCAAACAAATGTACTGGAATTAAAAGTGAAACACTTGCCTGTGCACAGTGGATATACTCAAATAAAGTACAGAAACCTCAAATTAGTTCTTAGAAAGTACTTGAGTTAAATTAATTTACTGCCGTACACATATATGAGTCTGTAAGAGGTGATAAAGTGTGTTTTCTGTGTGTGAATCTGTTTAATGTCACTGCGTCTTATGTCCTACACGTCATCTGTGTAAAGACAGTACAACCACTGAACTTTCATATCCAGCTTCACTTCCTACTGAAACACACAGTACGACAGCAGAACCACTGACAGGAGCTAAAAAGGGATGTAAACACAGAAATGTACTCATATCCTCAAAAGCCCACAGTTGAAATGATTCCTTTTGCCTTTAAAAAAAAAAAAATGTTTGTCTTTTTTTTTTCTCTTAAAAAGCAACAAAATTAAAAAACTTTTCATGTCAGTGTGTGAATCCCATGCATTAATTATTTACTAGGTGGAATCACATGCTCTGTCTGTGACCTGTCAGCATGGGATTTTCCCATTCCTGCTGTTGCTCACTGTGTTTTAATTTAAGCCGACAGAAGAGCTTACTTCAGCAGCGTCCTATGAGGAAATGGGAACTTATAGGGTCATAGGTCAGATCAGAGTGTAAAAATTGTGTTTTGTCATCATGTTTCTTTACTACAGCTCATGTGAGTCTTTGACCGGCTGCTAAAAAGTCATTGTGTTTAATTTCATATTGTCAGCAAGCACACGCTATAAATATTAACAAACAGGAAGTCTATTTTTCACAGCGTTGATATACAGTAGAAGTCCACCTGGAGAGTAAATTCGGAGAAAAAATTATCACGAATCTTCAGATAAACTGAGAATGTCACACTGTTCTTACTAAAACCTTCACATACTGTCATAAATTACAAGTTTAATGTATGTGAAATGAAATAACTTGTCAAAATCAGTTTGATATGTAAAAACTGAAAGGTGCACACATCATCTTCGTCTTTTTGAAGGAAGCTTAAAAAAACAAAATGTCATAAACATCCGTTGAATATTTTTTGTCAATTGGTTACTTTCTTTCTTGCACAAAAGGTGCTTAGATCTAATGTGTTTACATTCAATAAACTGTCTCAATGTGGATCACATGGCGACGAATTGAATTAGTATAGTTTTTTTTAATTTTTGTTTTTATGGTCAACATGTTTCCAGACAAAGTTGAAAAGAGGTTTACAATTTGGTCTGTCATGTATTTAATGTGTAATATTGGTGTAGACTCATGGTAAATGCTTCTGGGCCAAGCGAAAACGAACATCAGGGTCAATTTCTTTTTTCTGTAAAATAGTATTTTTTATTACTCAGCACGAAAGACACGTGTCTCTAGTTTCTAAAACTGTGTTTATGTAATTTGTACCGGAACTACAACTGGACATATAAGAAAATATATAAGAATACAATGTAAATTAAGAACATTAAGAATATAAATTCATAATGTAAATAGCAATGTGTAAATAAATATATACAAAATACATGCCTGTGTCTAATATTATGTCATAATAATCAAATACTATAATGATTTTGAATGTTATTTATTCTAAAAAAAAAAAACAGCAGAAAGATGTGTATTAAATATAGTAATGAATTATATGCTGTCAAAGACTGATAATTTTATCAGTGTCTTAATAAAATATTTGATTATTATCATTATCATTATTATTATTATTATTATTATTATTATTATTATTATTATTATTATTATTATTATTATTATGGTGCATGACACTGAACAAACACCTCACTCTGTTATTTTTTGGGATTCTCTGTTACCATGAATTAATGTCTTCTAAAACTAAAATAAAAATACCAGTTTCATTTTTAGATATAACGTACTCTCACATTAAGAAAAGTGTGGTATGCTGAATATTTACACTTTCTTTGAGGAACAACACTTTTTGGCATTTTTTTTTCCAAACCTTGAATAACTGTTGCATATTTTTCCTCACTTTATTACTTTGTCAGTGAATTCAGGTTTTTATAAAAAATTTGGTTATTATTCCTTAATGGCATGTTAAAGTACTTGCTTTGACCTGAGCTATGATGGTTGCTGCTAAATTAATTTTTAAAAACAGATATGGAATGATTAGTATTGCTGCAGAGTGCTTTCTGAGTCTGTTACTCGCTTGGCCAGGCCCTTTTATGCTTTGGAAATGTTGACATGAAAGTGTTGGCAGCAATATCCAATCCTAGTGATTGGAAAATGAATTGTAAAAGGTATTTTAATCATGTCTTTTTTTGGCTGGGGAACACATTTTTTGGATAGATCTTCAGGGTTTTTGTGTGTATGTGTGCCTCTATCACACACTGTTGTAAAATCAGTGGAATGTGAGGGCAAATCTCCTCAACTTCATGTTCTGGAGTTTGTCATTCATAGACATACCAGCTGGTCCGGGAAGCATGATGCAATTTGTCTGAGCCAGTGTGTGAATGAAAGAAAGCATTGTCAACCAGCGTAACTGCGTTAGTGGACACATTGTGGAGTTCTGCAGCCAGTTTGACCATCCTGTTTACAGCTGCAAACTATAGTTTAGCTTTCCTGATTCATGTAGTAATAATCCTATACATATACTTTATACAGGGGGCTTCAAAAAGTTTGTGGAAAAAGGAGATAACTTTGACATGTTTTAAATCTATTTTATCAATGTTTGCAGAAGTGTATGGACTTAAATGGCACATATTGAAAAATAAACATCAAAACTTCAATAGTTTTACCTAACTGTCCATTTTCATGAACTTTTTGAAGTTCCCTTGTAGGGCTGCACGATATTGGCAAAACTTGTGATATGTGATATGGATGTACAGCATTGCGATAAAAATAATATTGCGATATTTCTCGTTCACCTAAAGAAATACCATTTCCACCAAAGAAAAGTGTTCCTTAACAATGTTAAAATGAACCTATTGTTTGTATGTGACTCAATTACTTAGAATTTAAGACAAAATACTGAACTACTACAATCAGTTCCACAATTGTGTCCAAAAACCTGCTGATGCTGCTACCNNNGGGGAGAACATGCAAACTCCACACAGAAAGGTCCCAAGGTCCCGCCCGGGAATCGAACCCAGGACCTTCTTGCTGTGTGGCACGAGTGTCACCGTGTCACCCCGTGGATGAATTTGTGAAATGCGAAAATTACACTGAAGATATGGACAATCAAAGAATCATTTTAGGTCAATTTAATCTAAAGTGGGTCAGACCAGTAAAATACCAACATAATAATGTATACATTAAAAAAAAAAAATCCTCTTTGGTTTCGTGTAAAAAAAAAAAAGTAAAATTATACAAAAATGTTTACATTTACAGACTAGCCTTTTATTTAAAAAAGAAAAAGTGAATAACCTGAAATTTCTTAAAGGAAGTACCTATTTAATATTTTGTGTATTTGTAGATCCACTTTGATCTGTACATTAAAATGAACATGTATAAATGATAAACTGAGACCTAATATTGTTAAAATTGCACTTCTTTTTCTTAATAATTTTCAGCTTGTTCACATATGTTCATGTTACATTTGAGTACAATTCATAGATGTGAACATTTTCATTATGGAATTTAACATTTTTTCACTCAAATATTAAATCCTATTATTTACATTATCTCACTGGACCGGCCCACTTTATACCGTATTAGGCTGAATGTGGCCCCTGAACTAAAATGAGTCTGACACCACTGGACTACAGTCACACTGACAGTCAGGAGGATTTACGTGACCACTAGAGGGTGTATTGAGTCACTCTGCTTGTTTCCCTGGATGAGCAAAAAAAAATATAATATCATGGGCTGTTCAACCAAATCCTCAGACAGTGACCAGATGGAATTAGCACCACTAAGAAACAACTTTTAGAATCAAAGAATGTGACGGCATGATAAAAGCTTTAAGCACTGCTGTTGTTTCACCACTGGACACAGCTTCTAATGAAAGGAATGGAATTTAACGCTGAAATGTCAGTGTTTCTTTTACACGGTGAGTTTGATTATGAGGCTTAGGAAGGTATAAAGTTATTATGTGATGTTATTAACTTCCCTAAGTTGCAATTTGATCCTCAGTTCAGACTAAACTGACAGTTCTGACCTCATTCAGATGACTCCTATTAGAATTTTAGTGCAGCTATTGGCAATATAAATCATGCAGAAAACAGACATGGTTCATGGTTTTACTGTGGCTGTTTTCATTCTAAAAACAGAGCTAAGTTAACAGAGCTATAATGTAAACTATCAGCTAATGCGGCACATGAAGATTATAAAACATTGTCCTTTTTGACTGACTATCTAAATAACCTGCTATGAGTTTTAGATTTGAAAAAAGAAAACTTGATGATAACATAATACAGATGAGTGTAAACTATAAGCTTTAAAGTCATTTCAGTAAATGACAAAATCTGTAGCTACATAGTGTTGATTTGTTTGTGGTTTTGTTAGTTAAAAGTGTGTTCTGGTACAAGACTTTTAACAGCTGATGAGAGTTTGGAATATCAATACTGCAAAGAACCCCTTCAAAGAGATACAGCTGAAAAACCATCAGCATTTTCTTAATGTTTCATTTAAACATTAACATATTGAAGAAGAAGAATGTTCTACCAGGTTGATCTGAGTCCTCTTGGTTCTTCTTTCCCAACAACCACTGGATTAATGGACCCACTAGCCAATTTAAGCGTTTCTTCAGGATCTGCAACTTTTCTTCCTCAGGAGCTTCCAGAGTGTTACTGAACCAGCTCATCAACAAATACAGGAATAGACACAGAACCTGCAACAGAACCAGGAACATATTCAGGATCACAAAGTCCAAGAATATACTGAGGACCAGCAGCTTCACAGAAGGACAAACTGTAAAACACAGGTGTCAAACATGCGGCCCGGGGGCCCGCCAAAGGGTCCAGTTCGGCCCTGCGGAGGAATTTGTGAAATTTACACCAAGATATTACATTTTTTTAGTTCAGGTTCCACATTCAGACCAATTCAATCTCCAGTGGGCAGGACCAGTAAAATGCAATCATAACAACATATAAATAATGACAACTCCAAATTTTTCTCTAACTAAATGTAAACATTTTCATGTATTTACATTAAAACAAAGCACAATTTTACAAAAAATGTGAATAACCTGAACAAATATGAACAACCTAAAATGTCTTAAGAGAAGTGGGTACAATTTGACCAATATTCTGCCTGTTATTAAATGTTTTGTGCATTTATAGATCTACTGTGATCTGTAAAGTACATGTGTAACTGTAAAGTACATGTGTAAATGATAAACTAAGACAAGATATTGTTAAAATTACACTTATTTTTTCAGTTTGTTCATTTTATTCACATTGTTTGAAAGGATAGTTTGTAGGTGTAAACATTTTCATAATGTAATTTGACTTTTTTTCACTCTAAAACAGAGAAAAGTTTGGAGTTGACATTATTTATATATTATTGTGTTATTATTTTACTGGTTTGGCCCACTTCAGATCAAATTTAGCTGAATGTGGCCCCTGAACTAACATGACTTTGACAACCCTGCTGTGAATGTTTCATCTCATACTGACTTTCATGATTTCTTTGGTTGTCCAGGTTTATACTGATCAATGCTCAAAAAATTAAGGAAAAATTCTTACATCTATCTCCTCTTGTATTGTTTTTCTAAGTCTAAACACAAAATTAGAGCTGATATGTAAATTTCTCATTCATTTTTATATCCAGTATTTCGACCTGAATGTAAATGTAAAACTGTTGATCTGTTTGTTGGCAGCTTCAGTTTTACCTGCTCACTGTTCACTCGTAGGTTCTTCAGTTGGTAGACAGTTACTTCTCCATCACTGTCTCCTACTAAGACACAGTCGGTTGCTCTGGCAAACAGCAGAGATGTAAAATCCACGCCAGGTGCAGCACGATGCACAATGATCGGACCCAGGCTGAAATAGACAGAAGTCGCTGCAAAATTATTTCTGTCTGTTTCATTTAAAATGCATCAAGAAAGAGGATCAGCCTGAGTTGAGGACAGACTCACATATTTGTATTCAGGTCCCAGATCTCCACCTGCTGTCCAGTAATGGCTGCAAATACATCAGGCCAGTGTGGGGACCATCTGACCGTGACCACAGACTTCTGGGAGGAGGAGAAGGCTAGGATAGGGGTGAGGGTCTTCTCCTTCCACAGCTGGATGGTCCAGTCATAGGAGCAGCTCAGGAACACATCGGGAAAGAAGGGGGACCGGTCAATGTGGTTCACAGCACCCTGACGACCAACAATATATGATACAGAGTCAACAGATCGTAATACATGTTTGTTATACATGGAAAATAATTGAAAGGTTATCAGTTTGAATCTGTCCATCTGTGGGTTTCAAGACCAGAATACTGCCTGGACGATATATAGAATTTAATTCTAATGTTAAACTTTAAAATGTAACATGCTGCAAATTCATTCACATTCATGTTCTGCATTTCTATCTATCTGTTATCTTTTTTTTCATTTTAACAACTAAAATTAATAGGACAATAAAGAAAAATAAAATACAAAGAAAAAGCATTCTCTTAGAGAATCTCTCCAGGTAGAACTAAAATAAAACTGAAAACGGCCTAAAAGATCAAACAAATCCAAAGCAACGGTGATAATAAAAATAATTAACTCAGAATAGTTGAATAAAGTGAAAATGAAAGTAAAAAGCATGAATTACATCAAAAACTTTTCAGCTGTCCCACAATTTGTGTCTAACTCTGGGCAGACACTGTATTTGCATTTAATAATAATAATAATAATAATAATAATAATAATAATAATAATAATAAGATTGGATTAGATTTATGGCGCACTTTTCTGTGAACGCATACTCAAAGAGCGTATAATGGATCCATTATTCATTCACTCTCACATTCACACTTCTGTGGTGGTAAACTACATATGTAGACCCGGGGCAGACTGATGGAAGCATGGCTGTCAATTCCTGCTCCAGATCGAACGCATTCATTCACTGGTGTGAGTAGCACCACCAGAGGCAAGGAGGGTCACAACATGACTAGGACGGAGCAGGATTCAAACCACCAACCCTTTGATTATTAGCCGGTCCACTCTACCTCTTGAGCCACAGCCACTCCTTCATTTAGTATTTCGTATGAAACCCATTTAGTCAGAGGGTTCATTCATTAGGACTTACAAAGTGCTTTTTGTATGTTTCCAGATAATGTTTTGTGTTGGTGATGGAGCACTTGTGGATGTGGCCTTCTCCTGTCCCGATGAGGTAGACACTGGAATCCTGAATTAATGAAATCCAACAGGCATTTCCAAGGAAATCTGAGGTCAAAGTCAAATGAACACACAACCAAAGCAGGACTAGATATGTCTAATATCTGTGGTAAACTTACAGAGGGATGGAAGTCAAAACAAAGGCCAGACGTCACAAACTGTAGGACAGTTAAGTTGACAGAAGAGACATTTTCTGTGCATCTCTTGTTCTTGCTCTTTTTTGGAATTTTCTTCAGTTCCATCAAGTCTAAAAACAACATTTTCAAAGTATAGATATGAAGTTGGTTGTAATTAATGTAACCAGAAGGTGAATCTCTTACTGATTTCCTGTCACGATAAGATAAATGTTATCTTCTAAATACAAGAACAACCAAGTATCTTTAAAACTCTGAAGTTTAGAAGAACTTTGTAAACTGCATTTACACTATATATCACAGTATGTTGTTGTTTCTAATACCTCTGGACTCAAGGCCATCACTGCTGAAAAACCATTTCTTCATCCTGCCATCTACACACACAGAAACCAGAGCTTCAGCCTTGACCTCACCCAGCAGTTTTATGTCCTCTTTCGTCCAGCAGACCTGACTGACTGGACTCAAGTGCTTTGTGGTGCAATTTCTACAAAATAAAAACACATAATACAGATTAACCTGACAGAAGAGGTTCTTTAGTGTAGTTTAAGTGTAAATTTACACATACCATCCTGCAGCTCTCACCTGCTGTCAGCAACACATGCTTCAGTGTCTGAACCTTGGACACAAACATTGTAGATGGCAACAGTGCCATCATGCATCCCCACACCCAGCTGGTTAGGGAGGTTGGCTGAGAAATCCAAAGACGTCACACTACTGTGACACTGAAAGACACGTTCAGGCCACTGAACAGGGGACAAATTACAATTAGAGATTCACTCTCACTATTCAAATAAACTTGCATGAAAATGCCTAAAGACAGACAGACAGAAAGAAAGATAGATAGACAGACAGATACTTAATTAATTATTAAGGGAAATTCAAGAAAAAAAACTGTTGTCTTCCAATAACACAAAAGTTAAAAAGTATTTCTATGAGTGCTCTATAAAGGTTTAATAAACTATAAATATAAATCTTCTTAGTGTATTGATTCCATTACTGAAATGACACAACATAGACAGAAAATATGAAATATTACCAAATATGGTAACTTCATTAACCTTGATTTTCTATATAACAAAAGTAATAAAGTCTAGATAGATAGATAGATAGATAGATAGATAGATAGATAGATAGATAGATAGATAGATAGATAGATAGATAGA
>JAQQZY010000024.1:26466003-26479598 GCA_030068375.1 Ostorhinchus rueppellii | reverse complement strand
TCCTTGGGTGATTCTCTATCACTGGTGAAAATTTCAAGAAAATCCGTCCAGTAGTTTTTCTGTAAAGTTGCTAAAACACACACACACACACACACACAAACAAACAAATAAACGCCGGCAAAAATATAACCTCCTTGGCGGAGGTAATACATTGTGAGTGATTTTGCAACAGTGTTTTTTTTGTCAAACCCTCTGCCTTGCATAATTAGTGTGATTCCCAAAATGTACCTGTGAAAGAATAAAAAGATATTCCAAAAAATTGTAGCACATATTTTTGTGTCCTATTTACTGGGTTACATTAGGATTTTTGTTTTAAAAAAATGTTTTATCTTAAAGATAGTTTCTCTTTTATTTCAGTAAATATTTATTTTTTAAAATAGACCCAAAGTGCTTCCAAACTTGCTTCATAACATTAGTCTACATTTGTTGTGAATTTTTAGCCCCATGTCCTGTTTTTAGGGACCAGTTTCATAGAAACACCCACTTACATAAGAGTAGAAAACAGGGAATTACCTTCAACTATTGGCAGCTGTCTATAAGCAGCCAGTTTTGGATGAAAGATGTTTGCCACAACAGTCCTCTCCATACTTAATAAACTCTGTTGGAATGTCTCTGACAGCGCCATGGGACCCTCCTGACCATGGCTGTAACGTTCTCCTCTCTGCTGTAGATCTTTGCTGTTGTTTGCAGTCGTCTCTGGGTAGTCACCTTTGTCATTTCCAGACATTTCATTGCCATTATGGACAGAGTCATAAATGTCCCAGGCAGTTGCCATAGTGTCTATGGATGGACATAAAGAAAATCTTAACTGCCTTCTGTAAAAAACTGTTCCACTAGAGCACAGGGGTCAAACATGCGGCCCAGGGGCCAAATCCGGCCCACCAAAGGGTCCAGTCCGGCCCCTGGGATGAATTTGTGAAATGCAAAAATTACACATAGATATTAACAATCATTTTGGTTCAGGTTCCAAATTCAGACCAATTCAGTCTCATAATAACCTATAAATACTCCACTTCAAAATTCTCTCTTTGTAAATGTTTTCAAGTATTTACACTAAAACAAAGTATAATTTCACAAAAAATCTGAACAACCTTAAATGTCTTCAGAGAAGTATGTGCAATTTTAATAATATTCCACCTGTTACTAAACATTTTGTGTATTTGTAAGTTATAATGTACATATGGAAATGATAAACTGAAGCATAATAGTATCAAAATTACAATTTTTTTCAGTTTGTTCATGTTATTGACATCGTTTGAAAGGATAGTTTGTAGATGTAAACATTTTCATATACTATAATTTTCTGTTTTCACTGTAAATCATAAAGAAAAGTCTAGCGTTGACATTTTATATATAAATATTGTGATATTATTTTATTGGTCCGGCCCACTGCACAACAAATTTAGCTGAACGTGGCCCCTGAACTAAAATGAGTTTGACACCCCTGCACTAGAGTCATGCACAAAGCTACGACTTTTACTGTACCCAGATAAATAAACTGAACTGCAACAGTTTGACAAATTAAAATTAAAATGATTACAATGCACTAAGTGAAGGAATTCAGTAGTTTTGTTTGCACCTGGCTGTCTTCTTCTAACTGACAGCCCCACTACCTCTGTGTGTTTTTCTTACTAAAATTCCACAGCAAACATGAACTCAGTAAACAGCTCCATCTGTTAAAATTGCATATACAAACAAATACCTGATCTGTAAAAGAGCAAAATAAGGATGAAAACAACGACTGCATTAAATGTATGTCAAACTAACCTGCATCCACCATCACAACTTTTTCAGTCTGGACAATTTGAGTTTTCAGAGCATGGTTCAAAGTCTGCATCGACCGCTCCACATATTTATAACAGCTAAGTTTTGTCTTGCAAAACTCAGCAAAGCGACTGTTTCTTTCTCTGTGTGCACAAAGTTAAAACACTTCTTAGCACCACTGAGGAATGCATCATTACATCAACATGAACTACTATGACATCTATAGATAAGACATGCACATTTTCTTTTACATAATATTTAAGTATACGTGATCAGAACTTAACCCCTTAACACCTGAATCAATTTCCAACTGTGGAAAAAAAATTTGGTCTTGTGTTTTTTTCTCTCAAGTAGATAGTATTTTTGTTGCATTTTGGAGCGGGGGGGGGGTTGATGCAAATTCACGACAATTGGCGTCAAGGGTTTAAAACATTCCACTTTCTACCTTATTGTATTTCTGTCCCTACAAGTACATAACCATTGGACCATTTACTGACTTGACAGCTTCAGCATCATCATCATCCTCTGATACCATGGTAGGGGGTTGGTCCAGCAGTGAAGTGGTGTCTGTCTCACTGATGTAGATGTTTTCATCCAACATGAATGCTTCTCTATCCAACATATGTTCCATGGGATATTCCATAGTCACTGTCTCTGCTATTAGAGAGTGAAAGATTAAAAAACATGAATATATAAATGATAAATGATGCACTGGTTAAGCAACTGAAAATATCATTATCGCTTGAAGAAAACAGCAATGCCAAACAAAAAGCATACAGCAAACTAACAAATATATGAAAGAAATGAAAAAGTACCGGCATGAACTGGTGGTGGGTGTGAGGTTTTAGTACACTGAGGTGATAGGGTACTGCTCAGGAGAAAAAACAAAACCAAACATTTTCTAAATTAAGATGCATTTTAGAGGTGACATGTTTAGTGCATTGACTAAGTATCTTTCACTTTTTTCACTTCACTACATCAGCTTGTAGGTAAATGTTATAAATTAGAGATGACATTAATTTTTATGAATTATATTATTAAATTGTTTTTTTTTTAATCAAATAATACTTCGATTTATACATTGCAGAAAATAATAAGCAATGTTTCCATCAGGTGAAGGCTATCCTGTTTCATTCTATTTTTATGACTTCAATTGATTAAGAATTTAACCAGCAGTTTAAAACAGCAGTCCTTACATTGAAGAAGTTGGAACAAGCTAAAGTTTTTTTTTCTTTCTTTTAAGCATTACAGCTCTAATACATTCACCTGGAGGGAAGGAAACTAGAGTGTCTACAGGACAGCAGATCATCCAGACAGAATGTGGTATGTTTTGTCTGTACATCTCCTGGTTCTGCCTGGTACAGAGGCCGAGGCGTAAAATCGACATCATCATCATCCAATATCTGCAAAAAAGGCAAACAGAGAAACTTTCTATTCATGTTCTAATGTCAAACTCATCCAGCCAAAAAAAGTTTTACTTAAAGATAGGTTCATCATCAGGAACTGATCATGATTTATGACAATAATTAATTTAATGTAAAATACTATATAGAAAAGTTAATAAGTTATAAATATAGACCCTTGACTTACTATAATTAGACACAGATACAATTCAGCAGTTTGCATCGACCTTTATTTAGAAATGTTTGTGAGACACAATATCCCTGATGGAACAGAGAAGCCCACAGGCAAAACATGTAGAGCGGGTTCACATGTAAAGTGGGGTACCTGTACCCCCAGGGTCACTTGGAAAAAGCCCAGGGGGTAGTTTTTTGTTTTTTTTAAAAAAAAAAAAATACATTAAATAAGTCATTATGTACTGAATACAAAATAAATCATGAGAATTAATGCTGAAATATAAAACACAATAAATACATTCATAAAATAGTTTTATAATCCATCATCTTGTTTAAGCTTTGGTAACATTTTAAGAACCTTTTGTATTTTATATTATTCCAAATGAGTTTATTTACATAGCTAAGTAATTATTTTTTGTTGATGAGAGGTTCATTTATTAATTAATGACCAATTTATTTATTTTTACGTCCGCCAAGGAGGTTATGTTTTTGCCGGCGTTTGTCTGTTTGTTTGTTTGTTTGTCTGTTAGTAAGATAACTCAAAAAGTTATGGATGGATTTTCATGAAATTTTTGAAATGGGGTATCCTACAGATGATTAGATTTTGGTGATGATCTGTACATTCAGCGCCATCTAGTGGATGAAAGTACAAACATCGCCTTGGCGGAGGTCTGCGCTCTCTGAGTGCTTCTCTAGTTCTCATCAATGAAAGAGGACATTTTACAGTTCATATTTTGCACACAAAATTTACTTAAATATATGTTGCTTGTTATAAAGTTTTGAAAATATAAATGGACACCTTTTGCCCAGGAACAAATTCAGCCACATTTTTTTCAATCAAAAATGCTGAAGTGAGAGTTGGGGGTACTTGGCTAAAAAAGTATATTTCAGAGGGTACGCCACTGTAAAAAGTTTGAGAACCACTGGTGTAGAGAGAAGACGATAAAATAAATCTATAATTTATAATAATAATAATAATAATAATAATAATAATAATAGAGAAGAAGAAGAACAAGACATCTTTTTTTTTGCTTACTTCTCAAAGTAAAAAGTGATTTTCTAAGGAAAATGATAAAAAATAGTACATATAGGCGCAGAAATGTGGCATGTGTTATACTTTTGCATCATCTTCAGTTGCAGTGGGACAGCTGTTAGTTTTTGGTTGTTCAATGCTTTAGATAACATGTTTACAGTTTTTGTCTCCCAGCAGGTTGAAACTCTTTGGGGCTCTGTAAGGTCCACTGAGACATGCAGTAATTAATAAAAGCTTTTAAAATTAAAAGAGAGTGCCTTGGTTTTTGCCATTTTTATGCACTTACAGTCTCTTCACTATAGAGCACCTCTTTTATTATTTGTCATCACTGCCTGGAGGTCCATGAAGCATTCCTCTTTACCATTTCTTCAAGATGTTTACAGTTTAGTTTGTTTGTGTGGCAAATTATTTTTAGACTAATTTATTCTGCTTTGCAGTGATGCTAATCTGGAAAACATTAAATTAATGTGGAATATTAGGATATCAATAGCTGTACATGTCTATATTTACATTACCACATCAATAATGAGACATATTAAGGTATTTACATGTGAACATAGCAGTCACTCATTATTATTGCCCTTCAAACTTATTAGTGTTGAAATCTTTCAGTAAATTGCCATGCTAACAGAGTTTTTTGTTTGTTTTTTTAGTTTTTTTTTTATGTAGTATGGTTTCACATTTTTTTTCAGCATTAGCAACGACTTAACTAGGGAGGGTTGTGAAACCCAATACTAAATGGGTCTTAGGGCCACCCGATTTGTAAAGACCACAGTATCTGATATGAAATGGTCAGAACATCATCTGATCTGTCATAGATTCAGAGCAGGAGCTTTAGAGATGTGGATTCTGCAGGAAAGCCTCCACAATAATATTGACAGTCCCACAGTCGCTTTTATATTTACAAATGCCTGCAGTAAATAGTTATATAAGATATTTATTTCACATTACTATCATTAAAATCTTATAAACCTAAGAAACAAATGACAAATTAAAGCAAATATTTCTGCTCACCTTTTCAATTGCCAACCAATAAGAACACCATCACAGCACTACATGATAACAGTAGTAGCAGATAATCTTAATAATACCCATCCATAAGAGTAAATAAATGACCAGACTTTTCTAAGCTTAAATCTTACAGTCACCAAATGACTATTTAATAGAACTCATGTGTAGTTTATAAAACCTACCCTGACTCTTCTTGTGTGTGCTTCCTCAACCTTCTTCACCTTGCTAACAACAATCAGAGAAGGTCTCATACTCCTTCCTTGTTCTGAGCTCCCTCCACTAATTCCTGATGAGCTAGATATAATCTTTTGAGAAAATCTCGAGAAAGAAAGTGAAAATAACGTGAAAATATTTGTGTACAACTTTGTGTTAGCATAGCCATTAATGATTGCTTCCAATTAGCATACAATCAGTTATGCTAGCTAACTGAAGCTAACAGTAGAACTGGAACCACCCTTACCCTGCACTTCTGTTTTGTTTCGATGTGTAGCTCATTTTGGGTTCTACTCACAAGCAGTACTTCAGTAGAAACAACTTTCTGTTAAACCAAACCTACGTACTAAACAGTCAACTGTTTGCTCCATCAGTGTTTTGCCATTTTTCTTTCTTTAAAGGGTTAACCTTTTCGTAGTCTCTATGACACACACACACACACACACACACACACACACAGAAATAAAAAATAAATTATAAAAATTAAAAATATTAAAAATTATAAAAATAAACTTCTTTTAAATGATCATTTAACCATAGGTGTCGTCTTTCAATCAATCCTTATTATTTATTTATTTGTTTATTTTTATTACTATTATTTTACAGACCTACAACCATTTCTCTCGTGATTTTCAAATGATCATTTTTGCATCCAAATTTAATTTTGTGATTCATCACTATTCATTATAGCATTTTTATAATTCAATTATTATTATTATTATTATTATTATTATTATTATTATTATTATTATTATTATTATTATTATTATTATTTGTGAAAATCAGGGCTTTTCCTAATATTATAATATTTCCAGCCTGTATAAAAAGCCCAATAAATTTAAACGCTGGTTTACCAAATGCGGAGATTGATATAACAATACATAGTAATAAATCGAATGATAGATTTCTTATTAAACTTAAATGTGTAGAAAAAATCATTTGAAAGTTTTCAGTTGTCAGGAAAATAAAAATCAAAACAGTTTTATGTCTCTGAGGGTTAATGAAAAAGGTCTAATTCACCAAAATGCAATATATAGATTAATGCAGCAGTAATCTAAAACATGAATTTTAATACGTTAATTAATTTTTATGTTTTAAGTGCATTTTTTTCCACAATGCTTAACAAACCTAAAATAAAACAATGTACAATGTGCTGTTAGTACTTAGCACTTAGACTGCTTAGTACTCAGACTGAACATTTCCATTGAAAATCAGCTAAGGGGACTTTGAAAGAGCACTTCCGGGTTTCAGGCTCCGGTATGGATGCATTAAGAGGACAACAAACTGTCAGAGTCACGTGATAAGATCATCAAATCCAGCTCCATCCCCCTCCTCGTGCACCACCAGCCCCCTCTGCACCGAGCATCCTCAATCCTCCGCGAAAGGGTTTATGTGTCTGTGCGCCTTTAAGAGCCGCAAACCCAGCCGCCTTCTGCACTAAATCTCCATCACAGCTCCGTGAGGGGGAGAAAAAAAAAAAAACAGAAAGCCACGGAAATGTCCGCCAGCTCTGCTTTTAACGATGAGAAAGGAGGCTCTTCCAGTGTGGCGGAGCCGGAATATGGTCACGACCCGGCCAGCGGAGGGATTTTCTCCTCCGACTACAAAAGGTACGGAGCCACCTGCCTTGGCGCCGCTTGACGCCGATTTTATTCTCATATAAACGCGGATATACCGGGACACCTCATGCCCGGTGGAGGTGCACTGTTACTGCAGTTTCCTGTCACATCAGAGTGTTAATTGTTACGAGAAAAGCGCCATAAAAAGCCACATAGTTCTCAACTTTGTTTGTAATCAGGCCCGTCATTGAAGCAGTGTCTGCTTTGAGTCTGTCACCGTGATTTAGTGGCAAAAGCAGCAGCTCAGGGACGGTTCTGGTGTTTATTTACCGTGATATGACGTGTACGGGTCTGTGGTTAAAGCAGCGAGGGTGTGGGCTGTGTGTCTGCCGCGTTTATGATGTGTTTGGAAGATGAAATGTGGAAGGCCTGGTAGACGGGATGCCAGGCCGCAGCTCCGGCTTTTCAGCACCACCCTCCTGGACAGCGCACAGAGCGGCCGCACACACAACACGACGAACACACACTGAACACACCACACCAGACTGTCTGAGGAAACACCACACATGTACTAGGATGTTTAGGATGAGGGTAAAGGCAGGTCATTTGGAGACTTTTGATAAGATAAGCAGAAAAAACTAAATTTCTACCAACTAACTTGAAGGGGTTGTGTGTAATGTTGATATTCCAAACTCTCACCAGCAGGGGGAAGTCACATACCAGAACACACTGAAAACTACCAAAACCGCCCAGGGATCAATGCTGTGTACCCACAGACTGTAACACTCACTCAAAATGATTAAATCTCTGGCCATGTTGAGTCTTAAATGCCAGGCTAATATCAGAATCATAATCAGAAAAGCCTTTATTCGCCAAGTATCTTTAGTAGAATACAAGGAATTTGACTTCGGTTAAACCTGAGCTCTCACTATACAACATATATGACTAAACACTAAATATCGAAAAAGATTTAAGTAAAGAGAATAGAGTAGAGGAATGTGCAGTATTTACAAATAGTAGTAATACAATAGGGAATAACAAATAATCAGTTAGGTAGTGCAATGTATAAGTAAAGGAGGGAAAAAAAAGTGCAATTTCCAAGTAACCAGTTTTCAAGTAATATGCATTTTTGTCTCAGTGGTTTGTTGCTAATCTAAATCTAGTAAACAAAGGTATTTGCAGATCAAAAGATGCCTTGAAGACATCTAGTTCGTATTTAATTTAAGATTTTCTGTATTTCTACATGACAGTTTTAAAGGGGTTACATGTACTATATGCGGGGGAAGTCACATTTAAAACTACCAAAGCCACCAATGAACATGTATCAGTCACTGAGTAAAGTATAAAGCTCTGTATTTACTAGAGATGGGTAGCTTTCACATTTAAACTGATATAGTACCAATACTCAGTTCCTGGGAACCAGTTGCAGTATATAACGGTATCTGTTTTCAGCTGTTTTTGTGTAGTGATTAGAGTAATTTTGTCTATTTAATAAAATAATAAACTTCTGAATTCTGAATATTTATTTCTCAACATCACAAGTGAAACAACATAACAGAAAACTTGAGAGAAGTGTGTCTGGCGGAGGGCAAACAACTTAAAAGTTAATATAACACGTATATAACATTTTTCAAACTAAAGTATTACAAACTAAAACAAACCACTCCCTGTAGTATGAACTGTACTGCACATGTTCAGCTGTTCTTTTTCAGGAACACCAACATTTATACTGTTACTGGCAAGAGATGAACCCACTCCACACTAACATTTTTTTTACGCCACTTCTTCTCCCTGATGCTGGCTGTAGTTGAGGAGCCGCCAGCTGCTGCAGGTGCAGTGACGGTGTGGGAATCATAGTCTGCACTCCTTTTGGGGCTTTCCAATATTGTATATTCCTCAGCCTTCAGGTGTAGATTATGTTTGACTGTTTCCTCAGGTTTGAGGAGTTGCCGTGTCTGGCTTTACTTTACAGATATTGTCGTCATCACCTTGATGTCATCGTATCAGGAAGACACTCTACCTTGTCTCCCTGACACGCAATGCAAGGATGCGTTCAACTAGTGAAATGTGTTACTGTTTGACTTAATATGAGTCAATACTAAGTAGTATCGATGGAGTTCAGACCTGTACCAATAAAAATGCCGAATTTGGTACCCATCCCTAGTCTTTACACACATCTGTATTATGGTATCAATGAGCTTTCTTCTTCAAACTTAAACTCATAGACTATTTTCATGATAGTCGAAAAAATACTGTCTTAACATATTTATGTGCTGCATTAGCTGATAGTTTACATTATAGCTCTGTTAGCTTAGCTCTATTTTTAGACTGAAAACAGCCACAGTAATACTACAAATACCTTCTGTTTTCTGTACAGTTTGTGTTGTCATTAGGCACTCTAAAGATGCCTTTAGATTTGTTCAAGCAAGGTCAGAACTGTCAGTCACAAACAGTAACTTAGGGAAGATAATAACATCACATAATTACTTTATACCTTCATAAGCCTCATAATCAAACTCACCTGTGTAGACGAAATGCTGCCATTTCCTTGTCAATTTCCACTGTTTTCATTTAGAGCTGTATCCAGTGGAGAAAACAAGAACAATTCTCCTGGCTTTTAGCACTTTCAGTTTCTTTGACTCTAAAAGTTGTTTCCTAATGGTTCTCATCCCATCTGGTCACTGTCTGAGGTTTTGGTCAAAGGCCCTGTGGCATTAGTTTTCTTCAACATGGGAGACTGGCAGAGTAACTCATTACTCCCTGTAATAGTCACAGAAGGAGGGGGACATTCACAGGCTAGGTCTGACCAGCAGAGTGGAACCGGGCCAGAGTAAGAACCAGACCAACCTTGTTAGTGTGTGATTTCAGCCGGACCCGGTTGTGTGACCCGATGCTTTTATTGACTCGGTTGCCCCCCCCCCCCCCCCCACACACACACACACAGGCTGAATGTGCTCTACCACAGGCTGCCTGTAAACCAATTGTAATTTGAAAAACTAATAACTCCAAAACTATAGGTCATATCAATATGCAGTTTTTCACCTCTGTGATCCTTAACATACTTAATCTTTAAGTATGCCAAACTGCAGGAGACAGCTCTATCTGGATTTTGTGTGAATCCCCAGACACACATACACGCACGCACACACACACGCACACAGAGGTCACTTGGCTTTTATAATACAGATCATTTCTCTACAATCCAATACACTGACATTTTTGGCAGATCTTCAGGGTACACTAAAAACTCCGATAAATATTTTAGATCATTTTTAATGTTTGGAAGGAGATATACTACATGTAGCCCCTTTAAAATCCAATCAATTAAGTTTTATTGTCATTTTTCTCATATGAGACAATGAGAGAGCATTTTTCAGAGATCATTAAAAAACAACATAGAATAGATTAATGAAGAAGAAAGTGAAGAAATAATTAATGACATTCTTGTGGTTCAAACACGTTCTATACATGAAATCACCTGGTAGTACAAAAATGTATTCATTAAAATTGAGTTACAATTAAACTGACACTTTAGCAAAGTTATCACAGAACAGAACAGAACAGAACAGAACAGAATAGAATAGAATAGAATAGAATAGAATAGAATAGAATTGAGGGGCGGTGGTTAGCACTCGTGCCTCACAACAAGAAGGACCCCAGCTCAATTCCCGGGCAGGACCTTGGGACCTTTCTGTGTGGAGTTTGCATGTTCTCCCCATGTCTGCGTGGGTTCTCTCTGGGTACTCCGGTTTCCTCTCACAATCTCTAGTCAGTACAACAATATTTCCAAACACCAGTGCTACAGAAATAACAATAGAGTGAATATAAAATTACAAAAGCTATAAGATAGGAGAATATATTTTTAATTTCTTTTTTTTTTTTTAAATTACAGTTTAACAAAGTAACATAAAAATAGAACTTAGTAGAATGAAAAATAGAAACTAAAACTGGATAAAATATAAATATGAAACATGATCATAAAAAACAAGTACATTCTAAATAAAACCACAGACACATAGATATCTCACAGTGCACATTCCGATGGGCAAACCAATATGTAGGCAGCAAAGAGAAAAATACAAAGTCCATCATAATGGTGTGTTTCAGAGTCTGACAGCCTGAGGTAGGATACTGTTAAGTTTTGGAGGTTTTATAATCAACACCTCTATAATTTCTGAGAGGGAAGCAGCTGAGAGAATTTGTGGAGGGGGCGAGGAGTCTCTTATGATGTTCAGGGCCATGTTTGTGCAGCAGGTCTGCGATATTTCCTGAACAGAGGGAAGTGACAGACCAGTTACTTTACTGTTCTCACAACCGTCTGAGATCAGTGTCGAGATGCCATATGTCAACACACTCCCTACTGCATTTCTACTGAATATCTTAAGGATGCTGGTTATGGTTTTCTATTGCATTTCTACATACAGTAGAATGCATGTTACCAGATAAACATAGCACACATTAAGAGCCTGTTCCTCACTCTGATTACCCCTAACCCTTGACTCTATTTTTCTGGCAGCTTCCAAATACATTTTACTCTACATCTAACGTTATTTAAGTGGTTTATCAGGTATCTGGTATTGCAGAATTCTAACTTGCAATGTCAATTTTGACCTAGGCTTACAAAGTACCAGAAACACAATAACATAAAAACTGTAAATTGCAGTAGAACACAATACAAATTAATTTCCCAAAAAAATACAATAATTTTAGAACAATAAAAGGCAGAGCGAGTTTGTGACAACATGTCTGTTTTCTTTTTAAAAAAATGTTTCAAATTCAGAATAAGATGATTTCTGTCAGTGTCCAGTTTAAGTTCTGCAGGTTGAATTTCACATATTGATTTCATGAACAGAAAAAGCAGTTTGTTTAAATGAGGATTTATGTAACAACACCGATCAGTTATCACTGGATGCTTCTCGTCCTCCTTTTACTAAGCCTGAGACTCTAGTGGAACCATGAGGTCACTAAACACCTGAGGCATTTGGTAATGTTAGGCATTTATAGATAAGGTTTACATTAGGAATTTAAATTAACTGCTTCAAACATATTTAATTTCTTAAGAATATTATGATGATGTGATCTTATTGGGCTCCTGTCCAAAATTGTAATTTTTGTATTGTATATCACCATATAACACAATAACATAGTTAAATGTGAAAATATTAGTGCATGGATGAAAATGTTTAAGGCTTGAAATGGTAGACAATCTTTAATACATCTAAATGTGTGTAAGCATGGCTTTACAAGTTTGTAACTTTTCAACTCATTGTCTCGTATTGAGGACTGAGCCTTGGAGGAAAAGCAATCAGATGCTATTGTGAAGTCCAAACTCTGAACTGAGACCCAACCGCAGAGAATCACTTGGAGGAGCAGGGTTAGGAGATAAATGCAGTTTAGTGAGACAATCAACGATACAATGAATGTTATAATCTTGATTGTCGAATGGGGAAGATCCAAAGCCGTGGTCAGTAGACTGGTTAGTGGTCATAAACCAGGAGGACAGGTTTAACAGCGACGGTACCCAAGGGATTAATCAGGCTCTAATCAGAAACACAGGCATAGGCCAATGACACAGCCAGGCAGAGAATGCAAACAATCAGAGAAGGAGTCAGGCTGAGGCAAATACTGTTAGAGAAGCATAATCCAAGGTCCAGGGTCCGTCCACACAGGCAAAGGTACAGGTTGGGGTTAAGGCAGGCTTGGAGGTCCAAAAACGCAGGAAATAGGTCAATAAGGGCTCAGGCAAAAAACAGGCTCAGAGGTAACACAGAAAAAGGTCAAACACGGGATGACAAAACAAGACCAGACAAGATGCTGGTTGATAAACACGCTGTGGTAGTTTACAAACTGGCACTGGACTGACGAACACCAAGGCTTATACACACAAAAGGGGAGGGAAGACAATTAGACACTGTTGGGTAACAGGGCACAGGTGGGCTAATCAGTTGAGTGGGAAAACATGAGGAACAGGAAGTAAAGATGGAGGACATGACACAGGAGGGAAACTTAACAAAATAAAACAGGAAAAGACAAGACAAACATAAAACAGACTAACGTCTGGTACCAGAATTGACAGCTATTAGACATTGAGGATGTTTGATTCATGTAAATTCATTCTGCTGAGTTGCTCAAATGGTCACCTCATTATGTGCTAAATCAAAAATGGTTACAAACAGCTGGGACTCAGGTACATTGGCTAAAATCTCACCATACAGCTGAAGATGACTCAGATGGGATGCATCATCCAAAGCCAGTGCAAACCTGTGCAGATAAATACCTATTCTGTGCTTTTCTCTGCTGCGTGGGTGGGCCATATATACTAGTGACACAGCATTTGTGCTTAAACATGTTGAATTTATAAATTCATTCATTCATTCATCTTCTATACCCGCTTTATCCTCACGAGGGTCACGGGGGTCGCATGGAGCCTATCCCAGC